>JANRMT010062808.1:43192547-43254415 GCA_026402145.1 Polypterus bichir lapradei
CCCCCCCCCCCCCCCCCCAGGGTGGAATTGAAGAGTTATATTGTGTAGGGGAGGAACGATCTCCTCAGTCTGACAGTGGAGTAGGACAGTGACAGCAGTCTGTTGCTGAAGCTGCTCCTCTGCCTGGAGATGACACTGTTCAGTGGATGCAGTGGATTGTCCATGATTGACAGGAGCCTGCTCAGTGCCCGTCACTTTGCTATGGATGTTAAACTGTCCAGCTTCATTCCTACAATAGAGCCTGCCTTCCTCACAAGTTTGTCCAGGTGTGAGGCATCCTTCTTCTTTATGCTGCCTCCCCAGCACACCACCGCGTAGAAGGGGGCACTCGCCACAACCGTCTGGTAGAACATCTGCAGCATCTTATTGCAGATGTTGAAGGACGCCAGCCTTCTAAGGAAGTATAGTCGGCTCTGTCCTTTCTTGCATAGAGCATCAGTATTGGCAGTCCAGTCCAATTTATCATCCAGCTGCACTCCCAAGTATTTATAGGTCTTCAACCTCTGCACACAGTCACCTCTGATGATCATGGGGTCCATGAGGGGCCTGAGCCGCCTAAAATCCACCACCAGTTCCTTGGTCTTGCTGGTGTTCAGGTGTAAGTGGTTTGAATCGCATCATTTAACAAAGTCCTTGATTTGCTTCCTATACTCCTCCTCCTGCCCACTCCTGATGCAGCCCACGATAGCAGTGTCGTCAGCGAACTTTTGCACATGGCAGGACTCCGAGTTGTATTGGAAGTCTGATGTATATAGGCTGAACAGGACCAGAGAAAGTACAGTCCCCTGTGGCACTCCTGTGTTGCTTGCTGACCACAATGTCAGACCTGCAGTTCCCGAGACGCAGATACTGAGGTCTGTCTGTAAGATAGTCCACGATCCATGCCACCAGGCATGAGTCTACTCCCATCTCTGTCAGCTTGTCCCTAAGGAGCAGAAGTTGGATGGTGTTGAAGGCGCTAGAGAAGTCCAAAAACATAATTCTTACTGCACCACTGCCTCTGTCCAAGTGGGAGAGGGATCGGTGTAGCATATAGATGATGGCATCCTCCGCTCCCACCTTCTCCTGTATGTGAACTGCAGAGGGTCGAGGGCGCGGCGGACCTGTGGCCTCAGGTGGTGAAGCAGCAGCCGCTCCATGGTCTTCATCACATGTGACATCAGAGTGACAGGCTGGAGGTCATTCAGTTCACTAAGACGTGATACCTTTGGGACACGGGTGATACAAGATGTTTTCCAAAGCCTCGGGACTCTCCCCTGTTCCAGGCTCAGGTTGAAGATGCGCTGTAGAGGACTCCCCAGCTCCAGCGCACAGGCCTTCAGCAGTCGTGGCGATACTCCATCTGGACCCACTGCTTTGCTGGCATGAAGTCTCCTCAGCTCTCTGCTCACCTGGGCTGCTGTAACTGTGGGTAGGAATGTCTCTCCTATGCTGGTATCAGCAGAAGGATGATTGGAGGATGCAGTACTCTGAGGTGAGAGTGGGTTAGGGTGGTCAAACCTGTTAAAGAAGTTGTTCATCTGGTTTGCTCTCTCCACGTCTCTCTCAATGGTGGCACCCCACTTCGAGCTGCAGCCAGTGATGATCTTCATCCCATCCCTCACTTCCTTCATGCTGTTATTCTGTAACTTCTGCTCCAGCTTTCTCCTGTACTGCTCCTTCGCCGTCCTGAGCTGGACTCAGAATTCCTTCTGCACGCGCTTGAGCTCATGCTGATCACTGCCTTTAAAAGCCCTTTTCTTCTGGTTCAAAAGGCCCTTGATGTCACTTGTAATCCATGACTTGTTGTTAGCATAACAGCATACTGTCTTACTGGAACTACAATGTCCATACAGAAGTTGATGTAATTAGTTGTGCAGTCAACAACCTCTTCAATGTTCTCACTATGTGATCACTGCAGGATATCCCAGTCTGTACTTCCAAAGCAGTCTCTAAGAGCCTGCTCTGCCTCAGGGGACCACTTCCTGAATGAGCGTGTGGTTGTAGGTAGCTCCCGCACTCTTGGTTTGTAGTGAGGCTGAAGCAGAACCAGGTTATGATCTGCTTTCCCAAGTGCAGGCAGCAGGGTGGCATGCACATCTAACTGAAAAAAAACAGTGCATGTCACCCATGACGTTGGAGGTGCTCTTCTTAATATGCCTGTTATACGTTATGTCAAATATTGAAAAAAGCGTTGCACGATAGTTAAAACCTGGTCTTTTGCGGGCATTGAGGCATTTTCCTTGCAATTACAATGACTGAAACCATCGATGAAATGCCCATAAGTTGATCTATGTCTGCACCTAGGACTGTATAAAGACTCCCAATGGTCTCTTCAAGGAGAGAAAACAGGATGTTGGTGTTACAGCTGCAATTGAGCAGTGGCTGATGTGAGAGGGCAGTAACACCCAGGGAATTAAGAACAGAGGAATAATTGATCTATAAATTAATCAAAATCTATTAAGGGAAAACTCCTCTTTGATTTGTTGGTTTATATTGGACCACGAATGATACGGTCCTGTCAGCATTCATTACTGTTTCACTGCAGAAAAATACTGAAATCGTGTTTGGCTGAAGAGACATAAGTGTCCCATTTGATTAAGGAATTTTTCACATAGTTCAGTCAGCAGAGAGATAGACATACATTATTTACAAAAATAGAGCAGATCCAAATAAACAACAAGAATTTCACTAGGGACTGGTTATGACAATGTTCTGATGGCAGCTGTATCTTGGAATTAATTCAATTTGTAGTATTATCCACACCAAGGCCCCTTCGCACTGGCTAATTCAGTTGTTGTGCTTGCATGTTATACCCACTGGATTTCACAAAAGCCACATATGTGGTATAAAATTATGTAAGGTATTACTGGTTGGTGCTATGTGCACATTTTCATAAAGAAGCCTAAACTTTAACAGTCTGAACAACCTGCCTTAGATTCAACTGGTCAGCAAGTTACACCAGTCAGTTATGGATAGTGCTTTTTTTCTTAAGAAGAAAGCCCCAGCATCCTCTATTTTTTGCAAAATGCCAGAGTTAAAAAAAACTCAGACTGAAAAATTCATGGTGAATTTTAGGATGAATTCACCTGCTTTTAGTAAGCACTGCTAAAAGATCAGTCTTTGTTCTAAGCCTCTTTGTGGACCTCAAGCAAGGGTCTAAAGCTGTCATGGCTGCTGTGATAGATGACCAGGGATCTTGCCCTACCGGCATGTCTGGAGAAGGGAAGGACCGGGATAGGGGTAGTATCTTCCCCGGGACACAAGAGAGCAGCCCCCCTAAATTGCATGGGAGCCATGGAGCTTGGAAACTCAATCCTGTGGGGGACCATGGCCACCAACAAGGGGCGCTGTGATGGTTCCAGAGGCATGGACTACAGCACTTCCGCTAAACCAGGAAGTACTGCCGAGAATAGGAAACAGGTACACTCGGAGTGCTTCCAGGTGCCCATGTAGCACAACCACCACACCAGGTAGTGCTGCAGGAAGGTCATCAGGGTGCACCTGGAGCATATCTGGGTGCATTATAAAAGGGGCCTCCTCATTCTATTAACGGAGCAAGAGTCAGGTCGCAGAGGACAGAGCTTGCGGGAGAGGAGCGGAGGCAGCAAAAGCAAAAAGAGAAGAGAAAGAAAGTAAAGGACTGGGTATCTGTGAGCATTATTTTGTTGGTTTGTGCACTGTGTGTTGTTAAGGACTGTGCAATAAAAGCGTGTGTTTTGGGAATTTCTGTGTCCGTCTCTGTCTGTGTTCCGGGCGTCACACTGCACTGACTGTATATAGTTCTAAGCTGAGCTAAGAGTTTTCTGACATTGTCTTTCAGTGTCCAGGCAGTTAAACAGACAAGCAAGTTTACACTCTTTAGTTGATTTTTTAGTGTAAGTCTCAAAACTTCATAAAATTGCAGGGTTCACTGGGAGAAACTGTAAAAGGGACTTGAAGGTAACATTGCTATGTCCATCATTGTGGACACCAAAACAAGAGAGAGGCCACAGATACTTGCACTGTTTATATGTTTGTTCACCATCATGCAGCATTACTAAGCACTAAAGTATGTTGTCCAGGAGTCACTTACAAAATCTTAAGCTTGTTGCAGTAGAAACAGAGAGGGCTTGTGACCATAAATTACACCTAGAAAAGGTTTTTCTAGCTAAGGTTCTTATCTGCCAGATTTTGGTATTAGTTGTGTCATTTTTTGATCCAAATACTTGATAGAAAAAGAACTGTTATTTCAGAATAAACTTTAGCAAAATACCAGACTTACACTTCATTAAGTACGTAAAAAATGTGAAGTGGAATATTCAATGGGCAGATAGCTTCATGAAATATACATGTTCCAAGCACTTAGTTTATGCTGTTTGGAACCTTTCTCATACTGTAGGTGGCTAATAATTCATTTACTTATTCTATAATGTATGATATATATTGTGCATTTATGACAGTAACCCCAAATCAATTTTGGAATGATAGTAAAAGGGAAAGATAGCAAAAAATGTGTTGTCTAATTACATTTTGTTTTCATTTACATTTTAAATAAATTTTCTCAGTAGAATGCTTCTTGGTGAAGATTTATCACTTTCCTGCACATTTGATGTGTTTTATGTGGAGACATATCTATGCCCAATAGCATAGTATGACAAGACTGTGATTTACAAAGTATATCTGTAGTAATAGAAAGTCAGCCTTTTACCAGCCTATACCAGCTTTCATGGTGCACATTTGCTTTAAAAGGATAAATGCGTGACTCTGTACTTCTATCGATTTACTATAATGTGTCGCTGTTATCATTGACTAGGTGTAAAAATCTGCAACTCCTTTATGTCTGTTAGTTGTTTATGCAATTTAAATTGACCATTGATGGTAAATTTGAAACATGAGTTAAAAAAGGGTGCTTCAAATTAAATGTGGCTGGTCCTTAGCCATTCATGGTGGCTTATTGCTCCAAGCTGGGAGACTGTGACAACCACACACGGTATCTCCCTTTGGCACTAGTTACACAGCATTTGCTGTTTTGAGGAAGAGGACAATCCAGTGCAGTAATTTACCTCTTTACTTGACTTTTCGAAATACAATGCTTTGGCTCTTTACTAGTTTTCCTCATCATATTTCTCCTTCAACCTCCACTTTGTCACAAATCACAGGTGTTTATGTTCTTACCTTGGCCTAGGCAATGATAGAACTTCAACACCCACACACAAACTGGTTATAAGAGACACTAACAAATGGAGCAGTTGTACAGAACAGATGGTATGCTGGTGTGTCTGGCTTCCATTCAAAGGCATACATACTTGTTATGGGTGGTTACTGGCACTATGGAAAAACAAATACAGTAGTATGGATTTATATTTTACAAAGTATGAGGATAGTGTGGTAAGGCAGTGTTTATTGCTGCTTTTGCGTTTCAGCTCAACTCCGTCTACATGGAGCTATAAGGAAACTGCATAAAGAAAGGTAAAAAACACAATTTTAGTGTGACTTGTTAAACAGATAAGGTGTGGTAATTGCTTAGTCCATCAGAGAAGTGTCATAAAATGATTTCTGCTGTGTACGTGGGTTGGAAAATGACTGACTGACTGGAGGTGCATTAGTGCAGAATGTTAGAATGGTAAGCCATTCTTGGATATGTTCTGCTAAGGAGCTATCTTATTGCCCAATAAATGTCAGACTGTATGCAGAAAATATCATTTGTGATTTGATAGGGTGTGATGCGTAGCATAGTTCAGATCTTATATAAAATTACTTATATGTCTTTGGTCCCATGAAAAAGAATTTTGTGTGTTAAGGAATATGCACCTGTAACATCCTTCGTAACAATTTCTTCCAGGTGTGTAATGGATGCTCTAGCGAAACAAATGCTTAGACAAATTTGGAGATTACATGGAATATCCATGGACTTTGTTTTGTTTATAAACATAAAATGTTTTTGAAAGCACATACACAATTTGCCCATTTGTAACCAAATGAAATGTGGTATTTAATTAAAAAAATGTATTCTAATTCATCTTTTCCAACATCTATGTGGGGTTGATATGCTTGATCAACCTTCTCCAAACAGCTTAGTCCTGTACTTCCTCACCAATCAAGCCCTTTTCCTTTAAAAGAACTTCATTTACTTTATCCACCCACCTCCTTTTTGGTCTTCCTTGCTTTTCTTTCCCCTGTATTATCATTCCCATAACTTTTTTGCCCACATATTCATTGTCTGTTCTCATCATAGGTCCACCCCACTTCAACCTACTTTCCTCTACTTTCTTAGATATCTCTCCCACTTTTATTATACATCTGATTGTCTCATTTCTTTTTCTGCCCTTTTTTGTAATTCCACACAACCATCTCAGCATTCTCATTTCTGCCTCATATAAGTTATTCTTCTGCGTTCCCTTTACTGCCCATGTGTCAATGTCATACATCATTGCTGGTCTTATCACTGTCTTAAAAACCTTCCCTTTATATGTCACTTTTATTCTTTGATTACACTCCTGATACCCTCTACCCATTGTTCCATCCACACTATACTCTATGGGTTATATCTGCATCTAGTTTTCCATCTCAGGCTACTACTGATCCTAAATATTTAAATCAGACAATCTTCTGGATCTTGATCATCATTAAACCTCATATATCCTGTCTTATTCCTATATCTTCAGCCCTCTTCTTAAAAAGCTCTTCTCCAATCTTCCAACTTCCTCTCTACTTCTTCTTTTCTGAAGCTACACAACACAATTTCATCAGAAAAAAGCAGGAACCATGGGGATTGGTCTTTTAATCTCAAGACTCAACATATCCATAAACAGATCAAAGAAGTAAGGATTTAAAGAAGATCCCTGGTGCAGACCTACTCTAACTGGGATCTTGTCTGTTACCCCAACACTGCTTTTAACCCGAGTCCTCATTCCCTCATACATATCCTAGACAATCCTCACATACTTCTCGGGTATTCCTTTCTCTCTCATGCACCTCCAGACCTCTTGACGTTACACTCTATTATATAATCCTTCTCCAAATCAATAAACACCATATGTAAACCTTTCTTTTTTCTTGGTGCTTGTCTGTCTAATTTAGTTTACCATATGCCTGCATCTTCAGTACAGTATATAACTCCTACAGGACAGGCTTGTAGAAATCAGTAATCACAGCAGAAAACAGAGTCTTTCTGTTGAAGATCTTTGTATGAATCTGGTTAGCCATTGTTCATTTTTATATTTCTTTGCTGACGGCTTTAAAGTCTCCTTATGGGAGTTTTCAGAAATACAGTGATGAGGTTCTGCTTGAAATAAATGGCTGAAATGATGGATCACAAATGACCTTAAATATGATGCTATAGACTAGCTTGAATTCATTATTATAATGGCAGCTTGCAGCCACTGTTTCACATGTATTATTTATCTTTATGAATATGTATGTCAGCTTTTTTTTATGTACAAATGGAAATAGTCCATTACATAGTCAATACAGTATGTGGCATTCAGTATAAAGGGAAGGACAAAGTTAAATCTTAACACTATCTGTAGGTAGGCTGACACTGAGAGTCTTAAAACCTGGTGGTGGCATTTGGGGAAGATCTGCAGATAATTCTGTATTCAATATTGATTAGAAAGACTCACTGAAACAATTGGAACAAAATTGAATTCTCTATCCATCCATTTTCAATTTTCCACTGCTTATCCAAAGCCAGGTTGTGGGGGCAACAGTCTTAGGAGTGAAGCCCAAAAGTTCTTTTCCCCAGCCACACTTGCCAACTCATACTATGGGATCCCAAAACGTTCCCAGGCCACCTGGGAGATATGATGCTCCCAGTGTGCCCTGGGTCTTCCCCAGGGTCTGCTCCCAGCTGGTCAGTCCCATAAAACTTCCACAGGGAGCCATCCAAGAGGCATTTGTATCAAATGCCCGAACTGTCTCAATTGGTTCTCTCGATGCAGAAGGTCAGCAGCTTTACTCCTAGCCTTTCTTGGATGTCAGCACTTCTCACCCTATCTCTAAGGGAAAGCCCAGCCACTCTGTGAAGAAAGCTAATTTTGGCAGCTTGTACCCACGCCTCATTCTTTTGGTCATCACCCAAAGCTCATGATCATAGGCGAGAGTAGTGACGTAGATTAACTATAAATTGAGAGCTTCATTTTCTGACTCAGCTCCTTCTTCCCCAGTACATATCGATATAGCAACCACATACCTGCACTCGCTGCCCCAATTTGTCAACATTTTTCCCCTCATTTGTGAACACGACCCCAACTTATCCACTTCAGGCAGTAACTATTTGGAGATAAGAGTCCACCTTTTTCCTACTGAGGACTATGACGTCAGATTTGGAAGTACTGATCTTCATACCAGCTGCTTCACATTCAGTCACAATCCGTCCCATTGTGTGCTGGAGTTTGCAGCCCAATGAAGCCAACAGGACCACGTCATCTGCAAAAAGCAGTGATGCAAATCTAAGGTCACAGAACTGGACCACCTCCCCTCCCCAGCTGCGTCTTGATATCCTGTCCATGAAAACCACAAACAGCATAGGAGAGAACGCATAACCCTGGCAGAGTCACACACTCACTGGAAACAGTGCTGTTGTTTTTCCAAGTTTGTGTATTCAGCTCTCACTATGATTATACGGGAACCAAATAGCCCTTATTAGGGGCCCCAGTACTCCATATTCTCGCAGCACCTCCCACAGCATTTCAGTCATACGCCTTTTGTAAGTCCACAAAACATATGTAGACTGATTGGGCCCCTTTTTAAAAATGGAGACCACTGCCCTTGTCTGCCACTACAGAGGCATAGCTCTCGATGACCATGCAGCATTGAACAGGCATCTCAGTTAAGACAGTCTAGCAATGTCCAGTGTATTCAGTATTTCTGGGCAGATCTCTTCCACCCCCGTGGCCTTGCCACTGCAGAGTTTCTTAACTACCTCAGTGACCTCAGGGAAATTGGCATTGGTCCCCCATCAGCTTCTAGCTCTGCCTTCTCCACAAAGGGTGTGTGTATTGGATTCAGGACCTCCAGAAAGTGTTCCTTCCACCACCAGCCTTGGTGAATCCCTGCCTTCCCTTGCTGAGTCACCTGATGGCTAGCCAGAACCTCTTTGAGACCGATTGATGGTCACTTACCTTGGTCTCACTGAACTACAGTTAATAGCACTGTGTTAACTTTGCAGTGCAATACACTGTATTTATCTTGCTGTTCTGGTAATCAATTACCCTGTAGTAGCACAAGGAAAAAGACGCCATTGGTAGTATTATTCAGAAACATCCAATGAATTATCTCATGGTACAAGAAGAATGACTAACTGTTAGTTTTAGTTGTTTAGGACGTAATTACAGAGGTTTGTCTTCATCTTTTAACACAGATGTACTATTGGAACTCACTGCTCTTCTTTAAATTAATTTTCGGCTTGTAATTTTTTTTCTATGGTACAGTTATGCTGCAGTGTTATTGGCATACCCTGCAATGGGATGGCAGTATATTCAAGCTTTCTTCTCTCCTTGTGCCCGGTGTTTCTAATATCGACTTGACACTGCTCTGGATAAGTGGGTTAGAAACCAAATAGATACATGTTGATAAGATGAAGCTTGGCTTTATTAGTAAAAGAAATGGGTTAAAATGGTGTGCAGCACTTTGCACCAGTGTCCAAAAATGTGTTACATGGTCTTGCATAGGCATTATATGGGCAACAGGTTTAAAGTACAGCATGTATTGATTTTGTGGGTGAAAAATGAAGCTGTGCAGAAGGTCTGATTCTTTCTTGTTTAAATACTTCAAATGTTTTAGACGAGATGTGTATCGTATTATCAAATGCAGTTGCAGGACCTGTTTGTTTGGCAACCCCTTAATGATGAGCTGCAGACTGTTTCCAGCATTAGAAAGTAAAGCCAATGCACTCTGAGGTTTTGTATTTTTTTTAAAAGGATACTTTATGTAAAGTACATATATTATGGTGAGTGCTTTAACATAATATAATCCGTTATTGTCTATTGCTTCCTTACATATCATTTTTTTTAACTTTTGAATCATTTTGCAGACATAATTCCTAGGTGGCTTTTCTCATTTCTGCACAGTGCCTTTTTCTTATTGAACTCTTCTTTCTGCTTGAGTTTTTAACATTGTGGGACATATTTTATTCCATATTCATTTTTTCTTTCTTACTTAGATTCACACAAGCCTTCATTTGCCCCCAAAGCAGTCATTCCATCACCCCAGCACTGCAGAACCTGAGGCAAAATTTAGAAATAGACATGCAAATGTATCTGTCCAGTTTTTCTGCTATGAAATTAATCAAAGTAACACCATAGTATCACCTGTTTCAACTCTTCTGGCACCTATTTTTCCACCTTGAGTACTCCTTTCCCTTTTCATCAGGTAGCCATTACTTAATTTGACTTAACTGTCATCTGCTTACCAAAGAAAAAGTCCATTTTCATCATTGCTATAACTTGAGACAGTCATGCTGCAGCCGGTAATGTAGTTCCATTTTTTTATTCCCTGAACATATTGTTTTGTCATTAGGCACTAACTTATAAGAAATTTAGGATTTAATTCTGAAATCTTATATGTGATATGTTCTAGCATTGTTGGTTGATTTGTCATAGTTTTAGTGGCTACTATTGGCAGTAAGTTGTAATCAATTTTTCATTTTTGCTTCTCAATGTACTTAATAGTTTGACTGTTCATTTTTATGTAAACATGCACTACCAAAGTACCTTACCTTAGCCTGTCTTGTTTCTATTTGTTTGTTTTATTTCTTTCTGTCTGTTATTAGATGCAACTCAGAAGGCAAATTTCATATTTTCTTGTATAAACATGACTAAATGAAGAAACCTTGGACCTTGAACCTTGTTCATGCTCCTATTTCCATAACACCCCATTGTACTTAAAACAGCAAACTAGTGTTATGTGATATGCTGGTTGTAAAAAAGTATCACACTACCAAAATCTTAAAACAGTACTATACCAAATTTGGTACCAGCAGTTAATGGTTGTGTTCTGGCACCATGCACACTGACCTGCCAAGGTCCCCACAACCCCCTCAATTTAAATCAATATTTTTATATTAGCATGCTATTTTGACTTATCATATGGTTATATCATCATTTTTAAAACTCCAAGGGGAACCCTGCTTCCCATAAACCCACTTCTGCTCTTCATTATAATATGCATACAGTGGCGCACTTGAAACCTCAAGGGGGAATGCTCAATTAAGAAATTATGAGCCTTGGAAAGACCTTGGTGGAACTGGGGGATATTGTGCCAGTCGAGTTGCCTTTGAACCCAGGTGAGTGGAGTGTAGTAGAGATGGGTGATGTTCATGTATGGGCCAGAGGGATGATACAGTGGGGTACAGGGGGTGTTGTTATCTGATATTTTCTTCAGTATTGTTTTGGTTCCGATACTGAGGTGCAAAAGTCTAAATTTTACTTAAGATCCATCACTACGGCAAAGGAAATGACTGGCATGAATGATAGCATTGCCTTTGAAAGGAAATAGAAAATGAGCATGCATTCATATTCAGGTGTATCTAGGAACTTGGTTTACTTATCTGAAAGTTTGAGCATTTTCAATTTTTATTTATTTACTTCATCCACGACAGAAATATCACATTTTTGATTATTTAGTAATTTTGTTAGAATGAGACACATTCAAAAATAACAATGAGAATAGAATGTAATTACATTAATTAATTCAGTACATAAAACATATGGTTTTTAGATAGATTAGATCAGATTAGAGATCTTTATTGTCACATTTACTTTTTAATAACATTTAAAAAAATCATGTAATCAAAACTGAGGTCAAATACATTTATAGTAGCCAAGTTACATTTTTCAGACACTAACTTCCAACTCAAAGGATGTAAGAATTGCGTCATTTAAATCCTTTAGTTAGTCATTAGTTGTGGAAGGTCTATCTTTAATTGTAGTTCATATTTCTTACACATAAAATCTTTTTAAGAATGTGCCTGATAAAGATGTAAAATTGTTGTTGAAGTCTAAAGCTAAAATTGTTTGTTGCTAAGTAGTTGACCATGAACGATAGCAGGTCATTGAAATGTATTAATTGTCATTTATAGTGTGTGTGAAATATCAAATTATTACAATGGGAAGATAATTCTACCAAGAGTTTGTTTTCAGAGTAATGTAAATACGCAGTACAGGTTTAGTCACAGTATACATAACAGTTTACAGAACTGTCTATAGAGAGTCATTTCCTCTTCCATTCACTTCTACATATGCCAAATGACTTTTTGCTTTCTTTACTTGCATTTTTACTTTAGCTATTTTAAAGATCATTTAACATATTTGGTCCGACTTTAAGCAGTGGAGGAAGTGAGTTGCTGTTGCAGAGTTTTGCGTAAGGCAGTGTTGTGACAGCGTGTTCCAATCTGTGCATGTGTTTAGGACGCCATTTGCATAACTTGTATTGGGAATCTGTTTTGCCATCACACACGTAGAAGAGGAAAACACAGAAAATACATGAGTTGAAATAACCCCTCTCAAAGTAAATTTGAAACAGTAAATTAATCAGTACATGAAGACACACAGAATGTTTTTCTGTTTTAAAATGGATAATTTAGAGAAATCTAGAATGCTTTTTAAATGTATGGCTCCAGTGAGTGTTAGCTGGTTGAAACTGCAAGTAAAAATTTGACAATACCCTATAAATGTGATAATACTACTACGACTTCTACTGCTAGTACTACTGCAAAATGGGAGGTTTTGAATTTACAAACATTTTTCCAACAGTCTGTATTTAAGATACCTCATCAGTTACTGATGTTTTCTGACAAATTTACTTGAAGGATAGTAGTATCAAATTTCAACTAATTCCGTACCCATGGAGTTGACTTGTTTCATACAAACTGAGAGACAGACATAAGTGCTTTTCCCATTTTAAGCAAACACACCTAAATATAACATGATATGAAGATCTATGATAATGTAGGCGATAACATGAATATTTAACAGTGCATTTTTCCTTTCCCACAAAGCATTTAATTTTTGGATAGCATTGTAGAAAGAGTCCATTTTATCCTTTCTCAGCTTGCCAGCATTTAGTTCTTAAATTTTTTATTTTTTTTTTATGGTAACTTTCATTTGCTTTAACCAATTTCTTTAAAATTAATTCAGATATGCCACCTTCCTGTAGTCAAGCCAACAGTATTATAGATCACTAGTTTGGTTTAGACACAAGCTGATAATGCTATTCAGCGATTCAACACAGATGGTGACAGTGGCAAAAATGTTTCAGAGGCAAAACTGTGAAAATCTGAATCATATCACAATTGAAATCAACATGCAAATTCAAGGGTCACATTCAGGAGATGGCCACATTGCATGTGTCAGAAAATGAAACAATATTGCCAGTTTTGTTTTGCTATACCTAGTACTTTAAAATCAGTATACTGTATATATGATGAGGGTTTTTCTTTGAATGAATTTGTTTGAATTAAAAGTCAGATGTTTCTCATTTTTAGTGCAAGATGACGGTTCTTCAGCAAGCAGTGATTTTTTCTAACCCTTACTAATTTTTACAAGGGGTGCCAATAATAGTGGATGGCACTGTAGATAGATAGATAGATAGTAAAATGGCTAAAAAAGGAATAAAATTAAAAATTAAGGAAAGAAAATTTTATACTAGCAGATCAGATGAAACTAGCAGAATTAAGGATTGTAATCATCTCATGAAAGCTCATAAAGCTATGTGCAGAAAGTGCAAGATGTGGCTCTTTTGTCTTCTGCTCAATGATAGCATCTTGGCCAGGTGATACTCATTTATGTTTGTGTCTTGTACTCTACTCCCTATAATTATTTTTTGATTTTATTGGCCTCAGAGTGGCACTTTGTCCTAGTAGTTAGCACTGCTACAGATCCAGAGGCTTGGATTAATCTAGACATGTTACTCTCTATGTATGGTTTCCATGTTCTCCCCATTTCTTGGTGGGTTTTTGCACAAGTTTTGTCCCTACCTTCCAAAGACATGCCAACTTTAATTTTGCCTGATATAAGGAATGTGCCCTGTGATGGACTAGTACCATATCCACAGTTGCTCCCTTATCGTGTGTCCAGTGCCACTGAGATTACCTGAGGCTCCTAGCACCACAAAGTTGACTAAATGTACTTTGGAAACTAATACATCCACATTATAATACATACTGAGCTTATACCTCAACTGGACTGTATCAGTCTACTCCAATGTATCATTTTGTTAGCTCTTTAGATGTTCTAGTATTTTATTCCTTATAATCTATAGCATATGTGAATCATCTAACATTAACCTTTGTTATCTTATTCTTGACTCTTTCCAAGAGTTTCATCTATTAATTTGGCATCACGCTAATAAAAGTGTTAAGGAAGAAAAGAATTCCTGTATATAAATCATTTCCCATACTACACTTTGATCAGCTAGACAAGATAACCTGCTTGCTCTTTATGTGAGGGATAGATCTAATGTAGATTTGCTCCTGTACTTAGTGAAAAGGGTTGCAGCAAGTAAGGAAGAACTGTACAAGGAACATTAGCTGAGAAATTAGTGCTGACAAGTATTACAAGAGCCACAGACCTTGGCGTGGTCATATGAAGCTTCAGGACTGAACAAGACAGTCTGTCAGTCATTAGCAAGAGATTTTCTCATAACAGCTGATAACAAATCAGTCTCTTGGGAAGTGGTTACACATATATATGCATATATTGCATGTTTCAACTGAGTACAAAATAACTAAAGTAGAAATATGACTACTCAACCTGCAGTCATAATATGCAGTTAAATTAAAAAGATTGTTTTGACTACTGTACACTTCTGTTCAGAATCAGAAAGTAGCAGCTTTACCTATCCTAGAAGGAAACAAGAATTAATCATGTACAACATGCATTGCTAAACTAATATTAATTTTTATTTTTGTTCGTCAAAAATCTTTATTTTCTTCATAACTCTTATAAAGCATCAGTAGATAGATTATTCATCTCTGTGCAGTGTGGCACATTGACATGATAGCAGAATGACTTGTTAATTGGAAGGATTCACAGGTCTTTTACTACATATGTAATATCAATAGAAATGTGTCTTAGTTAAGCCACATCAAACAACTTCAAAGTGAAATTATGTTAGTAGATGTGGTAGAAATCAACATCTTAATTAATGAAAGAAAGTCTGATAAAACCTTTGAGTCAGTAAACAGGCAGGAGAAAAGGTTGTCCATCTGTGTCATTTATTACTCTTCAGCTAATGCTGAACAGGTTTCTGACATTTAGTAAACCTTTTATACTTCTAAGATGGATTCTATATCATAATATGGAAAGCATATTAAAACACTTTATCCTAAATGACTATGTGACCCCTAAGTCTAATTTTTCTTCCACATAGATCACATTACAGAGATGAAGAAGCACTTTACTGATGCTTTATAAGTACTATGAAGACCCAAATAAGTGTTTGTTAAGATCTGGTTACATAAGAGTAAATGTGTAATAGTGCCTAAACTAAAATGTTACCAGTTATCTTGCTTATAATCATCCTTTATATTACTTTTACAATAAAAAAAATGTTTAGGCCACCAAATCAATCAATACATGAAACTGCAGATACATTATTACAGTAGGAAATCATAATCAAGGGGTAAAATTCAACAGAGGCCCACAGAAGATTGTTAATCCAAATTATATAAGTGGGGACTACAGTAACTCATTTACAAAGTGTGAACCTGTGCTACCAGGTGAAGGCAGTGTACTTAAAGGCCTATATTGCTTCTATAAAGCATTTTTTTGTCCTGACTGGTTTAAAGGCTTTCAGCACTACTGCAGTGGCAGTATTTTTTTTTCTTTCCTCACATGACATCCTTAAATATCTTTGCTACTTTTAATGTTTTCTGACACCTGTTGTGTTATCCTGCCAATACATACTAAAATGAGGCCTAGCCTCCCAAAATCTACGCCCAGGCTGGTTAAAGAGGCCTTGGCATTCAAAATTAATTCACCCCCTAACTTTAAGTAGGCTGGGACCAGCAGAGACACATAAAGTAAAATCCCAGCAAAACATGATCCTTATAATATTCAGTACCAAATAATAATAAAGAAGGAATGATAAAACTGTGAAAAATCCTAAGTTTTTAAACACGGTGAAGATGTATTAGAAAGTAAAATAGAAATGAACAAATATATCAAAAAAATAGAAAAAAAGGATGTGCATGAAAGGCAACCAAAAGTAAACAAAAATCGGTCCACTGTCTAATAATCAAGAACCCATAAAACCAGAAAAAGAGAAGTCAAAAGCCAAATGATCTAATAGTAAATGAGAGAATAAAGATGGTTCATTAAATAAAGCTCAATGCCAATCTGAAAGACCTAACCCTGTACCTGGAAAATATAGTCCAAGGAAAGTCCAGAAACTGTGTGTCAATGTGGCCCTCTCTATTCAAAGTCTATCTTAAGGGGACAGGGCACATAACTAAACACCAAACTATTCTCACCAATATGAGAATATGTGAGTAATTAATAAAAAGGCAATCAAAAATAATCTGTAAATGCATAATGCAAAGTTAACTGACGGAATGACTCACACATTAACAAAAGCACCATTTCCTATTTGGCTAAAAAGCTGAAAGTTGGCTGTATGATACATCTAGGGTGGTAAATATCAAATAAGAAAGGACATTTTGATGTATCAGTGTTTAGGGGTGACAAAAAATCCACAATTGAACCACTAAATACCCAAACAATCACAAAAATGCCTTGATGGATTTGATTAAGTTTGGTGATGTTGTAGAAAACAGAAAATTAGCCAATACTTTTTTTTATTTGTTGATATTTGTCAGTAATAATGGTTCTAGCAAGTGGGATACTGTAACACATCATGCCCCCACAGCGCTGACATTGATCACATAGAGAAGTAGGATGTGCAGCTTTATGCAAATGAAGGCCATCGGCAAGAGTGGAGAGAAAGGAAGGAAGCTTAAAAAAGACGCATTTAGCAGACACACTATTTTCTATTGCCAAGTGCTGTGTCTGTGAGTTGCTGTGCTGCATTACGCAATTGATCCAGTAAAAAAGATATATAATGTACTGTATATCGCTTCATCTGATCTATAATCATGTGACAAATGGTAACATGGGGACTACAATTCCCATTAACCAGTGCAGTGCTCCAGACAGCACTCACAAAGTTTAAATACAAGCATCTATAAATGAAGCATATCATTCAAGGTATGAACTGCTGTGTTGTTTTTTCATGGCCAGTTTGGGATAACAATTTCATTGTCTTGTTTATCTTAGAGTCCATCATTTTGTCTCATCTTGAATTGTGTGTACACATATTGTATTTACAAAAGACACTTTTCCCCCCTTTATTTTAGATCCTTTTCTGAAGAATGTGTTGCCAAAACCAGTGTATGCAGTATGGCCAGTGTTGCCAAAACCTGAAGGAGCAATCTTCCTTTCTTTCTTTCTAAACAACAGTAAAAAAAAATCTAAAAACTCCCATACCCAAATGCTTATGTTTAGTAAGTTTTGCTATCACAAATTCATATGTGACACATATATAACATATTGAAAAGGAATCTCTGTGTTGGCTGGGATTGGCTCCGGCAGACCCCGTGACCCTGTAGTTAGGATATAGTGGGCTGGAAAATGGATGGATGGACAATATGTTATAATAAATTTGAAATAAACTGATTACACATTTTTTTATCAGTGCATAGCTTTGAGTTTTTGAAAAAACTAACATTATAGTCCACCTGTATATTGCTGTTAACCTCACAATACCAATAAATGATTAGCATAAAGCATTTTTTTGAAGTTAAAAAAATAAAGGAAATTAAAAAAGAAAAAAAATTACAGATGAGTCCAAGCCAAGATGGAACAAAATGAAGAGTGATTTTTTCTAGAGTTAATTGAGACAATGCTTTACAGAATGTGAAAAAAAGATTAGGACGGTGCTTTTAAGTGAGTAAAATTAATTAGTATCTTGTGTTTTTTTTTGGTAGACATTTATTCAAATCCACTGCAGACCAAGGCAATACTAATTTTAGGCTTTGATGGCAATGCACAGTTGTTTAGCAGGTTTTAGCTTTGAATGAACCAACTTTAAATCATCTTTTCCCTGTACTGCTATTGGTGATGTCCTATACTACAGAATGCTGCTGCAATCTGTTCCACACCAACATCAAAAGCTGTAGATGCTTTTTATGGTCCATGCTCTACACTATATTATGTTTAAATGTGCATGTCATTGCATGTGCCATGTAAATATGCAAACTATATGTAAGAAGTTCAAGTAAAACACAGTTTATCCATAAAGCCAAAAAATAATACAATTAAAAAATAATTGTAATAATAATAATAATAATTATTGCTGTAATACTACATTGCCCTTCCCCTGTGAATATAGAAATGGTGTTAAACTTAAAGCAAAATCTTGAGTAAAAAAAGTAAAAACCCACATCTGAATCTGAGTTTACTTCAGTTTGCTTGATATTGTTCTTTGTATGATATGTACATAGTGTTCATTACAAGATTAGGATTTGCGGTTTGCGTTTTCTATTTTGTAAATTTATTTGGGATTTGTTTCAGTTCTTATTGGTTCCAATTTTTTGCTCCCCACTTTCTGTGAAGAAGGCTGTTGCTTCCGTATGCCTCTTTCAATTTGTGTATTCCAACCTTGTAATAGTACAAGATTACCAGTCAAAGTGTTACCTTATGTTTGAGGCTACCATTTTTACAAGATGCACTACAGGCAATGTTCCCTCAAAGCACAGCACACAAAATTTATGCTCTGCTTTTTGTTTTTTTGGTTTTATGTTTTATTGCTTATAATGGAAAATTTGTTTAATTAGGCGAAAAAGTCACAGCGTCATTTAAACTACATTTGGACCTTATGCCCGTTTCCGCCAATTTGTGTGTATCCTACATGTCAGTGACTCATTGTGTAACAGATCGTACTCCACTCATTTGGTCTAGTGCATTTTGCTGTGCCGAATGCCAACTGCGGGATAGGCTGAAGCAATACCATGTGTTTTGAGGGTATTGGCCAAAGTCCACTCTGAAATGTAGGAGGCAAGGAGTTAGGCTGCAGGCTGCATCGGCTGCGTGCATCAGGAAGACCTCAAACATTGTCGGGCTAACAGCTGTAACACTGCGTGTGTCGATGCTGTAGCATATTAATCACATTTCAGTATGATATGCACATGGAAGTAACTTGTTTGTACGGTGGGTACTATGTATGTTCAACAGCTGTAGGCTATAACTCATATGTACACTTAAACAGTTGTTTTTTTCCGGACATAAAAATGTCGAAGTGCAAGTCAACAAGTTAGAGAAAGCTGAATAATTTTGTAAAGAAAAAATGTGCGTCTAAATTTAAACCAGAATGGCTTAGCGGGCTTGTTGAGGCAGAAATGCAAACACCAGCAAAAAAGCTGATGACAACACTTGGCGAAATCTCCATTTCTCGAAGCAACAGGGACAACATCATCTGCCGATTGTGCCAAGAAAGCCGCATGCCTGGATAATTTAGCACAGACAAACAATGGGACAATTGGAAGATGAACTATTTGGTGGATCACCTATCTCAGAAAGGTCAAAGCTGCATTGTCAGAAATCTGCATCTGCGTCGATTTTTAAATGAAACTGAAGAAGATTGACAAATGAGAACGTTGTTATCAGCGGAAAACAGCGAATGCTGGGGTAAAAGTTTTGATTGATGGCGTCTTGCTGGCCATTTGGATGAATATGTCAATGTTAGCAGTGCAAGAGTTGCATGAACACATGGCAAAATATGTGGCCATTCCGAACAGCTGGCATAGTAAGAATTATGCTTTCGAATTTGTAGAATGCATAAACGATATTCTTCAGCAGGAAATTATGAGCGATCTCCGCAGCACCATGTTCCATACTCTTGTTGTTGATGAAAGCACTGACATATCTGTGATGAAAATGTTAATTTTATACACTAAATTCTATCATGATGGTGACGTCAATTTCGATACAGTATTTGCAGGTATCGTGAATCTGATGGTGTGTGATAGCAGATCAATTGTCGAAGCCATCAAAAAGTTATATTCAGACAATGCAGTAGACATGCAAAATTTGGCTATGTTTACGTCACATGGAGCGTCAGTCATGCTCGATATTCCACACTTGTTCGAAAAACACTGTGTCTCTCACCGGGAAGACCTCGTCATTGATGACGCCTGCAAGCACGTTCAGTTATTGCAGGACATTGACACTCTACTGCAAACAGTGTATACAATGTTTAGCAGGTTGTCGGTGAAACAAACAGAATTCACAGAACTGGCGGCAGCTCTAGGCAATGATTTGGTTTCATTTCGGCCACTGAATGAAGTGAGATGGCTTTCTAGGCATTTTGCACTAAGAGCTATAATGAGAAATATTCCCGTTTTGATCGAATACTGTAAGAAACAGGTCGAAGAATGTAATGATCCAATTAGCAAATACTGCATTAAGCAGCTGGCCAACCCACAGATTCGAAATGCACTAATAATATTCAATGACATGGTTGGTGAATTCGCTGAATTGAGCAGATTACTACAGCAAAACAACTTGATACCAATTGAAGCATTTCAGTTTGTGAAGGCGAGAATATTAAAGTTGCACACTCAGTACTTGGGGAAGAACATGCACTGGAGTGAGGAAGCAAAAGCCTTTATGAATGGTGATAAGGAAGTCAATGTGACATCTATTGTCCAGTTTGTTGAACGTATCTGTTTACACATTTAGGCTCGCTTTCCAGAAAAAGAATTGATAGACTGGAGGTTGTTCGAAGGCACTGTTATTTCCAGCATTAGCCAATTCTGCACCCATTTATGCACAACACCCTGAATTTCGAATTGAAGTCCAACATCTCTTGTGGGATGTAATCAAATAATTTCTGAAAGTCAAAATAAATAATACCATATACAGTACACCACCTTGATCATACCCTTTTGTTGCTTCCTCACAGATTCCAGCATGTTAGTAATACACAACTTTCCTTGTCTGAGCCCTTGCTGACTCTTCAGTAAAACTCCTGTTTGAGCCATGTGCTGCTCAATCATATTCTTAATAATTCCTTCCGTTAATTTGCCTTTGATGTCCGTGAGGCTTACTAGCCTATAGTTACTTGGGTCTACCTGATTACCCTTTTTATATAATGCGATTATATGTTCCATTTTCCAGTCTTTCAGAATTTCGCCAGTTTGCAGTGACTTCCTATATTCTAAATCAGCAATGCTGAATTAGATCTGGATAGTTAATGATTATACTTCCCTACATTTCATTATTTTGAATAAAACGTTCTGCAAAGGGCAGCATGGTGGCCTCGCAGTAAGGAGACCTGGGTTCGCTTCCTGGGTCCTCCCTGCGTGGAGTTTGCATGTTTTTCCCGTGTCTGCGTGGGTTTCCTCCCACAGTCCAAAGACATGCAGGTTAGGTGTACTGGCGATCCTAAATTGTCCCTAGTGTGTGCTTGGTGTGTGGGTGTGTGTGTATGTGTCCTGTGGTGGGATGGCGCCCTTCCCAGGATTTGTTCCTGCCTCGCGCCCTGTGCTGGCTGGGATTGGCTCCAGCAGACACCCCTGACCCTGTGTTAGGATATAGCGGGTTGGAAAATGACTGACTGACTGACAATCTGCAATATGAGTAAATTGTCCTCGTTAATTATCACTCTGTCTAGTATATATCTAGTATTCACAACTGACAGTTTTTGTAGTACAACAATTATGTTGGTACATTTTAAATGTTATCAATGCCTTTTATTTATGGGATATCTAGCAACAAAATGTTTTTGTTTAATCAGTTTTATGAAGCCGAACAGCCCCGAAGAAAGAACTGGAGGTCATGACAAGCATTGGCAGATTTCTTTTACTTCTGCCTAATGTTGACATTTGGCTACTGAAAATCTCAGAGACTGAAGCTGTTGTATGATGTGTTGTATCTACTTCATATGTTTAAAGATTAAGTCTTTTACTTCTTGTTTGAATATTCAGCAATGTCTTAACCTTCCCATTATTACTTTTTTGGTTATTATTACAATGTTATAATTTGCATATTTGTATTAGTAATTAGTTACACTTGGTTACTTATTGTCCTACTGTTTTTCTTTATGTATATTTAATATATTTTGTAATTGTTATCATAAAATTATATATCAGCTTTTATAGATATACCTTTGTAAGTTTTTTCTTTTTATATTTTTTTATAACACTGCTACAGACTACTTTTAATATTGAATTTGAGTGTTACGTGCAAGACAGGGATCAGTCCACATTCGTACACACTGGTTATAATGTAATGCACCCACAATAAGCTTTCAGCTATAGTAGGAAACATCATTACCAATATATTTTTGCATATATTTCAGAAAAGGTTTTACATTAAGAGAGTCTCTTATTTTAGTTGACAATTCTTAACACCACACCTTTCACAAAACACTAGACATATGCAAAACAAAGACAATGGTGTAAAGCAGGGGTGGGCAAAGTCAGTCCTGGAGGGCCGCAGTGGCTGCAGGTTTTTGTTCCAACCCAGTTGCTTAATTAAAAAAAAATCCATGTCAATTTTTTTTAATTTCAGGGCTCGTTAATGCTTTAACTCTGCCTTGTCAGGTTATTCTGATATCTTAGATTTTTTTTCCTTTATAAGGATATCATCCAAATCATTTGAAGTCTAAAACAGATTAGTAATTCTCAGTCATTCACTTTTTTCTCTTCATTTTCATTCCAAGTATTTAATTGAACCCAATAGTGCATGATAAACACACAAAGATTTACATGGAAACCAGATACTGTAAATGGAGAAATGCTGAATTTCTTTTGTCATTTGCATCTGATTGCTAAAAAGAAGCACTTAAAAACCAAGACTACAGCTGTTTAAGACTAAAATAAGCAATAAGGGTTCAAAATCTTAACGTGCAAGACAACTAAAGTGAAGCAGAAGTGTTACTTGAGCAATAAGGGCTTCTTATGAAGCAACTGGGTTGGAACAAAAACCTACAGCCACTGCGGCCCTCCAGGAATGACTTTGCCCACCCCTGGTGTAAAGCAATGCATACTATGAGATGGAGTAAAACACAAGGACATCCAAATGTATTTTTAACATGAAGCACTGAAAAGAAAAAACAAGGGAATAAGAAAGTCACAAACTATGCAATTGTCAATGCTACTGATTAAAGCACCAGGAGAAAATATGAGTTTTCACTTTAGATTTAAGTACGAAGTCTGGTAGAGTTTCATCAAGGGATAAAGAGATACAGATATTGACAGCACAGTAAAGTCAGCAATGAGTAAGAGCAGACGGCGAAGAGTACACCTTGAGGATTCAGTGCAGGAGTTATTTTTAAAACAATGTAAAATATATACAGTATATGCCCCTCTATCGCATGATAAATGCTTATATTTTATAAAGTATTTTTGGTTTTTGCAATTAAAGTTTTTTATTTTCTATATATTGTTTCTTTTGCTACCCATTACTTTGTTGAACCTCTTACAATGCAAGGAATACATAACAACACAATGTTACGATTGTGTGAAGCCGTTGTTTAAAGCCAGAGCCGGCACTGGTTGGGGTGTGTACTCACAAGAGTACTCTCCTAACCATACACACCCACCGTCATGGCCTTAACGATTCAATTAATATTAAAAGCAGAATAATTCCTAATTCTAGTAATGGTTATTTGAGCAGCTTTTTGAATTACTAGATAGCTAAAAATAAAGTAGTTTAAACTGCCTGTGCAGTTATAATAGTCAGTCCTAGTTTAAATAAATCAATTAATTCACTTTCTCTTTCCTACATTTCAGAGATGGACTTGCTGATCCATGCAGATTTGGCTCCTGTCTTGCATTTAATGCTGCCATGACCCTGAATTAGATTAAATGGGTTTAGCAATATTTTATTATGATATGCACTTTAAGAAATAACCTTTATTTCCTATTTTTCTTAGCATCCATAAGTAATGCAGTCATTTATCCATCCATTTTAAATACATAAGGTTGAACCTGTTGTAAACTGCAACTAAGATTCCGGCTTTCTAAGTTACAAAAGTTTATAGACTAGGAATTAAATTTTTTTAGTTTACAGGCAATTATTGATGTCTGTCCCATAAGTTCACTGAAGTAATTAAGGAATGCACAATTGGAAAATAATTATATGTTTACAGTAATTGATGAATACAGCTAAATATCATCTGCTTATAACTAAAACTGTCCACTTTATTCTTTAAAAATGTTTCATCTAAATATAGGATATAAAGAGAAAGCAGAATCAGTCTGAGTACTAATTTCTGAGGAACACCGTGTAAATGAATACATGAATTGCATTACATTTTTTTTTTATTTGATAAATTCCAACTGAATCACTTAAGTAATATACTGACAGACAAGCCTAATTATAAAGCCTGTGAAATAGTGTGTGATGAAAAGCGTCAAACAAACCTAAATCTCAATGCATTATAAGTGTACCATTTCATCTTTTGGTGGAATTAATATCATTGATTATGAAAAATATGGTTGTTCCTGTTATGTACAGAAACTTTCCAAGTAGCTTTTAAGGCAAAATAAGAAGAGAAATGAGAAAGACAATATATATGCTTGTGAAATTAGATAAATGTACGTGTATTTTGATCTAAACATGTTTTCTCTAATATAAGACTACTGTTGAGGTTTTAGGAACATAGCTTGTTGTTAAGGATGCATTCATAATGTTAAGAATGGTTGCTGGTGGTATTATAATTGCGTGAAGCAGATGACACTAGTCTTATTTCTTCTTGTGTATAAGAATAAGTATATAACAGCATATCTTAATATGTTATAAAACTGGACGCAAACAAAGATAATGAGTTGGGGCATAACATTGGTGGCTCTGTATAACTGAATCTGCAAAAAGCATTGAAAACATGCTGTAAATGCAGAGTAGTCTTTTCAGACTGGAGTTTTAAATAGGAACTGAAACAAGATGGCCTATTTCCAGGTTATGAGTTCAAGTATCAGGGAGGGGAGGGTCCAGGTGGAGAGACAGAGAAGTGACGTCACCGATGGAATGGCTGTCAGTCTTCCATTCTGCAGTGGAAGGAGAAGGGAAGGCATTAGTACACAGTGGCAATGCCAGGTCTGGCAGGTAATTACCGTGACCAAAGCCCTTAAGCTTTCTCCCATGCACACGCGTGACAATGAATTTTTGAATTTTATATCACAGTCAAAGTAAGAATATACAGTGGACCCTTGACTTACGAACTCAATTCATTTGTGAGGGCTGGTTGTAACTCAAGTTGGTTGTAACTCAAGACTATTTTTCCCATAAGAAATAATGGAAATACCCATAATGCGTTCCAAACCTCCCACAGCAACACTTACTTAAACTTTTCATAATAAAAAAGGGATGTATAATGTGCATAATTTACCAAAAACACCAATAATTTTTCTAATGTATTAACCAAAAAGTTATAAAAAGTGCCTAGCCTACCAGAAACAACAATGTCATACTGTACTCACCATTTAAGCTGGCATCTTTGGCTTGCAGGAAGGGAGGAGGAGGAGAACGAAATGGAACGTGGTTATTGTTTGGAAGGAGAGCCCCCCCCTTCCATAAGAACATCGGGACTCTGGCTATCTGGTGTCCTTTCTCTGCTTGGGAGAGGCTGTAGCCCACTAGGACCTGCTTCTGGCTCACTAGGTCTCAACCTTTTCGGAAATAAAAACTGGTCTAATGACACTGTCATTAAGCAAGTTAATGCAACGATTAGCTTTTTCTCTGTCTGGTTTGGGTCTTCTCTACAAATGTTTGTAGCTCTGTCCATTTTTTCAGGATATCCTTTATTTCAGAAGAGGAGATTTGCTGCACTGATTGTTGATCCTCCCCTTCCTCTTCAGAAAGCTCCTCAGCTGCCACTCTCTGTTGCTCAGCCAGAAGTTGCTGAAGTTCCTCTGTGGACAATTCCTCTGAGTATTCCTCCACCAGTTCCTCAACATCACCACTGTCTACCTGCAAGCCTATGGACTCTGCTATAGTGACAATGTCATCAATCACCTGTCATCTGCCTTTTGTTTATCCACGCTAATAATAGCTTTTCTACCTTGTCTAACACTATTGATCGTGACTTACTAATTTGAATAATACCTTTAGCAACACTAGCTTTCTTATACAAATCTTTTCTTTGTAAAATTGTTGAGATGGTGGATTTCGACATGCTGTACATATTAGTGAGATCAGTCACACGAACGCCACTCTCATATTTCCACACAATTTCCTTCTTTGTTTCGATTGTGATCGCTTTCTTTACCTTCGTTACCTTCTCTTCCTTCCTTAGCTTCTTTTCCAGCTTTTTTGGTGCCATTTTGATAGCAATTATCAAAATAAATTATATAAATCACTGCACTGACTGAAATTACGTCCACAAACACATGTATCTGGGCTCCAGCTGACACTTACGAACGCTCTTGGCTGTTTGTTTACAATCGCACAAGTGGATACACATGACCGCATTTGGATCATAACTCAAGACGTTGGTCGTAATTCAAAACAAAAATTTTGGTCATATACCAAATTGTTCGCATATCAGGCCGGTCGTATATCAAGGGTCGACTGTATAGGAAAATAACCATATTTCACATTAGGAAAAATCCCAAATATACTGGTTAGTTTTGAACTGGACTGATATCCTGTTATCCCTGGTAAAATTAGGATTGAAAATGAAAAAAATGAATGGACAAATGACCTGCTTCATAATTTTGATGTGTGTAATTTTATGTGGTAAAGATATTTTGTATTAATTCTTAAAATCAGTTGACATTGCACACTGTCAAGCATGTACATCAGTGGGTCATCTTCTAGACTCGTCTGATGTAAGCACTACCACCCCGGGACACCAGAGGGCATGATCATTGACTCGCCTATCTCTTTTATTACCCACAGCTCAGGGAAGACACTAGCGCAGGGTAACTGATCCTGGCCCTTTCCATTCCAGGAGCTTTAAAAGCAAGGTGCTCCCAGAAAGTGGTGTCTCATTCAGGAGATGAGTTAGCTGTAATATGGAGCTCCTGCACCATGACTGGAATGCTCTCCAGAGCCTGTAGATTTGAAGCCAATGGCTAAACATTTAATTTGTTGCTACCTCACGCTATCAGATACCTGTTATTTTCAGTTTCCTTCCCAAGTAAACAGGGTGCCAAGTATTTCTTTTGATTTCTGTCCTTCCTTCGACCAACAACAACATGTTACTCTTAGAAAATTGTGATTAATATCCTTCTACCTGTGAGTGAAAAACAGACAGCAAAAGCTTCCATCCATTTGTTTGCATTGTTTATTTATTGTCTTGCCATGGTCATGTTTACTTTCTAAATGGCAGTGTGAAATGTAAAAAGTTAAAGTAAAACGAACCATGGCTTATAATGCAAGAAAACGGTATCCTTCCATTTTCTATAAGCACTTTTCAAGGTGAGAACTGCAGCCTTTTCCAGAAATAATTGCTTGATGCTAAGAACGACCCTAGACAGGACATCCATCAACAGCAGGGCACACTGGGCTGGTTTAGAGTCACAAATCAGCCCTGGAGCTTGACTTGGAATGAGAAACGTATACGCAAAG
This sequence comes from Polypterus bichir lapradei, assembly GCA_026402145.1. Taxonomy (NCBI): domain Eukaryota; kingdom Metazoa; phylum Chordata; class Cladistia; order Polypteriformes; family Polypteridae; genus Polypterus; species Polypterus bichir. The sequence goes on from JANRMT010062808.1 coordinate 43,220,081, forward strand.
CATTTCCAGAGATAGATTTCCTTTTATTACGAATAAACAAGTGCAATCTGAGAAAAAAAGGCACTGGGCCAAAAATACAGTCATACAAAAGGTCAGATAAACTGGCAAACCTATTAGCATATTAGTGTAGTATTAATGTTTGTACTTCTTACTTATTAAGCTTACAAAGTACTTTACATGAGGCATGATGATTAAATAAAACAAAACAATTATCCAGGCTGTGCTCAGCTGATTACATACAAGAAAATACAGTGGACAGAAGATCAAGGAAAAAAATGTCAGCATTACCAGACTAATGAATTTAGACATCACTGCCTAAACTGGTAGTGGAGCCTTACAGCATTATAATGTCTTCATTTTTCTAAGAGTTCAGACTGCCTCATTTACAAAGGAGTCATTACAGAATTTATCACCTGAACCTTGCAGTGAGACATCCAAAATTTAACATAATCTGCATGTTGCGTCTAAATTAAAATTATAATGCAGTAACTCATTTTTTATTGTTGAATGGAAATGCTTACAGCAACAGTTCAGTATTCTTTTTTATTATGACCCACAATCACTATTCATATATGCTAGCTGGAACCCATTCTTTATTTGGAATATGTGATGAACATTCTGATAGATGTTGTTTCAAAGATGTGTACAGCTTTCTCAGGACCAGCATTACTCAAATCCACTCCAATAAAAGATGAAAAGAATTAATGCTTCTAGCATCCCCCCTGATTTTCCTGTTTTTACCACCTCAGAACAGTCAAGCCCTACAGTAATTTTTTTTCCCTTTATTACTTTCATAAATATATTGTAGGCATACAGTACATATGAAGAGCATTGTGACAGGGTAAACATTTTGATTTCAGGTTTTCAATGGAATTACACATTTTAGGCATTCCTAAAAACATTTTGAGTACGGTCAGAGTGATGTCTGTCTCTAGGGTCATTTGTTAAGTTGTGAGCCTGTGGACACAATAACTTAAAAATGAATCCTTCAATCCAAATGAATCTTGGCACACTTCTTAGCTTTGTAAAACGCTAGCAGGCTATTGATTTTGCTACAGTAGATTTTGACCTACAGATATAAGGATTTGATGTTTTTCTTCTTCACATTGGCACAGAATATGTTACAGCTAAAATTATAGCTTTGTGTAGGGAATGTCATGTACTGCACTCATAAGATGTACTGTATGCATACACACACACACACACAGTGTATTCACCAAGGTTTAATGAAATGTTTTACTTGAGAGTAGATATCGTAGTATGCTGAATATTTTTCAATGCTGGATTCATTGGAGAATCCTTGAATGCTTTTGGAAGGGTAAAGTTTCATTTTCCTAAAGTATACAGGTATATAGAATATTAGAAGGCTAGTATTTCATTTACAAGTCAGAATTTTAATGTCATTCATCATGTCAAGTTGTACAGTATGAAGTTTAAGACATGCTACAATCGACGCAGCTGCTTCCTCTGAAGTGATATTGGTGTGTAATATGATATACAGCTTAAAAATTCTGATTGTGTCTTATTCCATTGTTACAGAGCATTGTGGTATAAATAAGCCAGTGGTCTCAAACTCCAGTCCTGGAGGGTTGCAGTAGCTGCAGGTTTTCATTCTAACCGTTTTCTGAATTGGTGACCTGTTTTTGCTGCTAATTAACTCCTTTCCCTTACACTTTAATGGACAGAAATGAGTGAGCCAACAGAAGACCAAGTTAAGCCAGGGCATCAAACGTCAACCAATTTCACTTAATTAGGTGCCAAATCCATCCATCCATCCATTATCCAACCCGCTATATCCGAACTACAGGGTCACAGGGGTCTGCTGGAGCCAATCCCAGTCAACACAGGGCACAAGGCAGGAAACAAACCCCGAGCAGGGGTTCTTTTTCCTTAATTAGCAGCCAAACAATAATGAGATACAAAATGAGCCAAAACAGGACCAGCAAACTGTGTCCATCATACAATATCTGAAAATAAAGAAAGATGAAGGTCTCGGGAATATTGATCTGCTTAGGACCTCAGGACATTTGAACAGTGCTCTTAGAAAAGAGAAAATCAACAATTTGTGGAAATGTCTGCTATTACACAAGGAATTAAAGAACAGGTTTAATTAATAACAAGATCTGATGAAGTAAATGCAACATTAATTAAGGACTACAGTGTTAGAGTAATGAAAAGTCGGGGATAAAAGTAGGAAACATAGTTTTATCTGAATTATCATATGTGTTAATTCATATCCAAACTTTTGGAAATGAAGATGAACATTGCAGCATTAGAAATGCTAAATCTTGCACTTTACTGTAGGATGTTACTAAAGATTGGATTTTGAAATTGCATGAATGAGTCTATTTAGTGTTTTTTCCTGCATTGCTTCCGTTCCCTTTAAAGTAAGTAATTTATGATGTTAAATAACCTATGGTTTCCTCCCACAGTCCAAAGACATGCAGGTTAGGTGCATTGGCGATTCTAAATTGTCCCTAGTGTGTGCTTGGTTTGTGTGTGCCCTGCGACGGGCTGGTGCCCTGCCCGGGGTTTGTTTCCTGCCTTGTGCCCTGTGTTGACTGGGATTGGCTCCAGCAGACCCCTGTGACCCTGTAGTTCGGATATAGCGGGTTGGATAATGGATGGATGGATGGATTTGGCACCTAATTAAGTGAAATTGGTTGACGTTTGATGCCCTGGCTTAACTTGGTCTTCTGTTGGCTCACTCATTTCTGTCCATTAAAGTGTAAGGGAAAGGAGTTAATTATCAGCAAAAACTGGTCAACAATTAAGAAAAGGGTTAGAATGAAAACCTGTCACCACTGGGGACCTCCAGGACTCGAGTTTGAGATCACTGAAATAATCTTTTTTCCCTTGTTCATTTCCATCATTGATTTCTATAGTTGAGGAGCTCTTACATCTCAAACTTTGCGTATTGAAATTCATACTGTACATCTGAATGTAACTGTGACAAAAATCACAAACTGAATAAAACTTAAGTATTTTCCAGTGAGGTTTTAGTAATGTAGATAACGCATTTACATGGACCAACACATTTTTAAAAGAGTAATGAAAAGTGTTAAGAAAATTCTAATTGGTCCAAATTTCAGTGTGTATGTAGGATAATAACAAATGTGTGAAAAAAACCTGACCTGACACAATGGCCGACGGTCATGTTGGAACATGACTGTCGACCATTACTTCTGGCTTTACCACTGGAATCTTTGAATGACAACCCAAACTCAGAAAAGGTTGGGATGGTATGGAAAATGTAAGTAAATTCAGAAAGCAGTAATTAGTAAATGATAGTAACTGATATTTGAACTGAAGACAATATAGCAGCCCTGTGGGGGGCTGGCGCCCTGCCTGGGGTTTGTTCCTGCCTTGTGCCCTGTGTTGGCTCGGATTGGCTCCAGCACACCCCTGTGACCCTGTGTTAGGATATAGCAGGTTGGACAATGACTGACTGACTGATGACTGACAATATAGCAACCCATTATTTGATGTTACAACCATTAAATCTTTTTTTTTTTTTCAAAAATCTAAATTTATTTTGATTTTGATACAACATATTCCAAAAAAAGTTTGGATAGTAAAGAATTTAGAGCATAATTTTTTCCCACTCTTTTTTGCAAACAAGTCTTGAGGTGTGCAACAGTATAGGGTTTCTCCTGTCACTTTTGTGTTTCAAAATATGCCACACATTCTCAATTGTGGATAGGTCAGGACTGCAGGCAGGCCAGTCAAGCACCGTCATCCTATGCAGCCATCCCTTTGTAATGCATGCAGAATGTGGTTTTGCATTGTGTTGCTGAAATACACATGGGCATCCATGGAGGAGATGTCATCTTGAAGGCAACATATATCCATCCATCCATTCTCCAACCCGCTGAATCTGAACACAGGGCCACGGGGGTCCACTGGAGCCAATCCCAGCCAACACAGGGCACAAGGCAGGAACCAATCCTGGGTAGGGCGCCAACCCACCGCAGGACACACACAAACACACCCACACACCAGGGCCAATTTAGAATCGCCAGTCCACCTAACCTGCATGTCTTTGGACTGTGGGAGGAAGCCGGAGTGCCCGGAGGAAACCCACGCAGACACGGGGAGAACATGCACACTCCACGCAGGGAGGACCCAGGAAGCAAACTAACTGCGAGGCAGCAGCACTACCACTGCGACACCGTGCCGCCCTAGGCAACATATATTGCCTCAAAAATTGTATGTATTTTTCAGCATTTATGGTGCCTTCACAAAAGTACTAGTTGCCCTTGCCTACAACCCTGACAAAAACCTTGAACTTATAGCATGTAACAGTATGAATGATCCTTTTTTCTTTGTCTAGAGGACATGACATGCATTTCTTCAAAACAGATCTGAAATATTGGTTCATTTAACCACAATATACCTTTACACCACGTAATGGTCCATGTCAGATGCCTCAGAGCCCAGAGAAGTTGATGGCACTTCTGAACACTGTTAATATATGACTTACTTTTTATGCAGTGCAGTTTTAACCAGCATTTATGGATATAACTACTGTACATATTGTGTTACTTGATTAAGGTTTGCCAAAGTACTTCTGAGTCCATGTGGTTATATCACTTTTTGATGAATGACGGTTCTTGATGTAGTGCCTTCTGAGGAATCGGAGATCACTGGCCATCAGCTTAGGCTTGTGCCCTTCCCCTTTATGCATCGAAAGTTCTCCATATGCCTCGAATCTTGTAATTCTGTTATACAGTGTTGAGGGTGAAATACCCAAATCCTTTCTAATCTGTCTTTGAGAAACATTGTGTTTAAACTTTTGAATGATCTTCTCTTGCATATGTAGAATAATTGGCAATCCTCAGCCTATCTTTGCTCCTAAAGCAGTAGGCCTTTCCTGGATGGAGCATTTATACCAAAACATGATTACAAATATCTGTTGAACATCATCAAACTCTAATCACATCATTATTTTTTATATTCCTTATTGGCCCCAAATTGCCCCATTCAAACTTTTTTGGACTGTATTGCAGGCCCTGAATGGCAAGAATGGATGTATAAGTACATATCTATACATATAAAAGGCAAAGCCCTCACTGACTCATCACTAATTCTCCCGCTTTCCATATAGGTGGGAAGCTGAAATTTTGCGTGCTCATTCCTTGCAGTGTACTTAGAAAAGTTAGTTATGTTTCATGTCCTATTGCAACACCCAAGTGGGGGAAATGGGTGCACCCCCTAAACTGTATATATAGATAGGGGAAACCCCTCCTCACTATTTCTGTGACTTCCAAAAAATGTAGGAAGCCTAAATTTCCCATCCTCATCCTTCACACTGCACTTACAAACGTTAAGTATGCTTCATTTCGCGCCGTGCCCCGTAATGAACTTTTAAAAATAATGTCTTCTTTTTGGCAGTTCTCACCATTATGCCGTAAGGAACTTTCGGAACTGACCTCTCCTTTTGTCGGTTTCATTCCTTATTTCCGTTAACAGACGATTTATTTCATGGCAGAGGCACACAACGGCCACCCTGGTCCCTCTTCCTTTTTCCACACGGCCGCTGTCCGCGCCAATTCAAACGCCTCCAATTTCCAGTAAGGGTCTGCTTCGCTATGACAATAAATAAGTCACAGGACCAGACTCTAAAAAAGGTCGGCATTGACTTGACACATGATTGCTTCTCACATGGCCAACTGTACGTTGCATGCTCAAGAGTAAGCTCAGCAGACAGCTTGGTCATTTTACAGCCCGAGAGCAGAACTGCAAATGTCGTTTACAAAGAGATCCTTACATCCTACAATCATAAGTTAAACTCTTTACAATCATCAAATTCACTCTCAATACTAAAATCAGCCTACGACAATTACATTGACAATCATGTTACGTTATATTTAAAATGTTTCCTTTTCCTTTTCATAACTTCTTTAACACAATACTTCTTCGCTGCGAAGCGCGAGTATTTTGCTAGTTTACAAATAAAATGAAGCTGACCAGACTAAACACTAAATATCTTGTCTTTATGCTGTTTGTGATGAATTATAAATCAAAGTGAATTTTGAAATCACCGTCCTCTGTTTTTATTTGCATTTTCCATATCATCCCAATTTTTTTCCGAGTTAGGATTATAATAGATCTAGACTGACTTTGAATATTTTATATTCTGTCTATGTAACTAAAATGTAATACCATTTGTCTGTCTTTCTTTTTTTTTATCTTCGTTTGATATTATTTATCCATTTTGCACACTAAGTTCCTTTTCAAACTTGTCTGTCTGTCTGCAAAACAATGCATCACTCCAAAACAGCTGAATTGAACATCTTGAAACTGACCGTGTGTATTGCTATAAATACAACTTTCAGTCTAGACTTGAAGGCCTTTCAAAAGATCTATTGAGAAATGGGGTTGTAATTTGGGGATTCGGGGCAGAAAGTCAAAACCATGTTATCACACTAAAGTGGTTCAGCTGATTGTAATGAATTTGGCATATTGTTACTGTGAATAAGTGGAACCATGCATTACTCCAAAACAGCTGAAATTTTGCATTTGTATTTCAATTAACATCAAATTTATGGAGTTTCAAGAGTTTCATCATGAATAGAGATGAATAGCAGGAACAACACCTAAAATGGTAGTTTTGCACAACTTACATAATATACTAATGATTCAAATATTCAACAAGCCCTGTTCTTTATTAATGTGAGAGTTAAGCCTCTATTTTTAAACCCGGAAATACAAAGAAGAAGCATTCGTGATTTCAACCCAACAAGGAGTTACCACCATTATGGAATCTAGTTATACACAAAACGAACAAATTCCCTAGTCTTTAGAGAGGTTGAGTAGATGATAGCAAGCACACTGTCATTTCAGCCAGCAATGAAACAAGAGTCTACATTTAAAAAAACACATAAATATATGCTTTCTCAACTTAACCCAGTATAAATTTGCAATGCTGGGTACGTTATATAATATTTCATAAAGTTTGCTCAGAGATTGCAGCTATTTAAGTAACTCAGGTCCACTTTGCCCACTTTAACTTATAGATTGCCTGAACAGAGAAAGAGGTATCACATTGTGCATTACATAGAACTCTTATCAGTTTAGGGGGCATGATGCACAGTCATTCTGTATAAGAATTAGCTAAACACTTACGCTTTATATGTTACATAATGTCAGAGCATTTATTCTTCATAATATGGAACCTCTTGAGGCATCCTTTAATGATATATAGTTTCATAACTGGTTTGAAAATTAAAGTAGGAAAGAAATTACAGGTCTTTTGTTTGTGCATTTTATGAAGCATTGTCTCCAGTACTACAAGCACTATACTGAAATTAAACAGCATACAATTACTTATAACTCTGCACGTAGTGGCGTGATTTAAACCAGCATACAGTATGTGAATAATTTTGTATTGTACTCCAAAATGTCTCAAACACTTGCAATTGCAGTTATTTATTATAAACAATGTTTATATAAGAAACTATTTTTTTCACTCTGCATTGAAACAGTTTAACTGGATGACCAAGTTCAATGTCTGTCAGTGTAGGTTTAGCAGTTTAGTCACTGCTGCTTAAAGCTTTATTTATTTATTTTTTAACTACTGAACCATTCTGGTTTTTTAAGATGACACTTTAAGGAAGTCATTCAGTACATACTATTTTTTGTGCCATTGTCTGCTGTTTGTGGTGCAGAGATATACAAATACAACAAAAGTCTTTTATTTGTTTTTTTGAGCTTGCAATTTACAATAAATGAGTTAAAACAAAAAAACAATCGAAAACACAATCAGTACAGCATTTCCAAAAGAAAGTTAGCACAGATGTAAATTGAATATTAGTGTCTATCATAACTCTGTATGTGTTAATCAACGTTTTAAACATTTTATTTTGTACCGCACCTTTTTTTAATTAGCACCATCCCAAGACACTTTAAAAGTACAGACACATAATGCAACTGCTTCAACGTCTACTTTTAATATTTGGTTGCGCAGTGTTTCAGCAGTGGGAAATGAACTGGCAACCTTGTGTTTTCAAGTTGTCTAATTAGGCACTGCTCCCCACTGTCCGGTTTTAAAGACTATTAATTAGTTTACGCTGAGATGCAGAATGAAGGGCCTGTTTAAATGCAATTAAAAAAATATTCAAAGGCTATGGTCACGCAGAGTCAGTATATCAAAGGTAGACTAGCCAAGTAAAATGGAGCAGAGCATACGTCCTTGAACCTGTTTGGCTAATTATTACAATGCAAGAGCCTATTAGATCATTTTAATATCTTGTCATGCAATTTCTAAAACAGCAATCCTTGTTATAAAAATAAAAACTCAACACCAATTTAAGCTATATTGTGGTTAACATGTCATTCACCTGGATTTAGTTTGAAGTCAGATATGTAAGATCAATTTGTCTATTATCATTCTTCGTTTACCAGTGTATGGAATTAAGTCTACATCTTTATAACAAAATGCATTCTACTCGGGTTAGGTTGTGGGTTTCATGGTTTACAAAGCATGTCACACCGTAATGACCTAAATTAAAATAATTTCCTTAATACAAAGCCTGTTTTTCTTTTAAAAAGTAACTCATTAAGCCTATTCTACATATGAAGAAAACTGAATTTCAGAATAAGAAAAGTATCTAGCAAGCCTGGTCATTGTAATGTTCTTAGAGTCTGTCATTCAGATACTTTCATTTAGTTGCTCCCCTCCTGCCTAACATCATCTCCCATTGAGCGTTTACTGTTTGAACAGACATCACCCAGCAGTTTAACAACCACAAAAGGATAGCAAACCTCGAGAACGCTTGAAAGATGGAGAATGTGCAGCCGTCTGGGAGAAATTGAAAAAAAAAATGGTTTACAAGCAAGAAAAGCTGCCTTTTTGCTTACCTTTAAGGTACATTACCTAAATGTGTATACTGAGTTTTTTGTCCTCTAGTCATGACAAAGTGTTAAACTAGTGACATTCTATTTTTACATAAAAACTAATTTATTTTGGGTATGCTCCATCTGATTTAGAGCCTGGTGCAAATGCTTCTGGCTTTTCCTTCTGATTTATGTTTTTATTAAAGTTAGAAGAGAAAGCATGTCTTGGTCCTTTGTGATTACTGTTCACGTTTCTGAGGGATTCTCATCTACAGGTATGTCTATGGAATCCTGAAAAATGAGACAAGGCATGACTCTATAATATATATCCAGTTCTTTAGTGGCTGTCATGGTGCTCTGACACTTCACATCATTTGCTTGCTTTGTTGGCTTTAATCAAAAAATCATCCTATTTCTTTGCCCTTCATTGGCAATAAATTCAAACCATAACACGTCCATAATACTGTATCATTCAGATCAATCTGCAGGTAGAGAGAATTCCACTGAAAATTGGCATTGTCTGACTGTGCGTTTTTCTATATAAAACCTTAGGAATCTCTATCTCTTCTGATTCTGTGTCAAGATACATCTGATAATTTTATCTATGTTGCTTTTAAATGAGATTAATACCAGTGATAGCCAGTAATCCATCCTTACATATTTTTTAATAATTTGAAATTTCAGAGACAGAAACATATTCAGACTGTAATGGAGATGCAGACAGTAGCCAGCACCAGGTTTTTCCTGCACCCACAGGTTTCGTAAGTTACTTATTACATACTAGTGGAGATGATTTGGCATGGCCTGTGGAAATGCAGGCATGCCCACTGGTGAAAGATGATCCTCCCCCAAAAGCAGTCTTACGTGGATCCTTCTACATAACAGGCACTTCAATTCTGTTACACTACATACAGTATAGTTAAATAAGGAACAGGAAATGTATGATTTGAGAATGAAATGGAAGGCTCATAATTCTTGATTTTTGCTTGTTTAGCAAATTTTACAGAGCCATTGAGGATCTTCTAACTAAACATAATTATCCCTTTTGAAATCAACTGCTCAATGTCAGGATATACAGAATGCAACGGTAACAGACAACAAAATAAACAATTGTCCATCAGCCTGTTGAAAGTACTCTGTTTTTAACACTCATTTCTATAGAGTCCTTTGTAATTTATTTGTCAGGTTTGAGACAAGTGACAACTTTCAGAGCTCATTAATTCAACTGTAGCCTTTTAGACTTGATAACTCAGCAGAGTGTAAACACTGTTGCATCACAGGCATCCCATGCTGGCAGTGATTAAAACATATTTTTCAGAAAAACGGCAAAGCACTGTGTGTAAAGATAAAAGAGCCTACATTTAGAAAGCAAAGGAGAATGGTGTACAGTATTAAAGTAAAAAACAAATGACATTAAAACCCAAAAATGTAACCAAAGAATCAAAAATCAAACTGACATTGGTATATGAGAAGCAGGTAATTCATGAAGATGAATTCTTAATATACTAGGGGAAAAGACATCTTTCCTCATGGATTAATGGAAGAACTTAAGGAAACATAACATTTTTAGTTATCAAGTCATTATTCATTGAAATTATAAATCAAAATTAAAACTGCTGACTTTCAAATTTTATCTTCTTATATAATACGCTACCGTGGCTGTTCATTTGTCTGTCCACGATTTTAAATCACCCAAAAGCTCGCAAACCGTTTGACCTATTGATCTGAAATTGGGTACACATATACTACGTGATGTCTACTATACGCTTACAAGGTGATGATTGACCTCCAAGGTTATTCCTTGGTTCCAAGGTTATAGCTTTTTATTTTTATTTTATTTTATTGCAGAATCGACTCTCGGCAGCAACCAGCAGGGCGGCCGTGTGGCGCATGTGTACAGGCGTTGTTCTCATTCCTCCCATCTTCGCCATCACTTCCCCTACCACTTTATATTTTAAATCATTCTTGAGGCAGATTGAAGACTTAAGTTTCAGCTTAAGTGAAAAATTAAGGAAAACATCCTAAGTAATTGCAACACAAACACTGAAGCAGTTTTAACGTGAAAAGAATGCAGACGAAAGAAGAGAAGAAGAGCGCTGCCAGGGTGGAGATAAGAAGAGCTGCTCAGGAAGCAGCAAGTGCATCAACCTCTGAGCAAATGAATGTAAGCATACAGAGAAAGAGTATGAAAAGCTCAGCATTCATAAATCTAATGTTTTCACTGAATTGTTCTGTAATTTACATTTTTCAAGTTTTAGTTTAGTTGTTTCAGAGCATAATGTATTGATCCCTTCACCCACATTGTTATTTTTTCCTTCTGATAGAACTGACCAAACTATTTACTACTGCTTGTTGCTTCGCCTAGTTAGTTTTGTAGTAGAAACAAGCTGAAATAGTAAAAAAAAAAAAAAAAAAAAAACAGACTTCCTTTACTCTGTACAAATTTCTGTCTTTTCAAGAGGGATTTTTCTGGTACTCCAAGACAAACTGTGAACTATAAGCTCCTTAGTTTGATGAGAGCTGGTCCCAGCATTCTCCTGCATGTATGCTTTGTCTGGTACAACTTTAGTGGAACATAAGCAGAACACATCCTTCAACAGGTGCCCAAACCTCCTTCATTTATGTCACCTGTCATTCAGAAGGAGTAGCAGCTAAAGATCTTGCAAGTTGATCAGCTATTGTCTTTTATAGAGGCTCTTTACAGAGCACCCTAAGAAAAGGTACTTTAGATGACAGTACTGTTCAAAGCAAGCTAAATACAGGAGACAAATTAACTCTAGAGCAACCTTGCAGCTATTTGTAAAAGCAGACTTTTTCTACAATGGCTGCTTACAGATGGTGAACACAGATGACAGAACAGACATAAATTAAACTTTTGGAAACTTGACTCCTACTTCGCTCTTGATGTTCAGTTGAGCATAAATATGATTTTTCTGAGGAAAACTTCTAAAAAATGTTTTATGGATCACTATAGATTATTTACCTCCATTTCCACAATTCTGCTCATTTATTTCCTGAATATATTTTATTTAACGTCTTTTTGATGAACATACAGATGCAAAAATGTGATAAATTAATAAGTCATTGTTGTAGAGTGTCTAGTCAAGAATAAATAAAGAAATTGGTGCTGAGAATTGTTAATCAAAGAAGCTGTTATATAAAGAAGAACACCAACTGAATGAATTCTTGCAAATTACAGCAAATTATATTACTGCAATAAGTATTTTGCTGACATTCGTGGTAATCTAGAACTGAGTATAGTTTGTTTCTGAGACAATGGAAGCAAGTCATGTAATTAAATTGTAAGTCCAACAGGATGAATTCCTTTACATTTAAGAAATTATTTCAGCCAAAAACCTGTGAACTGAGACGGAGACTGACAAGTTAGTTAGTAATTAAGTTAAAAATAAAATCCAGACATGGTACATTTTATTAACTAAGACAAATGCTACTTTCACTTTTATTACTATACATTTCATTTCATCAGATACAAGTTTTTAAACATTTCAAACTAATGAGCAGTTTTTATTTTTCTCATTCCTGACCAAGAACATATGTAGGATGTGGTTTTAAATCAAATTAAATAAACTGCCAGCATGGATTTGTATTAAACTGGGGCATTGCACAAGCCAGCACTACCAGAACTTAATGAAAACTTACAAAATAAATAATTTAGGCTTATGTATAGTATGGTGGCAAGACCTAAAGAGCTTTTTTATTTATAACTAATTATATTCCACAAATCACAATGCCAAGAATCCTATAAGGCATGCTATGTTATACTAATGTAATACAATCCATAAATATTTCATATGCTGCTTTTTCAATGAAATGAATAACCACATCCTCATGTCCTGAGAAATGGAAAAATTGTTTAAGTGAATACTTCACGATGAATATTTTGGGCAAAACTGCAATGGGAGGGTCTTAAAAATTACTATATAGTACAATTCTGTTTTAGTTTTATTCATATGTTCACTTAATAGATTATGAACATGAATTTGCATTTATAGCTATTACTATTTTTAAATTCTCATACTTTCAATAGAATTTTATTTTTTCATTTACTTCGTTATGCTGTTATCTTTAGTATGTATTAGCATTCAAAAAGGTAACTACTTTTATTGGTTGATATTGAAACAAGGCAACTTTTAATTCTCAAAAATGCCAGGTTTTTGCCAGGTTCTCTCTAAAAAGTCATAGACTATCATAGTATTGCCTTTTACATCCAGCACCTCATCAGGATTCAGTACTATCATATATATTCAAATGACTGCTAACAGTGCACAGTGTTATAATTTTACATTTTAAATAATCCAGAATGTGTGTGATATTTCTTAAAGTCTATTGAGCTGTATTTGTTTGTAGGTATCAAAGTTAACCTTTTTTTGTTTAACAGGTTTATTTTCCTCTCATGGCCGAAGAATTTTTTTTTCTTCTTGCTAGTAACTTGACAAATTGGCAGACCTAGCCTTGTAATTAAGATGGTTTGTTCAGTTAACTGTAAAATGAGTGAATTAAATGCCTTTGAGATTATCATGTAACGTTACATCTCAGTGCGCAAACAAGCTTTTAATTAGTGGTTTAACGCTGCATACAGTATAGAATGTATCCTGTCATATTCAGATACCATCCTGTGACTTTACATGAGTCTGACTGATTTTTTTGCCATTAGGCTGATTTGATTTATGGCATCATTTATCAAGATATGTATGTTGCCTACAGACTCCCAAAGATAACCAGCCTTACAGTTGAGCTTTCGGTCAGTCGGCCTCAGCCTCCATTCCTGATATTTAGGCAGGGCATCCAAGATTACTAGTAGTACAAACGAGTGTTTAACCATTTGAAATGTTGTAATTAAATCCTTTATAATTTAATATAAACATTGTGGAAAATGTTATTTAGCTTAAATAATTCTAAAAAAAATAATGAAATGCATGATAATGTCCCTTATAAAAAATGCACAGATAATGATTAAACTCCTTGTTTTCTTGTTTGGGAGAATTCTGTGTTCTTTTGGATCAATTTCTTCAGATATGGCTTGTCACTGTGGGTTTTTATACTTAAACTCTGGTTTGCCGCTCTAAAAGGCATACAGTATATGAAGGTTATTTAGCAAGTCTATGTGAGTGGGTGTCTGACTAAATATGTGAATAAGTGAGCCCTGCATCCCATCCAGGCCTGGTTCCTGTCTAATGCTCGATACTTCCAATATATGCTTCAGTCCCAAGGATTAAGTCACTTTGAGAATTTGACCTTTAGGATAGTGTATTTCCTAAGCCATATTTGGGGTCACCTTCTAGTGTCAATTGTAATTATTATCATTAGCTAGCATTTTTGTTCAAGCTTGATCTGTGACCTAGTCTTGCCCTGCTCTCAGCTGTACCAGAATGTACAAGGTGTCACAAGAATAGACAGGAGACATCAAAAGGTTTGAGGCAGCCACCCATATATTGTGCCCTGGCTGCAAAATGAATTTGTTTTTTAGTTGTGTTCAGGTTCAAGTCCAAAATAGAACTGATTTAAGGATGTAAAAATGGCAGCTTTAAAGGCAGTGACATCATATGGACCGGAAGTGCCATCATCAGTGGCACCAAACGTGACATCATCATATGCACCAGGACTGGAAGTGTCGTAGTCAATGGCACTGGAGGCAGAAGTGATTTCCCGTGAATGGTCTGCAGAGGATTGTGAGAGAAAGTCAGTGCACCTCGCCACCCCCGGTCTGTCGTGGAACTACCCTTATTCAAGCCCTTTAGCTGCCTCCCAGTCGCACATGTGTGACAAAGGTTAAAGCTAGGTCCTGTATACCAGTAACCTACAAGGGCATGAAACTTAGGCTATATTCACAATACTGCATTTTCATTTAAAAATGGTGTTTTTAAAACAAAAATGTCTTCCTTTCATTCCAGTGTTTCTCACACTGTTTACAAAAGTATCACTGTCCACACTAAAACAAGCAAAAACGTATAAGATGTAGACATTCATCAACCCTGGGCCTACTGAATTTAGAGGAAGATTTGGCATGGAAATGACAGGTGTTATGCTGTGGAGAATTAGACTAAGTGGTGTTAGGCAGATGGAGTGGAAAATCAGAAAATTAAAGAGTGAAGATGGTACATCTAGATGGAGGCAGAAAGGATAAGACCCAGAGGAAGGTTAAAGAAGTCTTATTTAAGGTGATGTCAGATTATGTGAAAAGAATGGGTCTTATAGAAAGGATGCACAAGACTGCAGAAAGTGGAGGAGAAGGATTGGGGTCAACTGGGTAAATCTAGGAATTGGCCATTAAATTGGTGATGATGATAATTTCAGTGTTCATCATCGTGTGACAAGCAAGTTTTTTCTTCCTGCATTAATTGGTTAAAGCGACAGAAGACACTCAAGTGTTTGCTGTAGGGGTATAAACTACAAATACTGAAAGATCCCTGTTTATGAATAAAGTAAAATATAAAAGTTGTAATTGTAGTTTTCCTCACATACACATTGGTGCATAATCTCTTACACAAACAATAAATGCTTACACAATCTTTTAAATTAAATTTTCTTGGCCTATTTCAATAGTGCATGGTTGATTAATTTTTGTGTTTATTTTTGTCACTATGTTTATTAATCTTGTCTTTTACTGACTTTCATTGTTATTTCATTAACATCATGGTCAGAAATACATTAGTATTTTATTTCTGACTTTTCTGCTTTGTCAACGTGCAGCTAAGGGCCCAGCCAGTACTTGGAATGATAGAACATCAAGGAAAAGCTAAGACTGATGCTGGAAGAGGTGTTGGTGAGGTCAGCAGGGGGCGCTTACCCTGTTGTCTGTCCGCAGATCCCAGTGCAAGGGACACTGTGTTGCAAAAATGGGTCTATCCTTCAGAAGAGATGTAAAACCGAGTACTTGACTTTCTGTGGCCATTAAAGATCTCTGGGCATCTTTCGAAAAGAGTAGGGTTTATCCCAAAGTCCTGGCTAAACTGTCCATCATGGCCTCATCTAATCTGACTCCTAATCATCCCCCGTCTCTAATTGGCTATCTCTCTCACCCCTTCACCACCTAAGTGCTAATGTGTGCTGAGCATATTGGCGCAGTAATGGCTGCCGTCACATCATCCATGTGGGTGCTACACATTGGTGAGGGTTGAAGTTGTTCTCCTCTGTCTATGTAAAGAGCTTTGGGCAGTGAGAAAGCACTATTTAAATTTTTTATCATTCTCCAAATATAAATGTAATTAACTACTGTTATTTTAATTTTTTATCATTTTCCAGTTTTTCTGTTTTGTGGCTGCACACAAGATATCCTGTCAGGCAGGCTAGTGCATACATTTGACCACTCAAATGAGAGACTTTGTTAAGGGCAATCCCTCAAGTAACATTCCAATAGAAAGCACTTAAACGACATCAGCAGAGATATTTAACCATTTCAGTATGTTGATATTTGTGACTTCTCTCCTTTGCTAAATCTTGGCTGCTGGTAAAATAATTTTGATCCATGAGACTTCCCAACTGCTCTTTTGAAAATATTACCACAATCCTCTCTTAATTATTTAGCTTATGTGGACTAACCCAGTCCTAATTTGTTCAAAAGACTGTGTCTTTTCAGTATATTTGATGTGATATTATTATTCTTTTTTAAAAGTGCATCACATGGTAGATTATAAGTGACAAACACTAAAGCATTGCATTGAAATGCGAGGATGACTTGCTCTGTGTCCTTCCCGTTAATGATGGCCCATTGTCAATCTGACAGCAGACTTCTTGGCTAGTATTGTGCATGTAAATGATTCAGTCTGTTGTATACCAAACGTAATTTCAAGAATTAGCATTTATGGTTTTTTGCAAGTACCAAGATGGTTATCTGATGATGGTGACATTAGAGATATTTTATTTTTTTTGTACATTTGGTGAACAGCTAAATCTAGCACCCCCCTGTAAACCCTTACATAAATATATGCATATACAGAGCAAGGGTTGCATAGCCAAAACACCAAAAAAGTAAGGTCCCGATTGAATGAATAAGAATACCTTGTGCACCAGGACATAAGGTATGGCATGAAATGAACACAATGCAGGTCCAGCAGTAAATGTGATAAATATTAACACATAAATTGTGATCAAATAGTGCATTTAAAAATGATAGTTCAGAGGGCAAAGAGAAGTAGGTGTTCAATTGTGAAAACAGATTTGCAGTGAGTGGGTGGCACAAAGCTAATTGAGTATTCAGAGTATAATGCCTCTTACACTTAGAGTCTTACTGTTGCATAAGCTAAGATGTGCTCAAACCATAGCTGGCATGTTTTAATATGAAGGCAATGCGTTTGGTGTTGCAGAACAGCATTTATACAGAGTAAAGGTGTTCATTTATTCATTAGCAATATCCAGGGACCAATGTTTGTCAGTGTTTAGCCCTGTTATCATAGAATGAAGCTGTTCTGTTCCTTGCAGAATACAGTCACTTATGGTCATACGTTAACCTGGACTTGGGTAGTTTATCACATTCTTCCTGGCAGATGTTCTCAAGTTCCCTTAGAGTGGAATGTACAGTGTTTGTAAGTTGCCATTTTCACATTTCCACAAATGTTCTATGGAAATCAAGTCTGTGCTTTGCCTGGGCCACTCCAGTGTTGTCATGGCTATATGCTTCACATCATTGTCATGTTGCCCCAGTCTGAGACTGCGTACACTACACAGGTTTTCTTCAAGTACTTCTCTGTACTTGAAAGCATTCATCCTTCTCTCAATTCTAATCAGTCTCCAAGTCCCTGCCACTGAAAAGAAACCACAGCATGATGCTGTCAGGACCATGTTTTATTGTAGTGATGGTATTAGACAGGTGATGAGCACTGCCTGGTCTTCACCAGAAATAGTTCTTGGAGTTCTGCCCAAAGAGTTTAACACCTACATTGATGGAAAGCTGCTTAGATGGTTGTCTGTTTAACTGGGTCTCCCAACTCAGCAGACAACTTGTGAAGCTCTGTTAAAGCGACAAATGGGTTCTTAGGTCAACTCACTGATCATGATGTTTCTTGCCTGGTTACTAGGTGTGACGGCCAGCCAACTCAAGGAAGAGCCCTGTTTGTTCCAAACATCTTCTATCTTACAGTCATTGGAGCCACTGTGCTCCTGGGAAAACTCAAAGCTTTTGAAATTATTTTATACCATTGTCTTAATGTATGCCACACCACAGTTTTATCATGGAGATGTATAGAGAATTCCTTGGACTTCACGGCTTGTTTTTGTCCTGACTTGCAGCGTGTATTGTGGGATCTTATAAACACAGATGTGTGCCTTTCAAAACAATGTCCAATCAATTCAATTTGCCACAAGTGGGGTTCACCTTCTAGACACAATCTTCTTATATAATACGCTACCGTGGCTGTTCGTTTGTCTGTCCAGGATATTAAATCACCTGTAGCTTGCAAACCATTTCACCTATTGACTTGAAATTTGGTGCACATATACTACGTGACGTCTACTGTCCACTTTCGGGGTGATGATTTTTATTACTCTTTTTTTTTTTTTTTTAAATTTATTTTAGATTCAACTCTCTGCAGTACGCAGCAGGGCGGCCGTGCGGCACATGTATACTTGCGCCGTTCTCATTCCCTACCACCTTTGTGGTCACTTCCCCTACCTCTTCATATCTTAAATCATTCTTGAGGCAGATCGAAGACTTAAGTGCCAGCTTAAGTGAAAAATTAAGAAAAACGTACTAAGTAATTGCAGCAGAAAAACTTACTTAATCAGTTTTAATGCGAAAATATGCTGACAGAAGAAGAGATGCAGCAGGCTGCTAGGGTGGAGAAAAGAAGAGCTGCTCAGGAAACAGCAAGCGTATCAACCTCTGAGCAAACAAACGATAAACGTACAGAGAAAGAAAGAGGATGAAAACTATGAATGCTCAAGTCAAGTGTATTCACTGCACGTTATTGTGCAGTGCGCTGTTACTGGTTCAAGGATAATTAAGGCAAACAAGATGCACCTGGCCACAATTTGGAGTGCCATAGTATAAATGAGAGATTTCAGTTTTTGATATTTAATAAATTTGCAAACCTTTCTGGAAACATATTGAGTATAGATTGATGACCAAAAATGACAAATTTATCCACTTAAAATTAAATTTATATCAAAAAGCAATGGGGTCTGAATACCTCCTGAATCTACTGTATATAAATATATAAAGTATATGTTGTATATAACGTGTTTTTTTTATCATTGCATTTTTGTTGGTCTTACAATTTTTTTTGGTCTTACAAGTGTCTTGGATAATGCTGTGCCATAGTTCATATTAAACATGCAAACAATTGATAGCAGGTTTGTGTGGCTTTCTAAAAATATTCCAGTAACATAACACCTAATTAAATGGCTGTCAAAGACAATAGCAGACATTATAATATACCATGTGTTCCTTGTGCAGAAAAATATAGGAATAAATGTCAGTGCGTGTTAGGTAATGATATACTATAATTGAATTGTTCCGGAGATTTCCAGGGTAATAGGAAGTCATAAAACAATAAAAACATCTGATATGTCTTTGGCTGACAGATTCATCATTCCGATTTTATCTGAATGAGCATAAGGCAGGGGGAATATATTTAAAAGTGATTCTAGTAATAGCTGTTTCAGGATGTGCAGTTAATCACAGGGCTACAGTTGAACATTTCTTAGAGACAGCCTCATGGCTGTACCACATATAATGCAACAATGCTAAAAATAAGCTGTTGCGAATTAATATCAGCTTTATTTCCAAATGCTATAAATAGTTACATAATCCCATCTAGCTAAATGGCATGACACCTGCCTCTGAGGGGGATCACCCTACTAATCTTTACATATTGCATTAATAGCTATCGGCTTTTTGGATCTGTCTGTCTGATGTTACTCATGAGGGTCCCTCCAACTTCATTTATTCATTATAACTGTGAAATACAGGTTTGCAAAGAGCTGGAGCCTTGCAGATAGTATTTAACCAAAGCAAACCAACAAAACAGGCACACAACAGAGTCATCACTTATTCTAATGTGCTTGTCTTTGGGATGAAGGAGGAAACAAGAATACCAGAGAAGACTCACATGTGCACAGGGCGAATCAGTAAACTCCCAGCAGACAGTAATGTGGGAACCTAAGATGCCGCAGTGTTAAGCACTACGGCATTCTGCAGTTTACATTCACATTTACATGTTTGGCTGAGGCTTTTGATTTTCCAATTGGAGCACAGGCAAGTCAAGTGACTTGCTCATGTACACACAGTGTCAGTAGCAGGATTTGAACCCACATCTTCAGGGGTTGAAGTCCAAAGCCTTAGCCCCTACCCCACACTGCCTAAACTACACCACAATAACCTTCCTCCAGGACTACTGAAATACATTTTAGAGGGTAGAAGCTGAAAAATTTTTTGATGTTTATCCTAGAGAGATTTTTGTTTGAGAATCCCATCCACCTACAACTAATCATGTTTTTTGGTGGTATCCAAAGGCTTCAATCTGTATCGAAGGCAAATTTGTGAAAACAGACTCCAAGCTGGCAGCTAATCTAATACACAGAATCTGGCAGCTAATCTAATACACAGAAATGCAAGATGCGATAATGGATAAAAGGAAATGAAAATTTAAATTGACATTTATGTACATATAGAGCACGGTGGGATTTAAAAAATTTTGGCAAACAACGGTGACAGTCAATCAAGTCAACTAAAAACTACCTTGTCACTTCCAGCTCTCTCCACTTCATCTGGAAACAGAGATGCCGGTGTGTATGTCAATGGTTATTACATTGAGGACATGCAGTTAGCACAGGATTTTAACAAAAAAAGATGCACTTGAGTCCATCATAACTTGTCAATCTCTTTTCACCTAAATTTTATTAAAATACCATTGAGCTGAAGTTTAAAGTTTTTCAAAGTGCTGCTGTCTACTGCTCTACTTGGTAACCCATCCCATCTATCCATTTTTGTGCACTTTTTTACATTAACTGGCTTCAACCTGTGTCCCATTCTTATTGCTATACCTTACATTAAAGCAACAGCTGACAAACATGCTAGTATCCAACACTTCCTCATGTCACCTCCCAATCACAGCTAAAACAAATCAAAATCATTAAGTGCTTCTTTGTAGCTCATTCTTCAAAGTCCTGGAATTAGTCTGGTAATTGTATATAAGATTTTCTCTCATGCTGCTACAATGTATTTGAATATGAACACATTAAAATGCACCAACAATTCCAAGTTTGTTGTAGAGCTTAAGTACATGCTCACTGATTTGTACTCACATTGTGTTTCGTGACCCAACATCCTATAAGCTATCTTAATTACTGAATTACTTGTCATTGACAAGTCCACTATGACTCCCAATTCCTTTGCATAAAGGGTACCTTTGGATTTCAGGTCCCCAACTGTGTAATTTTACTAATATTTGTATTTCCTATTTTTAACACTTTGAGTTCTTTTACATTTAACTTTATCAACCACATGTCTACCCAAGCCTAAAAACCTAGTTCATTCATCTGCAATGATTTTGCATACTCCGGGTATCCACGTTTGCAAATAGTTTACTGTCATTTACAAACATAACAAGCTTGTTATCTACATTGTAAAAGAGGAGACACAATGATGTTAAAGAGTTGGGGCATCAGCTTGGTAAACCTGTATAACTGAAAAAGTTAAAAATAAATGAGCATGTAATCCAGTTGTGGAGTACATCTTTTCAGAATGGAACTGGAGCAAGGTGGCCAGTTCCGAGTTTATAGTGTCTCAGTTAGACAAGGCAGGGCTTGCAGGGTGGAGGGATTGTCAGTGTTCTGTTCTGCAGAGGGTGGAAGAGAGTTGGCATTAGTCCACAGTGCCAACTCCTGGCTCAGTGGCTAATTACACTCACCCGAGCCCTTATGATGCCTCCCATGCATCTGGGCATGACAACATCATAATAATTTATATACATTTTAAGTATTAATCCCAGAGGGGCATCAAATTTATTATAATCCAGTTGTGTTTAAGTTAATTTGTACCCTTCTGTGCTTGGTATCCTTTACACCACTCTCTTGTAATTTGAGAGATCATTGTGTATTCAACTTCCTACCTTGTGTTACTTTGTATTGTGTTCATGTTTGCTTTGCAAAGAGACTTGTAATGGGGATTGCAGCTAAAGGAGCTTTATAAAATGGAGGTTTGTTGACAAGGTTAAGAATTATGGTGATTAGTATTGTTGCCTCAGAGTTCCATAAACTTGAGTGTATTTTCCTATCCCAGATGCTGTCTGCTAAACTGTAAATTGTAGTAAACTGGTTTCTTCCCACATCCCAAAGACATTCATTTAGAACAACTAATTGTTTGCTCTATTTGATTTTTTTTTTCTCTATGGTAGACTAGGGTTCAAAAGGTTGGTTCCTTAGGATATAAAAAACACAATAACACAGAAAATAATAGGTAAAAAGTAGCCACTGACACAATCACTCCACACTGTGTGCTCCACAGTTCATGATTTCAGTTAGGTAAAGCCATAGATAAAATCACATGGAATGGCATTATAATGTTTTTTTCACACTTGGAGAAATTAGCACACAACCTTCACCAGTTTCCACTTGGAGAAAAGAGATGATGGCTCATAATAGATGGGTCAAGCCACAGGTGGACAGCACAGAACTAAAAGGTGGCAAAATCACCAACATGGCAGACCAAATAATGTATGATTTGCTTCATGCTAACACATATTAAAAATAGTATCATTGCTGTAGAAAGAAGGACCAGTGCAATGTGGAACTTGACTGCATATAAAGCGCCGTTTAGGAAAAAAAATTATATTTGAGTAGACATTTGCTGTATGTGTTTACATGGACTCAGCATGTCCATAAGCATTGCATATAAAAAAAATGTATTTGAGTACACAGGACATAGGAAACAAATATGACTTTAGCATCACATCTTGAGTCATATACATACATTCACAATGGTTTGATAGCAGATGTGTACTCAGATCAGATAATATCATAGTATACTGACAGCTTTGTTGCTGTGTTTGACATTCAGTACACGTTTGTTCAGAATTTTACTTGTTACAAGCCATTGTAGAACATAACTGTAAGTGAAACAGAGTTGAAAAGTCAAAAGGAGAAAAACATGCAGCCTGAAGTTATGTCAAGACATAGGACAACTCCTGATTGATGGCACATCTGTGAAAAATATCAAAAATCCTCCCACAATGGCTGCTGTAAGGTGACAAACAGGAAAAGTACCTTTACCTCAAGAAAATAGTACCACAAATCTGTGATGAAATTTATTGCTTGCAGTTTCTTTTTGTTTTCACAAACATGGCTCAGAAACACAAAAGGCATTTTTTTTTAATTGAAACCTTTGCCGTTTCAAAGTGGACATATTCGGTAAGCCTTAAGGCTTTTGCATTTCATTTTTGAAGTGACGTGCCCTAAAGTGCATTTCAAACCGTAAAAACAGCTATATTTTAATTAATTATAGAAAATCCTTCCGTCATGCATGTGTATTACAGGGTCCTCCTCTGGGTTCCCCCCAGGTGTGTAATTCCACACTGGGCCGAGAGGAGGTGCTGCTGCTAACTGTGTTGTCTTCCTTTATTTACCTCCACAGTGTTGAGAAACTGCCCAGTCAAAGCATTTGACTCTGCCCATTCCCGATCACCCAGAAGGAGGCATCACTTATTAACTGTGAGAGCAAAATGACGGAGCTTCTTCGTGCCTTGACTCCGGGAGACCTAAAGAAGCCCTTGAGTGGCATTATTTTCTCTCATTTATAGTGTCATTGTGTGAGCGTTTTGTTTGTTTATTAACACCATTATGCACAACTTTTTGTTGGACATTGGAAGTAAACGGGGACAGCCAGTCCATCATTCTCTCGGATGACATCACTTCAAATTAGAACACATAATTTCATGTGGCAAATTAATATACTGTATACCATGATTAGGAAAAAACCTTTGACTTAAACAATACCAAACGTACCCTTTAATATTACCTAATTCTGAAAAAATTCCTCACACTGTAATTCTATCCTTCCTGTGTTTATGCTGACTTTGCCAATGCTGTACTCATTAGTATAAAGTGTGCCAAATGGACACGAGATTAAAACACTATAAGTATAAATATATTGGATGTTTAGCAATGTTATGACTACATGGATGTACTCAGTATCCTTCCTGCCTGCACAAACTCCATGATGATTTGCAGGCTTCCTGTACAATCACTAATTCTAAGGGAGATAAAGGCAGGGAACCCATACACAAAAAAAACATGTGCAAAATGAAAGCTGTACAATGTGGTAGTAGTTTTCATTATCTTTTTTTTAATATGTTTTTGCTAGGATAATAGTTTGAAATTTTGAAAAACAAAGGTATCATTGTGGGCCCAGGAAGCCTGTGGAGTAATAACTTTGGTGAATGACTGTCTAATATTTATACCTTGACTGCTTTCTAACAATGGCATTGTGAACTCCAGGAAAAAATCAGCAGGACTCCACCAAGCATTAAGAGATTTGTGTGTGGTCTTAAAATAGAGAAAAATGGCAAAGACCATTCATCCGTGGTTTATCTGTACTCGCTTGGTGAAGGTTGCAGGATAATGAAGTCCTGATACAAAGTATGTAATTGGGAGAGTTCAATAAACCAGATATATGAAATCTGTATAAAGTGAATTAAAATAAGACATATACACATACACACTTTGCTGGAACCAGGCTGTGACAAGTAATAAAATATTTTTTTTTTTTTTTTTTTTCCTAGTAAACAAGTCTTCAAGACATATCTCTATTCATAAACACTAGCTTATCAGACAATGGCACACACAAAGCTACTAGCCAGTGACTAATACGTGCTGGGACTAAATATTTATGTTTTTTTTGGTCACTTATGTTATGCTGACAGTGTTCCAGTGCTTCAAAATAAGCCTTTGTTATAAAGCTCAAAGAAAGACTTAATTCTGTTAACAAAGACAGAGGTTCCTCCACCCCTCTTTATTCAGTTCCTTTAATGAAACCCAGCATAGTGTGGATTTGGTCAGTCAAGCTACTAGTATTCCTTGCACGCCTGATGGGTCGTGGAATAAAAGAAGTGTTTGTCCTGGCAGTCTTATGTGTATTTGTCTTCATAATTAGGCCTGATATGAAGATGTCACCATTAACAATGGTTTGCTGGGTCTTGCTTCTGGTGTATGGGTCAATAGTGGTTTAAAAAAAGAAAAAAAAAGATCATTATAGAATGGAAGAATCTGCCTACCTCCCAGTCTGCTTGCTGATGTGATTATGTCACAAAGGTTGCAGTTTTCATTTGACTGTTCACACCTTTTTTTTCTGATTTTTCACAATGCCCATTACAAGCCCATTACTGAAGAAAAAGAAGAAGTAAGATGCAGTTTCTGCTGACTTGTTTCTGGCCTCTGAACAAAGTAAAAACAAAAAAAATGCATAATCTACTGTCTGAAGTGTAATGATTTTGCTGGCCAAAAAAGTTAGAAAGTCTTACTTTTACTTTTTTTTGTTTTTAATCTTTGGGGGATTTGCATATGCATGCCATATTACACTAAATCTCATTATTCTTCAGACTGTAGACAAACTTGGATTTGGCATGTTTTTATGTAATAGCCATCTGTTGTGCAGGCCAGTTTCTTTGTATTTTACTTTCTATCACACGCCACAGATTATAAAGAAATTAAAGGACAGCAGTAGGGAAGACCCAACCAACAATCCCGTCTCCCTGCGTCCTCTGGCATAAGCCTTCTACTTTTGCTTACCCTAAGCTCTATTGTGGCCTCTTCCACTGTCCCTGACAAGATTCTACACTGTCCAGCAATGTGACAAAATCATTTGGCAGTGTAGCTACCTCACAGCTCCAGGGACTAACCTTGTCCCCATATCTTGTACTCCAGTGTATGCAGTAATCAGAAGCTGTAGCAGTTTAGGCTTTATCTGCTTCAACAATCTGAGGGGTGAATCCAATTTGCCATTATTTTATCAGCGCGCAAAACAAAGTTTCATAGATGATTTTAAACTCATAGCTGTGGGCATTATAGTAGTTCAATTAATCTTCTGCAGACCTGCCTGTTGCCTCATGGGAATCAGTTTGAATGTCTTTGTTAAGCTGAACACACATACATCTTAAATGGAGGGCACTGTCCCCACTTACGCCATAGCCCAGGATGGATAAACTGAGGGCAGACACATTGCTGCACAATTTACTGTTTTCTTTAAATAAAGCAGTAGCTTGGTATGAAGATGAGACGAGACAGCAAAAGCAAGAGAAAAAAGACTTGCAAATAAGAAAGAAGCAGCTGTTCTATACAAAGGACAATGTATGACTCTAAAATACAGGGACACCCAATCCTAGAAGCATCAAGGAAAATCCAGAAACCAACTTTGACCAGTCCATTGCAAGAGATGCGTATGCACATACAGTACACATACTCACTCATAAGAACAATTTAGAGTTACCAATTAACATAAAACTCAGGTTTTTAGGAGGCTTAAGTTCAAGTATATTGTCACATGCACTGTGTTTAGTGAAATTCTAACTTGCATGTCTAAGAAAAATAATCACAGAAAACTCCACACAAACAGAGGGGGAACGTGCAGCTAATACCCAGGTTGGGTTCCAAACTCAGTCTCTGCTGCAATGTGGCAGCAATGTGCTAATGCACTTGCCAGGCACTACCATATTATATGCATGAAGAACAGCATTTACGAGATGACTCAGATCAGCCTGTCTGGCACCAACAAACATACCACAGTCAAAATCACTAAAATCACCATTACGGTGTTTGATGTGAACATTAACTGCAGCTCCTGCCTTGTATCTGCATGATTTTATTCATTGTGCTGCAGCCACGATTGGCTCATTAGATAATTTCATAGATAAACGAGTGTACATGTTTTTCTAATAATTTGCTCAATGACTATTATATTATCAGCGGTCATTACAGAACCTTAGTATCATTTACAAAGATTACATGCGGTCCTTTGAATGTCTTTCAATTCACAAATTGGGTCTGTAGCATGTATCATTAAACTATTTTTCTGCCTGGTGTCTTCCTCTTCCTTAATAATAAACCTTAACTTTATATAGTACCTTTTGCTATTGTGAACGCCATACCAAAGTGATTTATGCCTATTACATTTCAGTATTTCTGCGTATGTAAATGAACATATGTAGGTTAAGTGAGTTGTTGGTATTGATCCAACAATTTTGTGGTTTAAATTGCAGTGTCTGCCACTGGACTATGCCATCTACTACATGTGTCTGTGTAAGCTGCATAAAACAGCAAGGAGTGTGCTTACTCCAAATGTAGCTAGAAATTGCTTGTTGGATTTCTGTTTACAGCTTCTACCACCCTTAGTCCCAAGTTCAAATCTTTTGTTTAGTT
Organism: Polypterus bichir lapradei; assembly: GCA_026402145.1. Classification (NCBI taxonomy): domain Eukaryota; kingdom Metazoa; phylum Chordata; class Cladistia; order Polypteriformes; family Polypteridae; genus Polypterus; species Polypterus bichir. Next base: position 43,247,285 of record JANRMT010062808.1, read on the forward strand.
TGCATGTTCTCTCTATGTCTGTATGGGTTTCCTACAGTCCAGGGTTCTTGTGTTATTGCATGCCTTTAGTGAGAATATATAAAACAAGAAGGTACCCTAAGTTAAACTACCTTAGGCTACAAAACATGTATCTAGCCATAGATATACAATTAAATACTATGTAATCAGTTACTAAATAAAACACTTATCAATTTACATTCAACCTACTTGTCGTTATAAGAGAGGTGTGGGAACATGCATTGCTGAACAAATCAGGTCATTCCTGTACTCAACAACAGTCTCCAACTCTAAACAGGGATCACACAGATGCTTCCAGATGACCAGGAGATATTATTTCCTCCAGTATTCTCTAGGTCCTTACTCATTGGCAGTGCATGGTCCAATTCCTGTTGCAATTGCCTGCAGGAAATACTATTTGTACTCCCATACTATGTCAATGGATATGTCTAGATCCACAGAAGAAGTGGTTCTTCTCTGAACTCCTTCTGTATCATCCAGCTTCTTACCTTCTTGCAAAGAATGAGTCCACCAAGCTTGTAAACAAACCTCATTTTGGCTACTTGTGTTCACGATCCTAATTATGGATGGGAATGCAGACTGACTGAGATATTGAAAACTTCAGCTTTGCCATCTTTGTCCTTAACTATATTTACTAAACAGCCACTGCTACCTTTACCATCACTCATGATCAAGACCAGAGGTTACCTGAACTCCTCCTGTTGAAGCAGCTGCTCTCTAGGAAGAGAACCATGATCTCAGTTTTGGACGTACTAATTCTCATCTCAGTGAGCTTTGACCACTCCAGTAAAAGTTGGAGATCACAGTCTACTGAACCTTACATATATTAATGGACTCAAGTTAATATCAAATATGCAAACATAATTCTGCATTATTATTTGGCTCAGTTGGAGTTTTTATTATTTAAATAAAATATTCTTATTTGTAGAAATGTATCACTTATGATTTATTTTCTTGTGTTTGTGTAACAGTGCCCTATGTTTTTTTTGTTTTACTTTTCTGATGCAATCAAATTTCCCTCTGGAATATTAAAGTATTCCTAACCATAACTATTTAACCTACCTTAATATATCCAGGGACTGAATGGCATGCTGCAGTAACCCCAGAAACCTTTAAATAATTTAACACTTTCCACAAGTTGTCATGGGCTACACAGATGGTTAGCTTTATTCAAGTTCACAAAACACATGTAGACAGAAATGCCAACCTCCCAAAACCTAGCAGAAATCTTTGCAAAGACAAAAAGGTGGTTTGGTTTTCGATGACCAGGAAGGGACCCTCAGTGTTTCCTGCATATGAGGATCCACTATTAGTCTCTGTTGCACTACCGTGAAGTAGGTTTTTTTCCCAAGGAGGCTGAGGAGTGTGATACCTTGGTGCTTGGAACACCCCCTCTTATCCCCCTTTTTTACAAGCAGAGACACCCACCCTAGTCTATCAGTCTTGTGCAACTCTCTCAGCTTTCCAACACAACATTAAAGGAACATATCAACTACTATTGAACTTTTTACTAACCTCAATGACAGCTGCAATTGGCACATTCTTGGCTTCCCAGTAGCTCTCAGTTAAATATGGAAACCCCCTGTTTTACATTACATTGAAAGACCTCTTCATTTAACTCAATGGCTTTTCTTACCATAGATATCCACTAATTGTTCTCAGTATTACTAATGCAGGGTGACACAGAAAAGAAACCTCACACACAGTAAGACTACACCATGCAAGTTTTGTTTTATTTTGTTAGTTCTATAATCTATTTGCTGGCTGGGGAGAACACATGCCATACTCATTGGATCAGTCAAATTCAGTCATGGTGCTGCATGTTTATACAAGCTTCTTCAAGATAATATGTGAAGAATTTGTTGAGCAACGCCTTGTTTTGAATGTTCATGCAAAACACAAAATTCAAAAATTTAGTAAAAAAAAAAAAAAAATACCATACTTCTGGTTCTGATAGTAATACACCAAAGCCAAGTAACCCTTCTGTCCATACCTCCGAGGTTGATATTGCAGATCATACAGAAGGAAATCCTCATAAACTATGGTGCACAAGTCACTAATAGGCGGACCGCGGTCTGGGTCTGGACCCAGACTCTGAACAGACATATCATTGAGTTTTATTTAGTTTTGGCGGAGATTACACTCTTTTCTGCCAGTGTTTCTACATGGCTACTCAGTGAAAGGGACCTCCTATGTGTCTCTGATTGGCCAGTACTTGTTGCATTTGTGGGTTCAAGTTGGTTGGGTTTAAGCATGAAGACTGATATTGGTCAAAGTGAAGGCAAGAATTTCAGCCAGTCACAGGCAGAGTAGGATGGGCCTTCACTAAATAGAGAAGCAGAAAACCTGCATTCTGAGTGAAAACAGCTGGCACTCTTGTGGCAGCAGCAGTGACATGGAGTGAAAAATATACAGGAGTGAGAAGACAAGAGAGAGAAAAGCGACAAAATAGTCAATGTGCCATGGCTTTTGCTAAACGACGGAAGCTTGACACTGAAAACTGGGCTTATAATCCGGAATGGACCGAGGCGTTTATGTTCATACTTCCCGTAGGAAGATTGAGACATCCGTGTCTCATCTGCTCAGAGACGGTGGCAGTGGTTAAAAGTGGGAATGTGAAACACCACTATGAAACGAAGTACAAAATTACATTTGAGAAAACTTACCCACTAAATTTGCCAGTAAGGCTACAGAAAATAAGCGATCTTAAAGCCAACTAACATATCGGTCAACGAGGATTTTGACACATTCATTTACTGGCCAACAACTCGCTAACGAGTCTTACCTCAGAGATGCGTGGATTTTGGGACGTCACAAAAAAAACATTCAGTGATGACAATCTTCACACATGCATGAGGATGGCACTGACACCATTCCAGCCCAGATTTAAAATCCTGGCACACCAAGCAAGAGCTCATTTCTCTCACTGAACAAGAGAAAGTAGGCAGTGGGATATGAGGGAAAGAAGGAGGGGAAGATATGTTCAGTTATTTAAAAATGATCAGATTTACTGTGAAACTGGATATGCCTGTTCAGTTGTGGGCATATTAAAAACTCTTATATATTTTACTTGTATATGAGGCCAAGTCCTTTTTTGTTGACACATTACAACTTATTATTATTATTATTATTATTATTATGAAAGTACTTATTATTTATAATTCTCAGTTGAATGTCAAAGTTACCTTGCTTTTACTTACTTTTACTGTTATTTATTTTTTCTTATTTTATTGTATGTAGCCCTCCAGAGTCCAGAGTTGCACTGAAAATAAATATTGTTGAAATGGCATTGAACTTTCTTCTTTTGATTTGAGTCATTGACTTCACACAGTGCAGATGTTGATACAATGACAAAGCTACTTCAAAATATATAAATTAATTGTAATGTAAAAATTATAATGCAACTTAAACATGATGCTGCGGACCTGTACATGAAGAAATTTTCTCTATCCGGACCTCCTTAAATCATAATTGACTACCCCTGCTATAGTGATTATGACAATGGACGGGTGTGTTTGTACAAAGGTCATGCCAGCATGTATTTCCAAATTTGTGGGCTACACTCAGTATTATTTTTCTGAATTTAGCTGACACATGTATCCAAGGTGACTTTTACATACTGTACTTTTTTTTAGTTGGAGCCTCAGCAGGTTAAGTAACCAAATCTATAATTGACCTTTGACCCAATGTTCTTATTTACCAGGTAAACTTATGAATACCTTTCGTGTTTGTTTTTGAAATCTATGACTAGCATAGAAATATACTATCAATTCACCACTCTGATTCAGATCTGGCATTATTCCAGTTTTACACATTTAGGCAGTTCCATCATCTCCTGCTTGAGCTTTAAAGTGTCCTAGTAGGAGTGCCATTTCAAATACCATTTTCTTTGTCTCTAAAATAGGCAAATATTTTAAATAATAGATAAGCATATACTGCATGCACAAATAGAAGCCGAACTTTTAATTTCTGCATATCTAAGTTGCATTAATGTAATCCTTTCATTGACCAAATGTATGGCAATCTGCTGGGGCCTTATGAGTGCCCCCAAACCATTCCAAGACCGCAATAGAAAGAGAGAAAGCACCTTCAGAAGTCTTGTTCCAGAGCCAATACTTTTTGTAGGGATGAGTCTGACTTATTGTTGGATCAATACTAAAATTCCGACTTAGGTACTGATACCCAGCAACTTTTATGCCCTGGCTTGTACACATGCATGCCTCCTTGCTGTGTCGGCACACGTGCACGCCACTCTGCTCTTCCACACTCAGTCATACTGATATTGCTTCATAGAGCCAGGTTCTCCTTGGTGATCCGAACACAAAGATGAACATTTATTACAACAAAGAGTTCTGATTATGCTAAAATACTATAGCGTTTGCTGTACCTGCATGCAACAATTTACTTCCAGTACTGAAATTAACATAAATCTGGCATAATGCCAAAATAAACATTTGGTGTTTCAGTACATTTTCAGTACTGGCATACCGAGCATCACTAGTCTGGCATTTGTCATTAATCTACTTGACAATTTCCTTCTGCCTCCTCAGAAAAAATATATTCAACCTTTTCAAACGCCAAGGTCTGGTACCTCTGGTTCTGTCCAATTTATTACTGCCGCCCTTCTGTTATCATACCTGAACCCCCCCATGGAATACACTTTATTGGTGTTACGCCCATATGGCAGTTCTTCGCATCTTCAGAGCAATAACCCTGACTAAGCTGAGGGAGTCTCTCTTCTTTCAAGAGGAATGCAGGAAGCAAGTTCCATGTTATTTTGCTAGATTAACATTTTGTGTGTAGGATTGATTAATCCTTTGTCTTTTAAAATCAACAATCCCTCTACCATAACACCACAAAGTTAACCTGTGCTTGATCATTACGTTGTTTATACTTTTTTTTATTTTGAACATAGAGGGAAAAAATCACATTAGGCACACTTTTCCAATTTTATTCTGATTTTAGTCTCGGCAGTATCATAAAGTAATGGAGTATTTTTGGCAAATGCTGCAGGAACTGAACCTCATATTGTGACCTCAAAGGATTTTTCCACAGGTTTGTGACCAAGTACTTAAATCCTTGTTTTATCCCCTGCTGTAATTGATCTGGAGACCTTTTAAATTGGTTTTATGTGCACCCATTAGTAACAGATGAAGATCTACTCCACTTGAAATGAGACTTTATAATGCAATGGGTAATTTAGCTCTTTCTCTTTCTCTGCTATGTAGTTGAGTGACACACAAAAGCACCGTTTTTATGTAAATTAACACTTACTCAGAATATTCAAGCTCTGTTTTATTTACAGGAAATAAAAAAAAATAAATAATTGACAATTGTTACATGTACTTTATTGTTATGAATTTTAGTAGTTCGTTGGTTAGCATTATACTTAGGTTTTTAAAATAAATTTGTTTATTTTGCCTTTAATTTTATTTCTGTAGTGGATTCAACTTCTCATTCTAATGGATGAACACTGCATGTAAAGTAATTCAGTACCGAATCTCCTGAGTAGCAATCTTTCAGTTATATTTATTGTAGGCAGCACTTCGTAAAATTCAATTTCCCATAAATATTAACCAGCATTGTAACAATAAAATTGTTCAGCATTTGAATTCAAGGCTGAGCATTTAATTCTAAACTTAAATCCATCCCTTTGTATGTGGTATTCAGAAAGCAATCTCATCACATGCCCTATCTCATCCATATTTAGGCAGCTATATGTTCTCACCTTTGTCAGTCTCTATGGCTTCATCAATAAAGATTTAACACATTTTTTTTTCTCTTGAGTAATTGTACCTTTAGTTTGTAAAGAATATTTTACAATACACTATATTATGAGGGGCAGCATGGTGGCGCAGTAGTAGCGCTGCTGCCTCACAGTAAAGAGACCTGGGTTCGCCTCCTGGGTCCTCTCTGCGTGGAGTTTGCATGTTCTCCCTGTGTCTGCGTGAGTTTCCTCCAGGTGCTCCGGTTTCCCCCCACAGTCCAAAGACATGCAAGTTAGGTGCACTGGCGATCCTAAATTGTCCCTAGTGTGTGTTTGTGTGTCCTGTGGTGGGCTGGCGCCATGCCTGGGATTTGTTCCTACCTTGTGCTCTGTGTTGGCTGGGATTGACTCCAGCAGACCCCCGTGACCCTGTGTTAGGATATAGCGGGTTGGAAAATGACTGACTATATTATGAAAGATGTAATGCAAATGAATTCAATTGTTGCTCTTGGTGAAAAATGCATGAGGTGTATTTGTTCATTCATTCATTTCATTTCATGGGTGACTCGAGACCCTGTTGCATCAAATGATGGAGTATGAGTGATACATGAGTAGGGCCTACAATGGTTTGGTGCCCTGTCTAAGGTTCGCTCCTCACTTCTGCCTCATGTTTTCAGGGTAGGCTGTAGCCCCTCAGGTTAAGTGGGGTTGAGAATGTAATATTTTTGTGGAATGGTATGTCATGGATTGATACTACAATTTTGACCAGTACAGGGATGTCTGTTCTAGTGCACATTTTGTTTTTATACTCTTTTAAAATTAATTGTCATTGATTTTATTCCTTTTTCTGACAGTTGGAAAGTCTAAGGAAACAAAAGAAAATATTATAAAGGACTTTTATTAGCCAAATTGTAACACTCAAATCATTATTTATCATTCTGTCATTATTGTATGAAATTTGTCTCCTATGTGAGCTGGGCCAGTATTCATAAGAAAGGTTAATTAGTTAGACTAGTGCTCCTCTGACACAGTTTATGTTGTTCTGCATGTTTTCATTTTTAAGTTATATTTTTAGAATTTATTGATGTTATTTGCGATGATTGCATTGTTAAAAATGCTCATGGAGTGTATTTTCGTCTTTCTGTAATTGATATTCTTCTGTAACATTTCTAGCAATTGGTTGCAATGCCCTTTTGCCTTCATGGAATTATATTCTGTTAGAAGCTGGACTAAATACAAGTGTATATAAACTTACTATTTGAGAAAAACTGGCTGATGTAAAATTTCCAACCTTCCATCCTAATTGAGCATCTAATTTTCTTTTTTTTCAGTTAGATGAGGTACAGGTTTTCATAGTGAATCTATCTATCTATCTATCTATCTATCTATCTATCTATCTATCTATC
>JANRMT010062808.1:43254425-43273520 GCA_026402145.1 Polypterus bichir lapradei
CTATCTATCTATCTATCTATCTATCTATCTATCTATCTATCTATCTAACTTTACACACTCCTAGAATTGTCACCTAGGCATAGTGCCGGTACTTGTGTTCCTCACTGACCCTTCCAGCTGTATTATCTGATGATATGTTCTCCTGATAGAATTGCTCATTGCAAATTGTTGTAAGGGGAGGCCTCAGACAAAGATCAATACAAAACTATGCATGTTATATTTACATTTTCTTATCTTACTGAGTGTGTTTTCTTTCTTTTGCCTTTTTGTCAAAACATGCACTAATACATTACCTTCTCTGTCTGAACCCATTTTGAACTTTGGTAAATAACCTGTTCTAGACATTTGAGTCATTTGAGTGTACCTGGGATAATACCTTACTAGTTGCAGATCAAGACCAGACTACGTAGTATAGTACTAAGAGGAGATGATCCTCAGGTCTAATTGTTGTTGCAGTGAATAGTAGAATAAAATCAATACCAAGTTCAACTAATCTGCAGCTAGTCTCGTTTTAGTTTCGTGTTTTGTTCGGATGACTATCTGATTAACTGTTACTGGCAGCACATTGGCAATTAAGTCTTGCCCTCTCTCAAAAAATGATGTGCCACTACACATTCCTCTCAATTTAAAGGAACAGAGCACAGGGAAAAGTATGTCCTTATATAAAACTCATTAAGAAATTATTAGATTTGCTAAGCTATATTTTAATTGAAATGAGCTTCACTATCATCATTATAAATATAATGCACCGTGAGTGTATGAAAAAGCCCTGAAATCACTGTATGGGAAGTTATAACAATGGAAGGTAGACATTAGCAGAATCATATCTGAAGAATAATTTTCTCCCTGTAACTCATTGGTGACACTACCATCAGAGTGTGCTCCCTGAGGCCTTAGTGTATGTGAGAAAAAAAAGTAATGTGCTTTCTGTTTCAGCAATACCTTGTGCAAGTCCACCCAACACATGTACATGCTTACTCGTACATTATATTACCATCCCTCGATCTAATGGACAGGTGACCGCTGGCATAAATCTCGAGAGGGAGACCATGCTATGGCTTATTTTATTTTTACATGTGATGTTTATAGAGTCCAAATGTGGGAGTCTTAATCTAGTCTTGCTGTAACTCATTTCCTAATTACAGAGATAATATAGAAGAGTTAATACTTGACATTCATTATGTGCTCAGCTTTTTCTTAATAACTGAATTAATCCAATAGTCACCACAGTGTATAAAACACCTAGTCAGAGGCCGGACAGTATGCCTTAGTTTTCAACTTCTTATATTATGCAATATGAACATTTCTATGCATTACTTGTATTTTTTTCTGCAGCATTTAGCTAAATATATTCGATTCAATATCACACTATAGATCAAATATGAATATCCATTATGGTTTACATATACTGTATTTTAATGATGTATTTGTTCTTTTCCATATCCATAACTCTCTGCCCAATGCACGTGGAATTCATTTTGTAGCATTACCCACCATAAAAAGTCTGTTAAACCTGCTCATGAGGTGGTTTAGTATGCAACTTTGTTCCCCTTTTCCAACTCCAAGAAGCACACTGAAACTGATCTTAATCTTTGTCTTGTTTCGCTGCTAGTACTCAACTCTGGGTCACACTGCATCAGCACTAAACCCTAAAGTTAGTCTTGTTACCATAAATGTATACTAAGACCAGATCAGCAAGGGATCAGTCTGAGCTTAAGCACACTTCAGACTGACCCAGGCTGTTTGACCTTTTCCTTAATAGTTGTCTCCATTAATTTACATTTGATGCATGTTAAACTTACTGGCGGATAGTTATGCAGATGAGTCTAAACACTTTTTTTATACAATGAGATTATACTTGCTAGCTTCAAGTTTGCAGGAATTTGCCCAGTGTGTACAGTTTTCAAAATATTTTGCATCATGGATTTATGTAAGTTTTCACCAACTTCTTTAATCACTTGAAAATAAATGTTATGTGATCTTGATGATGAGTTGTTCAGTCTATTTAATCTAAACAGTACTTCTCCCTGTGCAATGTCCTAATCATTAAGTACCTACTTAGTACATTTGGGAGGTTATTGACTTCTTCATTATATAAACTTCAGAAAATTTTAAGTTCAAAGCATTTGCAGTTTCACTATCTGCACATTCTACCATACTTCTACTGTCCCTAACAATCCTCTCCTCCTCCATGACCATTCTTTTACAACTAAAATATTCAAAGAATGTATTTCAGTTATCTTTCATGTTTTCTTTCTAAGTGCCTTTTAGCTTTCCTAATATCCTTTTTAACTCTTGTTCTTATGCTGCCATTTGCATTGTAGTTGGCTCTTGGATGCCTTATATAGCTGTTTTGCTTTGGAAATATAGAGAGATTTCCTCCCTCATTGATGACTTTAACATACTGTGTTAAAAAACAGTCATTGATTACATCAAAAACTCCATTCTTGGTTTCATTTATTTGTAAATCTAGTGTGACGCGTGAGTCTCTGTCTTGCACCCCAAAACATGAGGATGAGTCTCAATACTTTAGCAAAACCAGCTTTATTCATCTTGAAACAGGAACAGCAGGGTTATTTATTGCAGTGGGAGCTACCACTCTCCTATACACAGACACAGCAAATGGGCCTAGTCGGGGCCAGGTCAGTGGCCAGGTTATACTGCTCCCTGCATTTATAATATGCCTTACATCACCCATTGACAACAGGCACGTATAGAGTGATCTCAATCGGCTCGTAGTTGTTTCCTTAGTGCTCTGCTGCTGCTCTGCGAACCTGTGATTGCCTCAGCAACAGACAAGCAGTCCTCCACAGACACTGCAGGTGTGTTTCAGCGTGCCGCCCTGTTCAAGGGGGTCCTAAAAGAGTTCAGAAACTTACTAGCCCGATTAATGTTTGGGTAATTAAAGTTGCCCATGATTATAGTATCCCCCTTTAAACTAGCCTTTTTAAAACTAGTAAATGATATAAATTGAAACTGTTGCCCGCATCAGGGGATTTATAACACAATAACCAATATAACTCCTTGCTCCCTAAAGCTTTCTAATAACATCCACTAAACTGTGGGTCAACATCTAATTGAAAAAGATTTGCAGTCACATCCTGTTTTAAATAAATGACTACTATCCAAGCTTTTTGGATTTGCCTGTCTGTCCTAAATAATTTCCCTTGGCTTTAATAATGTTTTCTGATTCTGATTAAATATCATCTACCTGTCTATGTTATATACATCCATCTCTATTATTTAGCCACTAGATTAGATATTTACTTTGATCTGGATTATTTACAGTATGTTTTGAAGTTTGTTTTCTTCTTTCATTGATTAATTCTCAATAAAAAGTAGAATGCATGGACTTTTCTGTACTTCAGTACACACAGATGGTAGCCATGTCATTTGCATTAGCTCTGCTTTCTCTTTGTGCATGGATGTTTGGCTTTACAGCAGTCTCCTTTAGTGAGTCATATTTTATTTAAAGGTAGTGCTTTAGGCCATTATCTCTCCATTTCTTGTACCCGCGTTGATAAACTAGATGTAAACATATATTTTGAAATCATTCATTGATGATACAACATAGCTAGATATTACAATCAGAAGCAAGTGACAAAGATTGATTTCAGTAACCCAGTTTAATCTGGTATACTTCTGACAAGAAATCAATGATTTTATCAGCAGGAATGCATACCAAAATAAAATTGTTTTACCTGATATCTCTGTCAGAGGACTGCTCCACTATTTGTACAAGCTCTTGTAGAAGTTAGGGTGTCCTTATTATGCTGTAGGGGGCTGAAATCACTTTATCTGCACAACAACATGCTGTTGCTGCTACTGCTACAGATTTTTTATGTTGACAAAATGAAAAAAAATCCATTCAGTGTGTCAGGATTCACAGTTATAAAAGAAATAAAATATTAAGTCCAAGGGTTTAGACATAGTTTTATAAAAAAAAAATGCCTTGTGCTAGTAAGACCAATTATTTAGGCATTACAGAAAGTAACAACTTGTATTGGTGAAACTTTATTTTGGAATGTGGTGGCAGAATTTGGTTTAATATATGTAAAGCAGTGGTGCAAAACAGTAAAACCATACAAGCTCTTTGCCCAGCCACATTGCAAGCTGTTCTGCTACTATGAAGTTTCTGAAAAGGGTTGATATTTTCTAGATATATTCTTAGCCATACTGTTACTTTTTAATGAGTTTTTTTAAAATCCTTCATATCCTTCCCACTCTCAGCATGTTTGGGTGCATTACATTCATTTTTTCATTCTTACATTCTCTTTAGTGATCATGACAGTTATACATAAACTGTGTTAGTCTGAATATTAGACAATACCAACAACATGACAAACAAGACACATAACAGGAGATCATCCAGCTCCCCTGGTTTTTATTGGTTAATTAATAGCTAAGTTGTCTCAGTATTGCATCCAGGTACTTAAGAAATGCTTTCAGAAATTATCTTTTGTCTATAGGACTTGATATTTTGTTTTAGATTTCAAAGACCCTTTGTGTGAAGAACTGCTTCCCGCTGTAAGAAATTTCCTCAAGCATATGATTAACTATTTATTTAGTTTATCCTGAGCATAAAAAAGACTCAGAATTCTATGCAATTATAGTTAAACCCGAGTCTTACTCGGGTTAATGTACAATGATACGCTTTATAGTGTTAAGCCTAAAAAACTCTTGGAAAAGTATTCTCCTGCCATCTAGTAGATGAATTAACATTATGCTGTAAAAAATTAAGAATGTTTCTATGCCTTCTGCCACTTAATGCTAACTCTATGGTAAGTCATCAATATTTACCAGTGGTGTGAAGCCTTGAACAAACAAAAACAATGGCAAACAAAACGGACAGGCAGTTTCAGAACAAATTGAAACTTAACCATTGCTAGCGGTGAAGTGAAACTGATAACAATGTATACGACACTGTATGATTTAAACCACCACGCCCGTTGAATTTAGGTGCATGAAGCCTCACTGTGGTGGAATTGGTGTCAAGTGTAAGGACAAGAAAGACGTCTGCCCCAGCAATTGTAAATGTTCCTGTCAGGAGATATGTGAAAGTCACAAAGCTTTGTGCTTTAGTAGCCTACAATAACATTTTAGACGGTGTTGATTGTGTCGATCAGGCATCGACATTCTTTCCTCTTGTGTGCAAACATCCGAAAGATATTATAAAACATGTGCAAAGAAACAGACTTCTACTGTCCTGATTGCATCGTCAGGCTGTACATTGATGACTGTCTCAAAATAAGTCTGTATCTGTTCTAAGTCTGTATCAGTATAGCAATGGATACTAGACATACGGTGCATCCGGAAAGTATTCACAGCGCATCACTTTTTCCACATTTTGTTACAGCCTTATTCCAAAATGGATTAAATTCATTTTTTTCCTCAGAATTCTACACACAACACCCCATAATGACAACGTGAAAAAAGTTTACTTGAGATTTTTGCAAATTTATTAAAAATAAAAAAATTGAGAAATCACATGTGCATAAGTATTCACAGCCTTTGCCATGAAGCTCAAAATTGAGCTCAGGTACATCCTGTTTCCCCTGATCATCCTTGAGATGTTCCTGCAGCTTAATTGGAGTCCACATGTGGTAAATTCAGTTGATTGGACATGATTTGGAAAGGCACACACCTGTCTATATAAGGTCCCTAGTTGACAGTTCATGTCAGAGCACAAACCAAGCATGAAGTCAAAGGAATTGTCTGTAGACCTCCGAGACAGGATTGTCTCAAGGCACAAACCTGGGGAAGGTTACAGAAAAATTTCTGCTGCTTTGAAGGTACCAATGAGCACAGTGGCCTCCATCATCCATAAGTGGAAGAAGTTCGAAACCACCAGGACTCTTCCTAGAGCTGGCCGGCCATTTAAACTGAGCGATCGGGGGAGAAGGGCTTTAGTCAGGGAGGTGACCAAGAACCCGATGGTCACTCTGTCAGAGCTCCAGAGGTCCTCTGTGGAGAGAGGAGAACCTTCCAGAAGGACAACCATCTCTGCAGAAATCCACCAATCAGGCCTGTATGGTAGAGTGGCCAGACAGAAGCCACTCCTTAGTAAAAGGCACATGGCAGCCCGCCTGGAGTTTGCCAAAAGGCACCTGAAGGACTCTCAGACCATGAGAAACAAAATTCTCTGGTCTGATGAGACAAAGATTGGACTCTTTTGTGTGAATGCCAGGCATCACAATTGGAGGAAACCAGGCACCGCTCATCACCAGGCCAATACCATCCCTACAGTGAAGCATGGTGGTGGCAGCATCATGCTGTGGGGATGTTTTTCAGCGGCTGGAACTGTGAGACTAGTCAGGATAAAGGGAAAGATGAGTGCAGCAATGTACAGAGACATCCTGGATGAAAACCTGCTCCAGAGCACTCTTGGCCTCAGACTGGGGCGACGGTTCATCTTTCAGCAGGACAACGACCCTAAGCACACAGCCAAGATATCAAAGGAGTGGCTTCAGGACAACTCTGTGAATGTCCTTGAGTGGCCCAGCCAGAGCCCAGACTTGAATCCGATTGAACATCTCTGGAGAGATCTTAAAATGGCTGTGCACCAATGCTTCCCATCCAACCTGATGGAGCTTGAGAGGTGCTGCAAAGAGGAATGGGCGAAACTGGTTCAAACTGGTTGTTGTGTGTAGAATTCTGAGGAAAAAAAATAATTTAATCTATTTTGGAATAAGGCTGTAATATAACAAAATGTGGAAAAGTGATGTGCTGTGAATACTTTCCGGATGCACTTTACCTTTCCTACTGTATTTATGGTGACATTTGGCTATTTAGATGTTACACATAATAATATTTTTTCTTGTTGACTTATTTTTCTGGGGGAAGACATAGCGCTCATTTTCTTAAGTAACAGTGAATATTTGCATTCTCTAGTTCTTGGACTAACATGCACAGTCCCTGAGTTCATTACAGTTTTTTTTAGGAAATGAATACTGCAGTTCTATAGGAAACTTGCTTTTGTGATGATGTGTTCAGTAAATGCAGTAATGGATTTCCAAAGTCCAAGAGCCATACAGCTAAAATGCTTTCAATACTAAAGATCTGGAATAACTAAGCTAAAAATGTTTATGTGTAGCTTGCCAATAGTATTCTATATCATTTTTATTTCAATTTTTGCAATTCAGATTTCAAGTGAAGAAACAAAAACATAACATTTTCAGACTTTCTTAATCCAGTTCAGGGTCACAGGGTTTTGGAGCTTATCTGAACAGCAATGGGCACAAAACAGGAAACAGCACCAGACAGAGTGTCAGTCTATCACAGGGCCTACTCTTGCATTCACACATTGACACTCATGCAAGACCAGTTTTGAACCTACTTTGGAGAAGTGGGAGGAAAACCAGAGCACCCAGGGATAAAACCTGTGCAGACATGTGGAGCAAGTACAAGCTTTACACAGGCAACAGTTGATTACAGGATTTGAATCTATGATGTTGGATCCAACATCCAGCAGTGGGGTCTTATAAGGCAACACTACAGCCGAACGTTTATTTTATAATAGCTGTATTCACCAAAGACAGGCTCATAACTCTGCAGTGATCACAAAATATGAAACAATAGAAAATAAAATTTAAAAAATGACAAACATGTAGAAGGTGCCAATATATGTGATTACAGAGAAAAGGGATATGTGACCATAAGGACAGGACGTTCCCAAATCTTTTAAACCCTAGATCCTCCAAAATGTTATACCATCTGTTCAGGGCCCCCCCACTAATATAAACGTAATGCTGTGAAGTGAAGATCTTGGTTATTTCTAATAGCAGTCACACAGCATGTTTCAGGATAATAGTAGACCTTATTATTAATTAAAATGCTTAACCACAGCAGACTGTTAACACATATGTGATCAAATGTTATGTGATATCTCTAGGCCAGGAATTCACAACCTTTTCTGCTAGAGTAGCCCCTCCAGGAATTAGCATGTTTTGAAGTGCTATCATTTTTTTGGTATTAAATTGTTAAGTACTATACTCTTACTAGGTACAACTAAAGGTAATATTTTAAGAAACTGGACTACTTTCATGCAACAGAAGAACTTTTTGACTTATGTTTATTTCAAAACTATGTGAGACTATTTAAAGACAATCTTTAAAACTGGAATTATTTACTTTTTTCATGAATGTCAACTTCACCATGTCTGTTGTAGCCTTTAAGAACAGCCTGGCAGTTCTAAGTTTGAAACTTAGAACTATACTTGATGTTTTAATTTAACAATTTGACGCTTACAAAAAGAACTGGTTAATTTTTCCCCAGTTAATAGACAGAAGCTCTCAATGTAGTCCAGATATATCTGTAAGGTAAACCAAATCTTTTCTATTCATTCCCCAGCTACCAGAGAGGATCTCCTAATTCGATATTTGCCAAAAGTCTTCTCACCTGCAAAGTTCTGTCTTTTGGCAAGATTATAGGTGAACTGCCCTTCTGCATTTTATCTCCCCTGTTATTCTCCTCTAGGGTCACATAACCAGAAGAGACAGTCTTCTCCTTCAGCTTTTCAGCAACATTAGGCTGGGCTGACTCCCTGATTGAAACATCATGTATCACTGATAAACAGAGCGTATCTTGTTTGATGCACTTTGGGTTCCTTTTGCAAAGAGAGCAGAAGAGGTTCTGATGCAAATAAGAGTTGTCAACTCACTTCTTAATGAATATCCATGTTGCTCCCAGTGTGACAGCAGCGTTATTATGATTTCACTACTGTTTATTTTATTTTTCTTTTAATCTTGCACACGCTCTTTTTGTTGTGATTCTAAGGTTTTTATAAATGCCAAATCAATTTCTGTACTTAATTTTTGCTTTGCATTTAATTGTATTTATTTTTTCACTGTATTATTTTGTTTTGACACACCGTCGTGTCAGATTGTCTCCATTTTCCATTTTCAGACTCAGAGAAGTGAATGATTGTTAGCAGATAATACAACATGTCCTAGCTTGTGACTCTCCTGGTGAATCATGGAAACGTAGCAAGATGAAAGAATAAGAGTGGCCGAGAAATGAGTTCAAGGTTAAAATAAAAAAAATGAATAGATCCAGTTGCCAAAAATCCTAGTCCAAAGTAAAAAAAAGAAAAAAGATCAAGAACTTGTATTCTAAATGACAAAAGCATATGTGGAAGTTTGTTTGAAAATTTAATCTTGGACATGGTGTATAGAGCACTTGTGGTTTAAATAACAACACACTAATAAAATTATGAGCTGAAACTTTCAGCAAGTGTAAGCCTGCTAACTGACACTTGTGTCTCAGCAACCCGATCAAAATGTCATTATTACGGAAGAAACAAAACAAGACATGAAAATTATTCAAATTGTGTAAAAGGACACCAGAGGTTAAAATAAATGGCAGAACTAGATTCTACACTTCAAAAAACTGTAAACAAGAATAAAACTCATCGATCATCGATCGAGCAAAGAGGAGCATAAGTAAAATCTGAAGCAATACCAGATCATAACAGTGATGTCATCACTACAGAATAAACGTTGAAGTCAGAAACTTCCTGAACGCCCAAAATTGTGCATAACAAAACAAACTGCTATGTGCTAGTTTGCTGTTTTGTAATATCACTTGTTTTATATGACTTTTTTGAGTATTTTGCTTTGATGAATGATTCTGTAATCTTTCAGTTCTGACTTGTGCAATTCCTAGGACAGATGTGTATCTTCTAGTCCCTTTTATTTAGCATTTTGGATAGTCATTTTTTCTACCACTGGCAGATCAAGTGTGAATTAGCTGTCTATATTCCCATTCTTGGGGAATGACTTAACAATAGAAATTGAAGTCTGAATAATAAGTAATTGAATAATAACAAATTCAAAAGAAATTGCATGGCCGTTAAAGGAGTAACAGTCATAACACACTTACTGGGATAGTCAAGAAATGCAAATGGCAATAAAAGGTGATAATCAATCAAAAACAGGATATTTGCCGTCAGTAACAGTATCTCTTATCCAACGTTGAGTCCTTAGGCCCACTGATACCTAAACTACACAGCAGATTTTTAAATGTCTTTCACTGAACACCCTTTCCTCCCTTATGTACTTATTTTTGCTTTGCTCCCTCCCCCACCATAATCTATTGTCTATGGGCCAGGAGCAAAAGCTTTAGACTCTTCAAAAATTTCGATCTCCAGTTATCAATTGATCTTGACGTTTTAGGATGCCCTGGACAGAAAAATACCAAACTGAACACATAGGCCTGTTATGAGATGATGATGTGCTGATTAGTTTTTGAGCCAGTTATGCAAGAGGAAAAGGAACCCTCAAATACTGTAACTCTGCAGTTAATTATGAATTCTTCTCATCAGTTTCTATTGTAATGACCTATGTTATGATCAGAAAGTGCAGCATCAGAGCGATAAATAATCACTGAAATGTTATATAATAGTTAGGGTAATTTGGTTCCTAGGGTGCAAAGCCTACTGATGTTCACGTCCAAATTTTTTATTTCTTTTTTGGTCCAATACTGTAGTTTACTCTGTTTAACTCAGACAAATTGAAACTAACAGACTTCTAGCCTGTTCATTAATATTCATATTTAAATTTCAGATTAATGTGCAGACTTCTTGCCCAATACAGCAAGCCTCCTTCAGTCAAACTGGGATAACCATCTCCAAACTGTTAAATGAATTCTGATTCCTTTGTAATGTCTGCTATGTAATTGTATTATGTGCAGAATGGAGCGATTTCATCACAGCTTTTTTATGATGGTCAAAAAGAAGTTTTTGAGTTTCATGCATATATAATTTCTTAATATTGCAAAGAGAACAATATTACAAATGATTCACCAGACTCTGGTGGTAAAGCAGAAGTTAATTCCATCGATGAAGCAGTTGATTTATCATTCAGTGTATATCCCCATCTATACCTATGGTTTAGAAGTTCTGGGTAATGACCAAAAGAATTTCAGAACTGAAGTATGACTGAGTATACAGTAAGCAGCCAAAATGTGGTTCCTCTGTAGGATCACTGGGCTTACTCAGTGACAGAATTAAGAGCTTGTCAATACGGGAGATCTTTATAATAGAACCGCAGCTCCTCCACATTGAAAGTAGCCAGCCAATTGAGGTGGCTTGGGCATGTAGTTAAGATGTTGCTGGTGTGCCTGCATTAGGAAGAGTTAGGGCCAATTCACACTTTAGTGATGTAAATTTTCAGCATTTGATCAACATATTCCAAGCATTTTAATGTGGTTTGTAAGCAGTTTTCAGGCTTTTGGGGGCATTTTTCAGGTGCATTTTGAGTGTGTTTCAAATATTAAACCAGTGTTTTGCAGAGAAATATGACTGACATCATTTACATTTTATAGGCCGTGAGGTGTTTTTAGGATGTCTTCAATGACTTTAGTGCTTTTAGTCCTGGTGATCAAAGTACTGAAGAGCAGTGTCGTCAGGGTCATGATGTAAACAAATTGGGTTCATCATGTTCTGCAGCAAAGAGATACAAGAAGGCAGTTTTGGACTTGCCATTGAGCTGGCAGCATCCTGGATGTTTCCAGGATTACAAATGGGTATTGATAAGCATGTGATATTTTGCAAAAATTGTTTGCTGCTGTTGGTGAAAAATCATGTTTGAACTGGTCTTCTAGTAACAGTTAGTAAGGAAAGTGTTATACTGCACAGTGGCAATCAATTCAGAATGACTGAGCATATGTTGTATTCATATCCTTTTAATCCTGCATGGGGTGAATGGCAAATTTATTCTGCCCAGTTTAGGGTTACTGGGAGCCAGTGATTGTCACAGCCTCACTGAGTATAAGGCATTTTCAGGTCTCGGTCACACAGCCAAGTAGAAAAAAGTGGACTGTGTGCAGAAACATGTTTAGTTTTAACCCAGTTATTTGCTAAAGATATTTTTAAACAGCTTCATCTGGTGGGGCAGCAGGCAGTGTTCACTTGGAGTCTCAGACTGGGGGTGAAGGACTAAATGGATTTTCTTAATTGTGAAGTATCACTGATAAATGTTAAGTATTAAGTGTTAAAACAGGTAATAATACTCAGTTCAATACACTCAGTATTACCAATCAGTAACTTTGCCTATTTGTTTAAACATCTCTACCAAACTTGAACCTTATTAAAACCTAAATAAATACTTATAACCTTTGTTGAACTCTTGACATTTGATTGCAAGCTACATACCTTAATCTCCTCCTCAGCAGCTATTACTAAAAGACCGATGCACAACAACACTTCAATTATTTTTTGTTCGAATGAGCTGCTTCATCCACGAAGAGACATCCTCTTCCTGTAAAAACGCTTATTTTCTTTTACTAGCACTTTATGAGCCTTACCATTGATTGCAAAAGAACAAAAGTTTGGCCAAAAAACTGCTGCGTGCAGGAGTTTTCTAACCTGTTCATTGCTGAAATGTTTAGTTGTGAATATAGTGATTGAAAACAATGGCAAGTAACGTTTCAAGTTGTTTAGGAGCATTCTGGTCTAGCGCTAAAATACTAGACAAACACTTAGGTGTCAATGGGCCCTTAAAGATACAGTCCACTAAGGGACAGACCTAATACATGTTGCAGGCTCTCCTGGAAGACTATGGTTGTTTCTTAGGAAAGAATTGAAGAAGTTGCATAGGATAGAGAGGCCTGGCAAGCTCAATTCAGCATGTTCAGCGGTGTGAAAATGAATGAATTAAATGTATTGATGTTATAATTTTAAGACTTTTGCAGCAAGTACAGTCCATGCCACTATGCTGCTTAAAACTTGTACATATCTTTTTTTTGGCAGCTTTGCAATTTCTTGTTTGAGTTTGTTTGTTAGTTGAGCCAAAAAGAGCAAAGTGGCAGACAAGTCGCAATTCCGCACTGCCGAGCAGTTTCTTTCGAACACCATTTTTTCTCATGCTGTGATGCATTAAGTTTTGCACTTAATTGCTTAGTGAGATTTTTTTAAGATGCTACACTTTCTACATTAGTCGCATCTTGTTCATCAATATTGGATCCCAGTCCAAATCGTTATTAAATAAGTTAAAGAGAAAAGATTAATTGTTTGGAAAGGTTGAGCAAAGAAGTATAAAGGATAGAGATCAGTGTAGCTTATCAGCCGCACAGTCACAACATCAATCATTTTCTGTAAGTCGTTTTTCTTTTTGTTTTCTCGTTACTTGACAGTAGTTTGGATCACACTGCCAGATTGTACCATGGCCCCTAACAGCAGCTACTGACAGTTTTCATGCTGTTTAATGCTTTGTTTGCCGTTTTTATTGACCTCTTTTGTTTTTGTTTCAAAAAGCCTCAGCTTAGAGGAAAATAATGAGAAATGTTCATGATTTTACAACCAGAGAGTAAACCATCATATTCTTCATTTGTGCCTACTTTCAGAAAACAATGGCAATGTTACCACACAGTACTTGATCATTTTGTTCAACCAAGCTTACAAGCTTGGCTATAAATACTTCTAAAGTACAGTCATGTGAGTTAACGTGAACAAATCAAAGACATATTGGCAGATGTACCGAAGAATCTAAATTGTCCTGTTGTGAGTGAGTGTTGTGTCTGTGTGGCCTGTGATAAACTAGGGTTGGTACCTGCCTCACCCCATAAAATAAATGGGTACATCTATTTTTGAAACCTAATTATTCCACTACAGGGTTGTAGGGACCAAGTGGCTATCTCTTGTATCCATTGCAAAACAGGAATAAACCTTGAATGAGACACCGACCCATCACACATCAGCTTTTATCTCTGTAGGCCAATTCAGAGTAGCCACTCAGCCTATTATACACATCTCCACAAAGACCAAGACAACAGGAGTACTTAGACAAAAAAAAAAACACACTGACACAGAAAGATTGTGTCAGGCCATGTCTAGGCCAGAATTCCAAACCTTGCTCTTTGCTTTCTAATATCCCAGATTACTGAAGATGAACTAAAGCCTGCAGTGACCTTACTTAGGTTCCTATTAGCCACTACCCTAAATAGGCTTGACAAGCAGTCAAGTCACAGGTCTCAGTAAACACATACGATTCACAGAGCCTACCTCAGCTACCAGAAAACTGGTTGGCAAATATTGACGATTTAAATTTGGAGAAATTATATTTTAAAATAAGTTTGTTGAGCTGTAACAGTTTATGGATTTTTTTATTAACCCTTCTATTTTTTCTTTAATCATGTTTTCTACCAGAATCAGGTTCAAGAAAAGAGACAGGTTTGGATGGGACACTAGTCCAGTGGTTCTCAACTTTTATTTCACCAAAGTATTTCAGAGAACCTCAAGAATATGTCAGACCATGATATTTCCCTTCTTGTACTTTTGCTGCTGACTTTGCAAAGGTGCTTTTTAAAGCTTACATTAATTAACAAAAGCATATTTTCTGCTAGGCTATTAAACAGCCTATGTTTTATGAAGCATAATACAAAAATAAGAAGGCATTTCAAAAACAGCCCATGTGTTTATATTAAATAAAATCTTTTCTTAGTAGTGATTGAATTTATATAATCATAATATAAAATGATTTGGTATTTTTCATAGATAAATACTAACCAGTAATTAACAAAATATGTAATTTGTCATTGTACCTATTTTTGTTAAGAAAAAGCTGCTCACTTGGCTTACTCTTTAAATTATGCATAAAATGACTACATATTTCTGAAAATAAAAAGTCAAAAGTAATTATTAAAAAAAGTGAATTAATTGCTGCTGACTTTCTTTCATAACTTAATTACAGAAGGTACTTCTGTATCGTCTGGATTCAGTGTTTCCATCAGTGATAGCAAATGTGTTTTCTCTCCACACATAACAATCAGGTCTTCTGAAAAAACAAAAGCATGATATAGGGCTGTGGCAGCAGTCAGGTAAGCCACTGGAGGCCAGCCATGACACTTGTGCAGGTTTAAAAAGTAAGCAGAGTGACAGCAGTGGAATGTGTAAAGTCGACCTACAGTAGCCTTCATGTGACTGGCACGTCTTTGACATGCATGGTAAAACAATACATTTCTTTGTGGCAATGTGGTGTGTCCCTGCTTTCTACAGTACTTTTTCATTGAAAGCTGCCCATTCCCATTCTTACAGGTTAGAGGCTGCATTGCGCTGTACTGCACAGATTAACACACATACCTGTATGCAACATTTTTTAGTCAGTTAAGCTTTTCAGTTATATTTCCTTTTGTCTGTCTGCTCCAAGTATACTCTTAAAAATAATAGTTCTTTAATTCCATTTTATAGTTCTTTATTTGGGTTGTGTGTTTCTTCGCAGAACCATTGCTTGACAAGGCACCATTCCATTCTTGGAAGGGTTCTCCAAATATGAAGTTGGTGCTTTGCACTTTGAAAAACTTCCTAATATGTAGGAAAAAAAATGAAATATTTAATGTATGGTAGGATACTGTGGTAGAGTGATATGTTATATATAAGTTGATAAATATTTTGTATGTCTTTATTTGTAAGCTAGACATACCCATTATAATATTAGAGTTTCATTAGGCTTGTTGTACTTTCATGTCTAACTGACTAACTCCCGAGTCTTTAGGACTGACTCCAGATGTGATATTTATTGCAGAGTTTGGTGGGGTGGGGTGTGGTGCCTCAAACCAGGTTTTCAAGGGTGATTTAGTGTGGGACATTCTATAAGCCAATCCCCGTAGGAAGGCCATAAAACTACCTAGCTGGCAAGCTTCAGCTAAACAAATGGTATCTACTACTTTTGGGCAGGTATAAAAAGGTCTGAAGTATAGCTGTGTGGGACTGATTTTGAATCAGAGGGCATTCTGTACCACATGGTCTAAAGATTTGGCCAGGAACATACAACACAATGAGAAGCACAACTCTGCAGCCATATTAACACAGGCATGCAGCCTATCCTGAAGAAAGCTGACTAGAAATGATTTGACTTGATCAGAGACATTTGAGTCTACGTGCCACCTTAAACTACACATCTAGCATTTATCACATTGTATGATTATGGTTTGCCACATGTACTCTGCTTCATTATCATTATTTTATGAATATTATCAATAATACATTATTAAAATGTGCAATTTAACTCCTGCTTGTGCTTTTACTTTATGTAGGGAAGGTGGAGAGAAGTTATAAAGTATGATACCTTACAAACAGTGCTAAGTCTTTGGGATTTGAGGCATTTCTGATAAAGTCTACACAACGAAGAGTACAAAAGGGGAAAGTACAGTCATATAGTACTCTACCAAGATAAAACAGTTACCTAGCAGGATACTAACAGATTAAGAAAATCTGGACTTAGCCTGTATGCAAGGAGAGTCCATAAAGTTAAAGTCATAGCTTATTCATATCTCACAACTCTGTTACCTTCCATTCATGGTTATTTACTGCATGGAGCACGTTATAGATCAAAATAAATAAAGGCTATATCTGGAACTTTCATGTGTATAGGTTTGTTGGGAACTACAAATGGTTCCACTATGGCATCACTCTGAACAACCACTCTGGCATCTTTATTTTTAAGTACATTCAAGTATTCATTCCCTCCAAGTAGCTTCTGACCTTGCACTGAAGCATCATGTATCTCTCTCTATGTAACCTAATACTGGATGATTTAAAGTTCCATACAGTATATGGACCAATTTGTGTATAGATTAATATATTATCAGCTGTATGCTAAATATGCTTTTGATTATTCTTACGCAATAAAGTCTTTGTCTAACAACAGGGGGGGCTAGCAAAGAGGCCTTTGCTAAATATATTTCTTATCTACTCTATATATATAAAATCCTAAGCCTAAAAGTGCAACGATTTTGTGCAGCGATTTTATGTTACATTTTTATGTCACATTTTTTGTCATGCTTTATATCAGGCTTATTTTAAAACCTACATATATATGTTTGGTATTATTCTTTTCAGAATTTATAGAACTTTAATGTGATGTTGTTAGATTTTCAGATTCTTATTCCATCCATCCATCCATTATCCAACCTGCTATATCCTAACTACGGGGTCATGGGTCTGCTGGAGCCAATCCCAGCCAACACAGGGCACAAGGCAGGAAACAAACCCTGGGCAGGGCGCCAGCCCACCCCAGAGATTCGTATTCCATTTTTAAATTAAAAACTAAAAAATATCAAGAACTCACGTCCCGCAAAATGAGACTTTGTGCCAAGAGATTTAACCACGCCCAGGGCTAGAAATAAAAGACAAAGAGTAGGACAGCTGCTGTACAGGCTTTTAAATGTTCGAAGCACTGTGCGAGATGCAGATCACATGGCAGAGCAGCAGCAGCAATCCAGCAGCTGATCGAGCAAAGAGGAGGTAAAAAAAAAACTTTATTTGTTTCCCATAGTTTCACCATTTAAGAGGGGGTTTCGGAGGAGCGACCACATCTCCTTGGGGTGCATTCAGCCCACCTCTTTACAGTGTGAGCAGCAGAGACGTGAAGTGGCTGGCGCGTAGCGCAGGCCAAGGGGGAACCGCCTAGTACTTATATACATTGCTGGAGTCTGATGCACCTTTTATATATGAGTGCTGAAATGGAACTGGGATCAAGATTTTATTTTCCCCTACCAGTGGACACTGGTGACACAGTTAATGACAGGTGTAGCTCAGTCGGTTGCAGATACAACCTATGAAATGAATCTTATAGGGGATCATTGAGAAAACAGACATCCATTGTGTGCCGTATAACAGTTTGGATAATGATGGAGCTGTCATCTTTAAAAGGAAAAGTTTTATGCCAATGATGTAACTTGATTTTTAGTAGTTTGAGTATTTTAATGCAATTTTATAATAATGTTTTAGTCACCTAGCAGCCCCCCTGAATGTTTACTGAGGTGCCATAGAGGGCCAGAGCCCCCTGCTTGAGAACCACTGCTCCAGTCAATTGCAAAACACACTTGGTCACCTTTGACAATTAGTTACCACTCGTGAGTCATTCCAAACATGCAAGTCTTTTGGACACAGGAGGATGCCACACCCACACCGTCGTGAACATTCCACCTACTCACACCTTGAAAGAGCCTCGGTGCTAAATCCTGTGACACATCTCTGCCCTGCCGATAATAAATTAGGTCTTGTATTAAACAGTGCCTCACACTTGGGTTCATCATTTCCAGGTGTCATCATTGTTTTCTCTGTGCATCAAGGTCAATGTTTTCTTAGCAAGAGCATTGGAAGTGTCTGAGACAATCATTCCACCTCTTCAGAAAAACTGAGTTTTGTGCATTTTTTTCTCAGCATGTAAATATAGTGCAGCCATCCAAGATATGGGCTGGGCAAGAATTTTTAGTTTCACCATCCAGTGAAAGTAAACTGCTGTTGTCAGGCAGCAACAACCCTAACCATGCCACATCAAGTTTCTATAATTTCAACAGTTTGTGAAGCTTTAGACACACACTGACCATGCATTACTGTATTGAAAGCCAAGGCCCATTCTCTCTGG
The DNA here is from genome assembly GCA_026402145.1 of Polypterus bichir lapradei. Classification (NCBI taxonomy): domain Eukaryota; kingdom Metazoa; phylum Chordata; class Cladistia; order Polypteriformes; family Polypteridae; genus Polypterus; species Polypterus bichir. The sequence continues at coordinate 43,272,791 of JANRMT010062808.1, forward strand.
TTCTTGTCAGGTGGGTAGATATTTCATGCGTGCCCCACTGATGAAAAAATTTGTACTTGGCCCTTTATTGTAAATTAGCACTGAAGGAAGTAGAGTGCAGCTGTTGTCAAGGCCTGTTGCTGTTCCACATAGTGATTTGTTGAGGTTTGTTTTGTCACTGTTTACACCTCATTTTTGCCATAAATAGCTGCCTTAACTGGTAAGATTGTAACAGCAACTAGCAGTGGCATGCATGGATGCTGATTAACCTTTTCAGTCTTTGAAAAACAGAAGCAGAGACAAGGCAAGGCTTTTTATGTTTAGACTTGTTTATGTACTTTTTACTGTGCAATTAGTTACCGGTATTTCATAATTCATTCCTTGAGTATAGCATGCACAATTTATTATAGCAGATGTGTGACCCAGGTTATGCTAGCAAATTAATTTGTGAATAGCGATTAAGCTGCCTTCTGGATATTTGCTTTACTGAAGATAAAAAAATATTAGCCTTATTAGTAAGATTATTATGCATGTACAGTTATGAAATTGAAAGTGCAGACTGTGTTGCAGAAATGAGATTTATGGCTAAGGATAAATGTAGGAGAGTTAAAACAGTGTGACCATAACAATGAAACAATATTGCCACTTTTGTTTTGCCATACATAGTATTGTACTATAAATTCACTATATATATTTACTGTGTTATAGATAGATAGATAGATAGATAGATAGATAGATAGATAGATAGATA
>JANRMT010062808.1:43273530-43306884 GCA_026402145.1 Polypterus bichir lapradei
ATAGATAGATAGATAGATAGATAGATAGATAGATAGATAGATAGATAGATAGATAGATAGATAGATAAAACTTTATTTGTTTGCATAAGCTCTTTAAATAAATAAATACTTAAATAGGTAAATACATTGATACACACATACACACTATGGTCTGAACAAACCCCAGAATGTCTAAAAATGAAGAAAAATTTAACAAGAGAGAAAATAAAATATATATATTTTACATACAGTTTACTAGCTGGACTAGCATGAACTGATTTAGTGCCCAAATCTAAGTGCAGAAGCATCATCTATCCATCCATCCATCTTCCAACCCGCTGAATCCAAACACAGGGGTCTGCTGGAGCCAATCCCAGCCAACACAGGAACCAATCCCAGGCAGGGTGCCAACCCACCGCAGGACACACACAAACTAGGGCCAATTTAGATTCACCAAACCTGCATGTCTTTGGACTGTGGGAGGAAACCTGAGCACCTGGAGGAAACCCACGCAGACACGGGGAGAACAAGCAAACTCCACGGAGGGAGGACCCGGGAAGCGAACCCAGGTCTCCTAACTGCAAGGCAGCAGCGCTACCACTGCGCCACCGTGCCGCCCAGCATCATCTAATTTAAATTAATTCTTCAGAGTATAACTTAGTTCTGCAATACATACTCTGCTACTCATGACCCACTCACTCAGAAGCATCAATCCTGACATATTCCAATGAATAGCATGTTGCATTTTCCATTTCAGCATGTGGTGTATACAACTGATACTTTAATAAGGGGAATTGAAAAAAGATAGGAAATACAAAGGCCGAAAGACGAAGTATGTATACCATTGGATCCTATTGACTGTCATGCAGAGGGTAGTATTTTATTTGCATACTGTTTCTATTTAAATGTTCCTTTTATTTATAGTAACTGAAGGTGAAGTGACTGGATCTTTTTAGGTGGTGGGCAGGAAGAGACGGGTCCTTGGTGAAAGTGAGGTCAGTAGGTGGAGTGTGGTCTGGTAGCAGAAGTGGGTGGAACTTTAGTTGGATTTCCCTCCTGGTGGTCTGTGAAGAGGGAGAAAAGGCATTAGTGCAGCTCAGCATCTCCTGACTCTGCATCTTACCCTCAGTTAAGCCCTTAGACTGCCTCCCAAGCATACATGTGTGACAATATACACAGTTGCAAGTGTGTAAATTGAGGATGTAAGGACTGGCACATATACATACATGACATACGTATACATACACACACACAAACATTTATTAAAAATGTTCATGCTTTTGATAGAACTATGTACTTTTTTTATCCCAGTACCATTAAATCAATTTAAACATTTGGAGAAGACAGTACAAATGGCCAATTTTGCTTAAAAAGAGTGATTTATAATTTATTATTCATTATATAACTGCAAAGGCACATTTTCAGCAGTCACTACTTGAGTGTTCTTATGGTTCATTCTCTTAGCTTATCCTTAATTGATCATGTTTACATGCTAAATGATTATTAGAGAAACCTTGGTAATTGTGTTAGCAAAATTAAAACCAATTATTCTTTTCAATAAAAATAATTTAATTGTCTTGCCTTTTGTTACAAGGCACTGATATTCTCAAGCTTAATTCTGTGTTCAAAAATAGCCAAAATAAAACAGCTTTCTCAAAAAAATGTCTGTCTGTTGTGGTTTTGCCAAATGATGGTCATATGCCAGATTTCCAAGAGACTTAATATTTCCTACGAAGGTGTGTGCTACAGTCTTGAGAGACAAGGGAAAACTGGATCTAGTAGTAGTCTGTAGTTTGAAGAACTGACTTACTGGTCATAATATGACTGCTTCTTTAAATGGCACGCAGCAAAGTGGCTGCTGGAGCAGGTGATTTAAAGAGCCCTTAGGTGACTGTAGGCCTAATGACCACAGCACCAGAAAATAGTAATTTAAATAAAGGCTCCTTCTCTTCAAACAAAAAAAATATTAAAGAGTAAAGGACTTTGCGGAAATGAAAAACACACAATGAAATGGTTGAAATGATAAATACAAATGAAAATGTACATGGACCAAGCCACAGGAAAATTACCAACATTTATGCTCATGAACTGATAATATACAGTTTTAAAAGTACCTGTATTTATAGCTTCATCACAGTTGAGTAGGAAATTCATGCAGATGGCAGATGTAATTTTTATGTTTCTCTTCTCAATGATTAGAAAGTACAATATAATCTCATGTTCTATACTTTGTACAAGCTAGCCACAATTCCATCAAAGCAATAGTGAACAAATTACTTTAGATTGCATTTATAATTTTTTTTATTGTTATAAAGTTTTGAAAATGTAGCTTATTTCTGTAATTCAAATTGCAAATGCTAATAAACTTTCAGAAATATTTGTGAAGTATTTAGTTCAAAACTAATTTGATTTTCTTTATTTTAAGTTCTCTATAATATAATGTGCAATATTGTGACATTACAACAGTATTAAATGCAAACAGCCGTTCAGTGCACAATAAAAATATAATACAATATGACTATGTATAGAATAGTAATCATACCTACCCCAAACTCTACATGTCCTTTAAAAGTAAGCCTAATTTAGTTTGGGGTAGGTTAAGGGTTAGGGTTAGAAGTCAACCAGCGCAAGGCTGACCAGATTGACTGCAGTGGGAACCAAACTACTGGCATACCAAATGTTAGTGACTTTGAGTGCCCGCTAACATTTGGTTGGTGTTAAGAACTGAAAGAAACCATTATTTGGATGAGTGTAGTGTTTGGTTAAACCATCTGTTCATTTTTTTGACCCTGAATGTATATCAGTCCCAAAACGATGTTAGTTACAGGCGAGCAAACCTTTCCACTGCCTAAGCAACATAAAGCAATTAAGTTGTTGGATGAGCAGTTGCAAAGCCACACTTTAGACAATTAGGGTCCATTAAGAATACCATATGAAACTAAAACAACAGTGATAGGGACAGAGTCATCTTTTTGACACTCCAGAAGAAAAAAAAAGACAGTAGTTAAAAGAGTGAAGAAGATGACAAAGGGGTGAAATCAGCTTAAGTGACATACTGTATCTTAAGGGAGAATTAGTATAAGAATGCAATAAAGACCAGGAGGTTTAGTCTGAAAAGATTTTGTTCTATAGACCACATAGAATGCTGAGTGACCATTTTCTGAGTAATGCATGTTGAGGATTCATTTTTGAGGCCGGTGTCAGACAGTATTTGGTGTTGTGTAGTTTAGCTGCCTTTCTAGGTGTGCTGTAGTGCCTGAGCTCTCCAACTCAGTACCAGGGTAAGGAAGAATTTCCTAAAATTAAGAGAATCCCTGTGGTGTAGCCTGCCATAAGGTTACATAGTTAAATATGCTTACTGTGCCTTAACTGTGAAAAGGTTAGCATCGTTAGATTATAACTTTTGAAGTTCTGGCCTTGATACTGCCCATTGAGTGGCAACCTTTTCTGTATTCCCTGTAGTCTAATGACACCTGGCCAAAGCATTCACTTGTCTTCCATTGGTTTCTATCCTTGGAGGTACTAAATTGCTGTCTGTGAGGACACTGCCCCACTGCACAGTTGCTCTGTTGTTGACACAGTGCATACAAGATAGGCTTTGTCTTAAGTCTCTTATGGACAGGGGTAGATGCATTTAAATTTTAGTCCTGCCTGCTGCTTACTAAAAAAAAAAAAGCCTACTGCAGTGTGCCCGTAGGTCAAGCTCACAAATTATCCTGATGAAATGAAATAAAACAAGTGAGGTGAGAAACCATAAACTAATAGAGACAAAGAATACGAGAGTGAGAGAGAGAGAGTTTAATGAACAATCTGACAAATGTGACTTCATAGTCAGACAGCTTAATGTGCTAATTTGGGTGATTTACAAGTGTGGTGCAGTAAAAGAATCAACATTTCTTTACTTATTATGAGTGCATGATCAATGACAAAATATGCACCAACTACCAAACTTTTGGTGAATCAAGGGAATTGATTCATCATTTTGTAATATGCGATTACCCTCTCCTTATTACCCAGAAGCTAAACTGCTGATGATAAGAATATTCGTTAAAAATAAAAAAGGTGTTGGCAGCAGCCATATTAAGTAATGTGGAATTCAGAAGAGTAAGCATATTTCTCATTAGATTAACTTCTGTGTGAATGAGTTGAGTACAGCTTGACTACTCTGAATCATTATGACATCCTAGGGGGAAAAGATACAAAACTGAAAACCTATGACTGGGTCAAAGGCCTGGTGCTGCTACAGAATATTTTCCATAGAAAAACAATGACAACGCTTTCCTTCTGCTGACCCTTCTGCAAAAATTTTCCACATGTAATGAAGAAAGAGATTCCATTCTAGTAATCAATGTTGTGGTACAAGGGACAGACAGACTCCAAAGAAAAGTTGGAGTGCAAACCCGGCATCCCTTTTTAATAATAAATCAACAGAAACACCTCTTGGCAACAAAATACACAAGGCACTCGATAGCGCAGGCACAACATAACTACACAAGTCAACAAGCTTGCTAAATGTCTGTCTGTGGAGCTCTGTCTTGCTGTAGGTTCAGGTCAAGATTGGGACACCACATTCTGGAAACGGCCATCTTTATATGGAGGAAAGAGGACAGAGTCATTTGCCCTCAAGTGCTGTCTTCTTGGAGCTGTGGAGAGAAGAGACAAGAGTGCTGGTGACAGCGCCCCCTGTCAACCTGGAGTGGCATCGCATACCTGTTTAAAGTCAATGACGTGATCCACAGACAAGCATGCATGAAGCCAAATGCATATAAAATTAAAGTGTACAAAATAGCAAATTTACACTTTTATACTACAATGTACACTTTGCTTTGTGTAATTTTTCTTTTTGGTCCAGTTTCGATACTCAAACAACAAAAGCACATGCTGTTGCCATAAGGTTCTCACCCAGATACACAGAATTCTTTTTACTAAATTGCACAAAAGAACAGCTTTCTTAAGAAGGCTCAATAAATAATAGTTCTGCTGAAGGTTGCAGAGCCTCAGGCACTTTAAAGATCTCGTCCCATTCCTTTAAATTCAATATTTGTGCTTAGTGGGTCCAGCAGCTGTCTAGGGCATCTCTTAGTTTTACATTTATATGGGCTTACGTTATTGGAAGCCTCCACAATTATCAGGGCGAGGTATGAGATGGAGTTCCTCTTTTATTGTATTTCCAAAAATGAACTGATTCTTCTCCATCTGGCTCCTCCTTTCTCAGTGGGCCTGGCAACATGTGAAGGAGGAGGAGTGAACTGTGAGACAACCTAAAATTACAACATCTTTTTTAATTTCTTTCTAACATACACAAGCATTCACTAGATACTTTTTATGCGCTTTTTATTAGACTTTTTATCCACTATCTCCTTAACCAAAATGCTGCATTATGAACTACTACAGCCACAAGATAGATGTTACCTACTATGCTGAAAGCAGACAAATATTTTTTTTGTAAAAATAAACCTTTACTTTTTTCATGAGGTGCACAACAATAATATTAGACAGTGAGTTACACTTGAGTTTCAGTATTTGTTGTAAATAACAGGAAATTTCAAATTTTATTCCTTTATCCTATACCAGTGCTTGGCACGTTATGGCCTGTTGCCAGTTTACAAATGTGTATGCTTTGCACCCTGTTTAAATCTCCAAAGTCTTAACAGGAACATATCAGATGCATGTTATTTTCATCTAAGTTGTAAAAAATGTAAAACCACACCCCATGTATAATCATCAAGGACAATCTCAGGACTTATTTTTCCTTCAGGTGAATGCCCTCAGTCCAAGGAATTGCCAATTAAAGAATGCATTGTCACACCTTGAAGATCCATTTCAGTTTCTGAATAGCTCTTGACTCAAAGTGTGGTAACTCCTGGCATAGATGACTGATGAATTTTTATCCTTCATCCCAAAAATGATCATTAGCCACTCTGAATGGTCCACTAAGGAGTGCGGATGAGTGTGACCTGCATTGGATTATTGCCCTACCTACAAAATATCGAATTGTGTCCAAATCTGCCAATATGTGTGAAGGTAGATTGATATACGAATGCTTTATTTACCTGAGATTTTCTCTTATTTACCAAATATTCACAAATGGTCTATAGAACAAAATCTATTCAGATTAAACCCACAGGATTTTACTGCATTCTCATACTAAACTTCCTTAAGATACAGTATGTCACTTAAGCTGATTTCACCCCTTTGTCATCTTTTTCATTCTTTCACTAAGATTTTAAAACCAAACCTACAAAGAACTTACACCTGATTCACAAAAATTGGTTGTAAATGAAAGCTGATTGTATTTACAGACCCAGGTTGATTAATTCAAAATGATTACAAAAGACTCTCTTGCATACATTTTCCAATTACCATAAAACCATACTCACTAAAGAACAAATAATGATTGATTTACTAATCATTAAAACAATAAGAAGATACAAGAAAACACATCAGTAAAAAAACGAGAAAAATATTGATATGGAGAACAAGACGCATTATTTTGATGTTGGAAGAATTACAAATTACATATTAGAGGAATAATGCTGAGAGAAAACTGTTGTCATAGAAGACATGAGTTAAATGGTGGATGATTCCTTACCTAGCCAGGATTCCGTAATAAAGGAAAGAGATGTATGGGGGAGCTATGTGTTCCTCCAATAGCATGGTGGCAGTTTCCCTCTTGTATGGCTCCCATTTGGACACCCACAGGGCTGCACTGGAGTTGTAGTTTCGCTGGCTGGACCAGTTTGGGTCCTCGAGTACAGCTAGGGAGAGCCGCTGGAGTCAAGCTCCCCTGTTACAGAGAGATTCCCCAAACCTGAAAATACTTCCAGGCAGAAATTTTGTTGCACCAAAGTACCTAAGCTCTTGTTGAAAGCAGCCACATTGCCTCACCTGGAAATTCAAAGGAGGTGGACAAGGCTTGCTTGGAGGAGAGTGGAGGTGGATGGAGAAAGAAAAAGAGTTGTGACTGATTTACCAGGTGATAAAAACCTGTAAAAGATATATTGTTGAATAAAAATTGGCTCCAGCAGACCCCCGTGACCCTGTAGTTAGGATATAGCGGGTTGGATAATGGATGGATGGATAAAAATATCTTAGTTTGAACCCGTAACTGTGTGGTTTAGTTATGTATAAATGTCTGTGGTGCTGGTATGCCCCCTACAGGTCACACTGTATTACAAGCAAAGCTATACTACCTCAAACAGCCACGTATTCCATTTTTGGATAGGCAGTATTAAGCAGCAGTTAAGACATTGAACTATAAACAAACTAGCCTGCCAGTTTAATTCCAGCTTTTATCTTACTGTGTAACCCTGAGGAAGCCACATAATCTACTTTTGCTCCAAAATACATAGGTAAACAACTAAAACATACCCAGATATTATGTGTCACCTGGAAAAATGTGGTGGCAAGTATCTAATAACATTGTGCCATAAGTAAGGATGCATGCTTTAATTAATGTATCACTGCCAATCAAAACTTTTCTTTCAGTAACACAGCCAATCAGTTGCACTGTTCTGTTCAATAGGTTACATTCAATAGGTTCAACAGGTTCATAATTTCAGCTGAAAAGATAAGAAAGTATTAATCCCATTATCGGTCATAGTATAATAAATACTTATAAATGTAACAGACTGCTGACTTCAAGCCAAACATTATGTAAACCTGCTTTATTCAGTACAGGATTATTTGTAATCAATTAAATGATCTGGATACATTTATCAAACAATGAATATTATAATTCTTCATTTCACCTGAGAAAATAATGCATATATTTCCTGTAAGCCAATTTTATTTAAGATGTGAACCCAGTATTTCTATTATCAGAGATAAAGCCGAGTGAGTCTGGTACTGTCCATGGCTACCTGCTGCAGCCTTGGCACTGGTTCCCTGTACACATAAAGAACAGTTTTTTAGCACCTCTGAAGATGTGACTCTACTTTTAATTGGCCTGTACATTATACAAATGGCTTTTGTAATTTTAAAGTGTAATACACACTGATGTGAAAGAAACAAATAGAAGAATCAATGCAGTTTTGTGCATTTTGTTTTTGACCCCTATTTCAGTTTTCACTATAATTAGCTACATGGCAGATTGCTTACACATAGGCTTATCAAATTTCATTAAAAACATCATATTTAATTTATACTGGATTTGTTGTTTTTTTCAGTATGGGATTCCATTTCTGAGTTTGCGTTATTAGTGTTGGTAGGCGAGGCATTCTATATAGACAAACAACTGTAATTACCTTATGGTGCTGTGCTACTGTAAAGTATACTATACAGCTCTAAATTAAAATTAAACCCAGAGACTATGAAAAAATACAGATCCCTGCAGAATTTCATGTACAGAATGGCTGTCTGTTACAGGCATTGATTTTTTGTTTGGGGAAAATTATGAATTATGGATCTGCACAATGCCACCATTTCAGTTTTTCCCTTATAAATAATTTGAATAAAACAGCTGTCAAAGTTGTTTATTTCTCATCATAACTATTCATGATGATGGGAATCCATCCGTTATATGTACTGCGCCTTGCCAGATAAACTCTAATTTGTAAACTGTAGTTTCTAAGTAATACTCTAGAAATTGTAACCGATAAAGAAACATTACATTTGGTCCACCATTTTTGACAGCCTTCAGTCAGTGATTTATTGAAGATGTTTATTGTCAAGTAGTCACAGATTACTGCATAATGTGGTAGTCTTGAAAATAAGAGTCGGTTTTCAAGGCTAATGCTACTGTGGAAAGGTAATAGGCTACAAAATAATACTGTGGAATGGCAGAACGGATGGGAAGCAGCTGTCAGCTGAATGAGCAAGTGTGTGCAGGATGTAAGAGAAACAGCAGAGAAGTGGTGGGACTGTGGAGGATGAATGTCAAAAACTGCCAGCAAGGACAAAAGCAATAATGTAAAGTCAACTTTTGTTGACTACACTGTATATAGTGGATCTTACCAATGGAAGCAATCTACGTTGTGTACAAAAACACTTGTAATATGACAAGTTAATATGAGTAAATTTAAACTTAAAGTTTACTTATGTGGAATATTAGAAATATGACAAAGAAGATTTAAGATTTGAAGTGTGCTGTCTGTGCACAAATCCTCATTCATGTAAAGCACTTAATATACAGATGATACAGATTAAATGGGGCCACACCTTAACTATTGTATGCAGTTTTGCTTGCTGTATTAAACCTGATAGCATAAAGAAGAACAGCTGCCATAAAGGTGTATCATGTCACGAAATCTGGGTAAGTAAATTTTGATTACTTTGAAAATACCTTATAGAACAATTCTCTTCTATTAGATGCAATGATTATATCTAAAATGACCACAGAATATGTTTTTTATTTTCAGAAGTTTATTTTCATTGTTTGTGGACTGTAATAATGTGTGCATTTTATTAGAATTGTTTTTTTTTCTGCCTTTAGACACAACCATATAGGAGTGAAATGTGTTTCAAGTTTCAAGTTCTTTTTCCCATTCTTAACATGTATTTACTTTAATTTGCCCACCTCGAAACATATTTATTTTAAACTATGCCATTAAAATGGCTACCTTAAAGAAACGGAAATTTAAACAGGCTAACATTGACTAGCACTAATAAGTTACTGAAGATACCACCTAATATTAATATTTGTTGCTGGTCACTGTATCTTTAGAGATTTCCGGTGGGTTACACCAGCTTTTCTGTCTCATTCCCAAAGACATGCACATTTTTTTGACTGTTAATTCCAAACTGGCACGTTGTGAGTACATGCGTGGGTGTGTATGTGAATGGGCCCTGTGATGGACTGACACTTCGTCCAGGGATGATTCCTAATTTTACGCCCAATACTGTAAGGATGGCCTCCAGGCATTTGTGGATTAAGGATTAGCCAGTCTCTGGAGAGTGTTATGTTATGTTGTGTTATGTTATGTTATGTTAGCAGTGCTAGAAAGGCTCAGTAGTCTACCCAATGTGCTCCAAGTGACACAGTTGGAACGAGTCCCAAAATAAGTTGGGGTGCCAATTCTGTCACCCCTTTTAATGATGGCAAGAAAAAATAAATAAACAGGCTCACGGTGAAGCTACAGCAACAGAAAGATTCAGAAAATCACCTCAAGTATGCCATGCTATAGTGTTTCAATGTAGCGTGTATTAAACTGTGTGAGAGCACCCTGCTTTTGGCTACACTGGTCCAAAACACAACACTGCCTTCCGCGGATGTCTGCTTTTATACCATGTGGACCTGAAGGACCAGGATTTCTCTGGTTTAGTTGCCCTCATTGGGCACCTTCTGAGTACTGTGGGGGAAAAACAAACAAAACCACTAATGACGACACATCCCTCTATTCCCAGAGTGGTACTGAATACCTCAGATGATCCCCGGAAGACAGTCCTCTGGTGTGCATGCATGATGCCAGTTAAAGTTCACATTTTCTCTTTGTGTGCATGTCAGGTTCCGCTGTACATGCCGTTACCTTCCAACATTCCCAGATATGTGCATGGCAGGTTAATTAACAGCTCTAAATTGGCTCAGTAAGAGTGAGAGAAATGTAGGCATGAATGTTCTCTACAATATTAAATTGTTATAATTTTTTCAGAAAAGCATATCTTGAGACTTCAAGAAGACTATAATCTGTTGAACTTTCAACGCCAAAATCAATCTCAGTCATGTTAGGTGTAGATTGAATCCATTATAATATTTAGGAAGAATTTCTGCCACAATGCAGTGCAACTATCTGGCCTTGCTGCAGCTGTTGTTTAGCTCAGCCAGTTATTTTGCATGGTACCATTTTCTTCAAAGCTTTAAGCAAAGTGACATGGGTGTAATGACAGATAATAGCAGAGTGGCAGTCAGAACTGGTGCCGAATCTGAACTCAGTTACAGTGGTATCAGCAGAAAGGAAGTCCTTTGGCAAGGGAAGCAGACTTATGTAGATGTGAGAATATTATAATGTTCAGTGATCAAATTCATTACATAAGTGTAATGGTGTGCCACCTGCACTGCCACAGGGCAACGGTGCCACCACTTTCTCAATACATCCATGGTATATAAAATCTACTTTAGATGAACTCAGATGTTTTCGTCCATTCAGTTAAGAGTCCAAGTGAGGAAACCAAACATGGTTGACACATAAAGGAACCATTGGTTTTGCTTACAATATGTTTCACAGTGCTTTAAGTACATAACATATGATCCATTCCCCATTATATATGCATAACCAGTTACTGTATGCATTCCTACCATCAGCCAATCAGTATTCTGTGTAGCTTTTTAATGTCTTACTAAATGTAAACACATTCCCCTCAAAATGATACTGCGTGTCCATTTTGTAGTGGAGAACCATTGTTTATCCCAGAAGGACTGGGTACAAATTTCCAACAAGCTCTGACAGAAGCACCAACCCTTAAACAATTCAGTTCTGTTATACTGTAGAAAGTGCTGTTCATAGCTCAGTATCCCAAATAGGGCACAAGTTTTATAGTGTATTCATCAATCACCAGCCAGTGAAAGCCACCAAATGGCCATTGAATATCCACTATGAGAGATACAGTATACATCACCTAAAATTATGTGTCTCTCATCTCAATAATTAATAGTCAGAATTATGACTTCATATACTGTACATATTTCCATATAGCAGCATATCACTTTTATTCTTTTAAATAAAAAATTCACTCCATCTTCAATTGTGCAGCTCCAATCAAATGTATTTAGCAATGTCTATTTGTCATTTTTTGTGTGAGCTATAGTAAGACAAAGTCAAGTTCTGTGTTGAGACTCACGAAATGACTGCATTGAATGATCTGTGTCTAGGTACTTAATTAATTGTTTATTGATTGCTGGTGAATCTTTTAATCCAAATACACGTGAACTTCTTCCTTTAATTTTTATCTGCCAATTCTTACATTGCGGGTGACATGGTGATTCATGGTTTACTGTTGCTACCTGATCGTAATTTAGTTCAGATTTTCTACCTGCCCTATCACTTCATTCAGTAAAAGAAAAACTTTGAAAAAAATCATGCTGAAACCATCTTTTAGTAGTTGTGGTAGTAGTAGTAGTTGCTTTAGTACCAGTAGTATCATCACATGTTCAGAGTATAGTGAATTTGTGACTTGCATGTCCAACATACAACTCATTACCACTCTCTGGTGCCAGTGTGCTTGGTGATTCTAAATAACCCCATGTGTCTCTCTGTCTATGAGCCCCCTATGATGGACTGCCACTCATCCAAGAATTATTGGTGTCAATATAGACTTTAGTTCCCTACCAACATGCACAAAATGCAAGGAATATTAAGATAAAATGATGTTTACCTGACTGTTTTGAGCGGTGTTGCTAAGCACATGCTAAAATTGACTGTCTTCATGTGAGAAGCCAAGGTGACGCTGAAGAAAGGAATTTTTAATATGAGACTCCTATTTGTGTCTTGTTTTCTGACAGTTAATACATCAGCATCCATCTAAGTAAGCTAAACAACATGTTAATTTGGATCAAGTTTCCACATGACCTAATTCTGAGGATTTAAACTATTAGAGGTCTCAGTGACCTGACTGCAACAGTATAGGTATTGAAAAAGCAAGCTTTGAAAAATGGGTAACTTTTATTTAACCATTCTAGAAGATTTACACATGTGTAGCTTATTTTCTTTTAGATTTTAATTATCTCTTTGTTAGGGAAAGGTTTATGAGGTCACATAACTCAAATAACAGGCAGGAAGATAATGGTAGTTGGACATTTTTAAGAGTTAACGTTGATTGATGACAAAAACTATAGTTAATCCTTGGTCTCTTTAAAATCCATATGTTTCCAGTTAGACAGACTAAAAAGGTTTTAAGAATTCAGCAAGGAAATAGTTCTCTCTTACAAAATGGAGCAAATTCTTCAATTGTAGAAATCCTTGGTTTTATATTAGTAATGTTGCAGTAATCTATGTTAATTTGGAGTCATTCAATATTGAAGTTCAAGTGTATTGTTATGGGTACATAATACAATTACGAGCTTGTCTGAGTAAGCCCAGTGACAGTAGTGCAATACCATGGGCAGAAGAAGACAATAATAATACAGCCCACACTTAACACAACATTCTTTATATACACAATATGCACAATACATACACTGTACAGAATTATAAATTGGCTGTTGTTGAGTGATATTATGACTTGGGTTGAAAAGGTGTCCATGAATCTAGTGCTGGCTTGTGTTTGTCAGAACTAGAGAAAAAACTCTTTAAAAACTTGGATGGTTGAGTACCATAGACCTTGATTTTTTGACACCACATGTTATGTACACTATATGTCTTAAAAAGAAGGGACCTATTTATTGGTAATATTTTGTTTCAACCTTACATTGATGTAGTTTAAAGTGTGGTCTACCTCATAGTTCCTGGAGTATATGACAATTTCCTTGATTTTACTGCCATTAAGAGTCAGATTGTTGTCCTGGTATCACACTGTCAAAAGGCAGATTGTCTGAGCTGTCAGTGCATTGTTGGTAATTGGGCCTTTAATGGGGTGTCATCAGCGAATTTGATAATGGAGATTTTTGGCCACCCAGTCATAGGTGATCAAATAGTGTAGCTGACAGCTCAGCACATTTCTGTGAGGTGCCAGTGTTGAAGTTATGTTCACAATCCACATGTAATATTTTGGGTCTGCCACTTTGGAAATTCAAAACTCTTTTGTAAGTGTTGGCAATGGGAGTTCAGTGAGTAGTCTCTGTGGTTCCCATAATGATATGAAGTCAGTTTTATGGCATTGTTCATGGACTAATTATGATTAGCTCAAACTACCTTTATTTTTTTAAAGTACAAGCCTCTCAAAACATTTCATCACAATGGGAATAGTAAAAACATAAGCTTCAGCTGACATGTAACAATGTTGCAAATGTTGTGCTGATGATATTTAGGGCAAATATCCCTTCAATTATTAAATTATCCCTCTGTAAGTAATATTTTGTACTCCAGAATATGCTCTGTGGATTTTTCAGCATGTGGAGAAAAGTATCAGGTATACTATATGGACACAAATGGCAAAATTGACCTGTAGTGAGACAGATCAGATGGAGCTTTCAGAAGTTTGGTGGAGTGTTTTAAGCTGGGTATATTGGTAGTTAAGATTTCTTCAACAGAATCCAATATTGTAGAGTGGGGGGGGGGGGGGGGGAGAAAGGGGAGGGTCTCTGTACCAGAGGTAGGAGAAGAGAATGAAGACAGGATCATGGGTGACCAATCAATTTCTCCATCTGATCCCAGATATTAAGTGCATGTAATAGTATGTGTTTCAAGGAGACTCTTTGTTTAATGAGATAAAGAGAAGAAAGAAGGTAATGAGGAAAAATGGGAGTGCAGTATTGAAAGAGTTAAAGGGAGGACTTTACCACAACCAAATAGGATGGAGGGTTAAAGCTCAGTATTCTGCTTGTTATGACTGTACGTTTAAGATTAGACCTCTTGCCATTTCATAAAACCTGGTAATTAATAAGCTGATGTCAATGCAGTAATATTTGAGAGGAGTGGGAGCACAAGGTTTATGAAGCTACATCAGAGTTCATTGTCCATTTTGATTATAGCAAGCCAGACCTGAAAGAAAAGACAAAGCTTAGACCTATTGACAGTAAAGTCTCTTAAACCAGGAAAGATGCATCTATAGTTATTAGGTTATATGTCAATAACAGAAGCAGATATGCAGATTTCTGAATGCCTAAAAATATAAACTGCAGAATGATGGGAAAATGGAGATTTGATGATAAAGTTTATTAAGAAGCAAAAAGAAAGGATTACATCCAGCTAATTTTGTAGCTAGACGTTTTCCATGTCTTGAGTTAGTCTAGAATGTAAGGAATATTGAAAGGGGCACAACATAAATAAAGGAGGACAGCATCTGTTTATAGATGATATATAATGATAGGATTTAAGAACTACAATGAGTGTCGAAATCTGTGACTTCCAGATAGCAGAAACTAATTTATAAAAATTAGTTAACTGAACCTGCATATCATTAGGCTGCAGCAGAAAAGAAAATGTTTTAAGACAAAAATTCATGGAGACATGAGAATATGTGCGAATGCCACACAGACAGTTTCCGAGCTGAAATGCAAATGTAGGACTCTGCAGCTATAAGGCAGCAGCACTAATCACTGTGCCACAGTGCTTCCTCATTTCAAGAGCAGTTGCCGTGAATATTTTATTGTGAAGCTGCAGCCGAATATTAATGAATAATTTTAAAGCCAAATAATAATTAGAAGTGCATTCCAAATTAATGACAAAAATAATTTTTTTTTTTGCTTTTGAAATGTGCTGTCAATTTTAGTAGTAGTAGATAAAGGGAAAACAAAGATATAATTTTTATGCATATGCCCACAGTCTAAACAGATTTGTCACCAATATTTTTAGTAACAATTTAGGTTGTTTCTCCGGTAACCAGTAATTTTTCGTGAAATTTTTATCCAAATATATTTTGGTTTCTAATGAGATCCAACCATTTAGGAGATGCTTCTGTGGTCACAGACAAATCCATCTGCTCACCATCGCCATTTCTGTGAAAACAATTTAATAAACTCGGAAATTATGCAGTCAGCAGCTGGTAGCTTGAATAATGAGGGTCAGCTAGAAAGTAATGAGAGCAGGCTCCTTTTATTGAGATGAATGTTTAGATCATACTCCTCTGCACACTGGCCCTTTGCATATGTAGCCCTTTGACAGTCAGTTATACAAGGGCACATGAAGTTTGCAGTTTGAGTTTTACACAAATAAGTAACATTTGAAAACGCTAAAAATAACTTTCTCAAGTGATGCGGCCACTTTATTCTTGTTATTTTATGTAATATGTCAGATTGGTTTTCATCTTTAAACGGATATTATAAGTTTTCTTTGATGTTTAATCCCTATACCCTTGAATTGCCTCATGAAGTCATATTTAAAATAAGTGGCTTTTCTGTGCTCTGATTTTCATACAGGCAAAATGTGCCAGATTAATGTTAATTTAAGATCAACACCTCCACAATTAATTTTGTTTTGTTAAAAAAAGAGTCATCTTGGAAGGCATACGGCCATGTTTTGCCAATATTTTCTTTAATGAAGAAAGATTACTTTGGATTCTATTGGAGTCTCGGTTTATCTTTGTTACTTGGCACATTTCCAGGATTTTAGCTTTTCCGCTGGCTGGTCACATATTTATATATTCTCCTGATTAACTAATATTTGTGAATATTAATTTGATTATATTTAAGTTTGGTTTTTGAAACAAATTAATACATGCATCGGGATTCAGACTTATGAAGCAGCTGAACACTTGACAAATGGTAAATATCTGTTAGGGATATAATTCCAAGGCACTAGTATTGTTATGGAAAACAAATGTTGTTTTGATTTTGATTGGGAATAAACAAGTCAGAGCAGTGGCCTCCTCTTGCTGTCTCCCCTAAGAAGTGTCAACCCACTTACAGGGGGTAAGACCTTCTGTGTAGCCTTTACTTCATCAAGGTGCCTCTACTTCCCCCATAAGCCCTCACACATGTGCGCCTCTTGGGCTCTTTGGCCTGAATCCCTGTGCGTGGTGTATTAACACCTCTCCAAGTACTGAGGATGGACCAATGAGAAACAAGACCAAATACCATTTACTTAACCACAGTCTTATTAGGTGTTTGGCATTATCACACAAAGCAATTATTCTCTACATGATCATTCACCCATAAGAACAGTATACTTTTTAAGAATATTTTCCAAAAGGAACAACTAAAGAAATACACAGGTATCTGGTATCAACAATTGGCATGGGTCTTTTTATGACAATTCTTGTAATCTTGCCTGATGATTCTCTGATGCTAGCGAGAGGCCTCCTTATTATTTTGATCAGCTTTGGTCAGAGGTCACTTTCTTCCTCTGCAGCAAGTCTCCACATTTAGTGTTTGGTGTCAACCCTTTTTAAAAATCCATTTCCATTATGTTAAAATGTACTTGTCTACATTAATTACTAATGGGTACAATACAATTTATGTTAGTTTTTCAATTATAATGTACATTTTTCCATCTGGCCTTTTTTCTGACAGAAGGTGATAGAGGAGTTCAGATCAACAAGATGTGTTCCTCTATCACCTTAGTGACTTCTGTGCTTGTTATGTATTTTATTTCCTCCTAACTGCCATCAATTTTGTGTTTCTCATTAGGCAAATAGGGCCAGTTTGCATTGCCATGGCTTGTCACATTCCCTCATTGTAAATGCTTCTGGCTTTTGTAGTACCTCTACTGGCCTACTTAAAATGTTTGTGGATATACAATACATTTTGAAATTTTAAACACAGCCAGTCTGTTCATAAGGAGAAAGCTAAACTCTTCTGTGATGCATCAAGAAAGCCACCTCATGTTAAGGAGCCTAGAGTTCCTATCCTGAAACAGCTTGGGACCAGGTGGGTTTGAACAGTGACTAACTCCTGGCTTTGTCTTCATTTGGGACAGCTTAGCTATTAGCTGAAAAAACAGACTTGATGGGCTGAATGGTCTCCTCTCATTTGTCAGATTTCTTATGTTCTTACAAATGGCAATGTCTACTAAGAACAAATAATATATATTTGTCACTCCAGGGGAGAATTACTGTATATATTCACGTATAAGTCAGGTCTTGAAACCCGAAAAATCGATCATAAAATCAGACCCTAACTTTATACGCCTGTTCAAAAATGCAACACTTACATTTTCTTTTTTTTTACATCTTCTTTCCTCCAATCTCGCATCAGTTTCTCAGTTGCACCGAATTTTGTTGCAGCAGCACAGTTACCAATTTCTTTTGCTACTTCAACATTTTTGAACACTCCATCCTATATAAGGGATCCTCTTACGATAAAGGTGTATGAGGGTGTGAGATACAAAAAACACAAATCAGTGCTTCGGAATAGTTTGGGTATTGCTATGTGGTCACATAGACACAATACATAAGGAAAAAAAAAGGCAGTGTGCCCTGTGGTTACTCTCTCAGGTGGGCATTAGCATTTCATAATCTCTTGGACCAATAGCATAAGTTTTCCACATTCGACTTATATGAACAACATTAGAAAATACCAGAAATTATACTGTAAAATCAAGTCCCGACTTATCCGCAGGAGAACCTATCTGCGAGTATATACAGTAACTGATTTAACATGACTACGTTCTCTAGCTGTTTTTGTTCCATGCTGTCCAGCCGCCCATTTACTCAGCACTCTTAATCTAATTCAGGGTAGCAATGGCCAGGATTTAGTTCAGAAGCATCAGGTGCAATACAAAAGGCAACCCTGGATCAGTGCAGCCCTTCTGTACATTCATCATTCAGTCTCTCTTTGTGACCTTAAATGCAATCCTAGTTTAATTTGTTTGAAATCAGAAACTGCCTTGCTTCCAAAAAATTGTACACCATAGATCTAAGAAAAAGCAGACTATGGTAGCAACAATATTTCATCTCAAGTTCAGAATCCTCACACCAACCATATTGCTGTCAGCCTGTTCATTTGTGGCTTTCCAGTATTTTTCCTTACTTTTATTCTCTTATCATTCTCCTTTACCCCTTAGCTAGAGTGCATATTACAAACATTCAACACTTTAGCACTTAAAGTGACATGTTTTACTGTTGGGCACACTTCAAAATGAATCTTGCCTATCATCCATCATTGAGCTGTTTGAGTATAATTTTTGGCACACTCATGGTACGAAAGTCCACAGAGACCTAAACATTTAGTTCCACTTTGGCATTATTGAAAGAGCTTGCTGATAAATTCTTTACTTCTAACTGCTGAAACACATTTTGCATTTGGCAAATCAGGCACTTTTTTTTAACTGTAATAAACATCATTTGACTAAGGTTGGTGTCACATAATACCATAAGAAAACGTACAGACAGGGCTTAAATGACAGCTTGTTTTTGGGTAATTTGTGGAAACACAGAGGAAACTCTTTTTGTAAGATGTTTTGTAAGACCAAATATGAAGGTAAAGATCTTAGGACAGTGGTAAGACCAGCAATGATGTATGGAGCTGAGTCCTGGGCAGGAAGTGGAGATAAGGGAACCTAGAAGAAGAAGCTAGATGTGGCAGAAGTAAGAATGTTGAGAAAGATGTGTGGAGTTGCAATGAAAAAGACTGAATAAGAAATGAGATAATCAGAGGTACAGCAAGTGGAAGAGATATCTAAGAAAGTACAGGAAAGCAGGTTCAAGTGTGGCATGTGATGCGGAGAGATAATGAATATGTGGGCAAAAGAGAGATGGGAATGGAAGTACAGGGGAAAAGAAAGAGATTGAGGCCAAAGTGGGGGTGGATGGATAAATTCTTCTTTTTCTTCTTTTGGCTGCTCCCATTAGGGGTTGCCACAGTGGATTATCTTCTTCCATATCTTTCTGTCCTCTGCATCTTGTTCTGTTACACCCATCACCTGCATGTCCTCTCTCACCACATCCATAAACCTTTGCTTAGGCCTTCCTCTTTTTCTCTTCCCTGGCAGCTCTATCCTTAGTATCCTTCTCCCAATATACCTAGCATCTCTCCTCTGTACATGTGCAAACCAACGCAATCTCGCCTGTCTGACTTTGTCTCCCAACCGTCCAACTTGAGCTGACCCTCTAATGTACTCATTTCTAATCCTATCCATCCTCGTCACACCCAATGCAAATCTTAGCATCTTTAACTCTGCCACCTCCAGCTCTGTCTCCTGCTTTCTGGTCAGTGCCACCACCTCCAACCCATATAATATAGCTGGTCTCACTACCGTCCTGTAGACCTTCCCTTTCACTCTTGCTGATACCCGTCTGTCACAAATTACTCCTCTTCTCCACCCATTCCACCCTGCCTGCACTCTCTTCTTCACCTCTCTTCCGCAATCCCCATTACTCTGTACTGTTTATCCCAAGTATTTAAACTCATCCACCTTCGCCAACTCTACTCCTTGCATCCTCACCATTCCACTGACCTCCCTCTCATTTACACACATGTATTCTGTCTTGTTCCTACTGACCTTCATTCCTCTCCTCTCTAGAGCATCTCCACCTCTCCAGGGTCTCCTCCACCTGCTCACTACTATCTCTACAGATCACAATGTCATCAGCAAACACCATAGTCCACGGGGACTCCTGTCTAATCTCATCTGTCAACCTGTCCATCACCATTGCAAATAAGAAAGGGCTCAGAGCCGATCCCTGATGTAATCCCACCTCCAACTTGAATGCATCCGTCACTCCTACCGCAGACGTCACCACTGTCACACTTTCCTCGTAAATTAAAAGAAGATATTTTGAAGGAAAGGGGCTTGACTGTCAAGGAGGTGCAGGACTGAGCTGTTGGGAGAAGATTGATCGAACACATCAACCCCACAGAGAAGTGGGAAAAGATGAAGAGGAAGAAGAAGACATTTTATCAAGAAAAGTTTGGGATGACCCTGTCCTAAAACTTAAATTATTTTATTCCCACACCAAGATTCTTTGTTACATAGACCCAGACATACATCCTCCAACCCAACTCTTAATCTTTTACCTTTGCAGTCCCCTGGCCTGGAAGGAGACACAGTCCACATAAACAATGCTCTTGACTACTCGTACACCCAGGATTAACTACGACTGTGCTTTGCTTTTCCTATTAGAGGATGTCTCCTCTTTTCAATATACCCCAGATTGCAAGGCAGAGCTTAATATGCCAAAACAAACGCATATAAAAAGTAAATGGGTGTGGCAAATCAATAATACAATCTGGAATATTTTAGGGAGCAATCATAGACAATGCTGATTGACTCACCCAATGTGTGTGTCATTCAGTCTCTTAAGGTTACACTGCTGTGTCTCACACCATTGATATTCTTGCTAACTGTGTTCTTCCTGGTTCTCTTTCTTCATACTTTCATTTTAAGCTGCTGACTTTTCAAAGCTTGCTAGGACAAAGGTGAACACCCCTAGCCCCTCTTTGTCCAATGTCATTTTGACAGACCATATCAGTTGTAATCATGGAAGGAGTAGATAATGTTAGTATCAACAACAACAACAACAACAACAACGTTTATTTATATAGCACATTTTCATACAAAAAATGTAGCTCAAAGTGCTTTACAAAATGAAGAATAGAAAAATAGAAGACACAATAAAAAATAAAAATAAGTCACAATTTGTGCATACATAAAGATAAAAAATGGATGACCATTTTACCATTTATACTCCTGGTAAGTTTTATTTTTGGTAGTTTGGCCTTTTATCTGCAGTCTCTACTAACACTTCCTCTTTCTGTAGTTAGATGATCTACTTTTACAGAGATGAAAAATTAAAGAACTTACAGTTTTAGCATAAGGAAAATTTGTCTATAATGCTTTTAAATCTTTATGCCACATGAAAAATAAAAATAATAAAGTCACATACCCATATAGAAGGTAAATGGAAATGCCATCTTCTGTTGTGCTAGGGCTAATAAGTGTGCTGTAAAACAGCAAGATATAAAACGCCCCCGAACCAATACTGCTACTGCTCCTGCTACTTGAGTAATATTATCCCTATCCTTATTATTTTCATTGCCTCTTCAGCTTTTAGTGTATTGTGAGACCCCAAATGCCCCACCTATTGAAGGCAGCAAGGTTTACCATACTTTGTTAGCTCACTATATTATTTTATTGATCTGAAAGAATCCAGTTTTGCTTTTTAACACTTGCCTATTAATAGTCAGAAAAACTTGAAATTAGAAAGAATTAAATTTAATAAATACACTGAGACATTCTAATTGTTCCAGCGTTTAATACATCTAAGTTTACAGCTGACCCTACTTTTTATTAGACTTTCTGATTTTTATCATATTCACTTGCTTCCAGAAATTCAATAAAGTTAAACAAATAAATACATAAACCTGCCATCTGGAGACTTGTCTTGCAACAAAACAGTCATTCTGCTCACTGAAAGTATGATATGTGATCTGTGAATTTGACTGTGAGACTAAACACCACAAGAAGTGAAAAATGACATATAAATAAAACATAATATTTCATTGCTGAATGGTTATCTATCAGGTACGGTAGATTACTGGGGTTTCCCATTCTGCTCCTGTCGTCATTGTTTACAAACTTATTTAATGATAACTAAAATGTTCCAATTGTAAGCATGAAACAATACTGCATTTATACAGATTGATTTTAATTTTTAATCAATTTCTTTATTTTTTATTAAGAACATTTACTTATTATACAGACTACAATATGTCATGTTCACCAGTCTCGACACCTACAGCAGGAAAGTTGCAGAGCATATAAAGGAGGGTCAGAATAGGTGAATGATGTCAAGTTCAACTTCCACAATCAATGTAGCATGTTTATTATGCAAACACATATTACAGCACTAAATCTGTTATGCACACACTAGGGAAAATGAATTTGTACTGAAATTAGCATTTTTATAACTTCTATTGTAAATGAGAGGATGTTTTCAGTGCACTATAGGATACAAATTTGAAACAAAACCTTAACAGATTCCATCTTTTTTAGGACCATGGGAATTCCTGTCATTGAAATGATTCTCAGTTGGTATGGCAGCTGACCAAACACTGTTTATCGTGTTTCCTGGTCATCTTCAAAAAACATTATTATAAATATGTTTTGATATAGAAAGTATCAATGAGATAACCTTTGTCTGAATTTGGAAAGATTATCACCTTACCCTAATGACATAAGGGCAGCAAAATTTGGCTTCTAATACCAAATCTAGTTGGAATGAAAGAGAATAGTCATGTTGGTTACCAGAACCAGGGTTAAAACCATGAGTCTACAGTATGACCCTAACAAACTAAAATACTAGATATAGGTGGTACAATACAAATTACAACTGACAGTGCACATATACACATGTGGCTGTGCAAAAAGCATAAACAGAAAATTAGTGAATTATTGAAAAATATCATATGGTCAGGTAAATTAGACATTGCCACATCCTCTGCAAACAGATACGTACATGTTTGATAAAAGAATCATTTGATTCCAATGGTAAACTGTTTAGGTAGTTAAGTAAAGTCCTAGTTCACCCAGGTCAGGTCAGGTCAGGTTGGGGAGCATTCACTGGTACAGTGCTTTGCCGCACACACCACACAACGAAACAGCTCAGGGTCCTGGCTGGCAACCCCCCAGCCAGACACGAAGTCCAGTCCCAACAAAAGAAATATTCATCTATCTGCTGCATTACAGCCAGGTGTTATATGGGCGTCCCATTGGCCTGGTCCAGCTGCTCAGGTCCTCAGCAATGAGGATCCTGTGAGCCAGATCACTCTCGGGGAATCATGCTACATGGCTGTAGTACCATAACTGATGCTCCGTTATAATGCAGGTAATGTGCCTCATTTGGGATTACTTGAGCAACCACTCATTCGACACAAAGTCAAACCATTGGTATCTAAGGATTCTCTGAAGAGACACAGTACCGAAGGAATCCAGTCTTCGTCTCAGTTCACTGAATAACGTCCATGTCTCACAACCACATAGCAAAACAGAAAGCACCACGACTTTAAAGACTTGGACCTTCTTCCTTTTGCAAAGATATCAGAAGCGCCACACACCCATTCATCCAATGTTGCAGTATTTCTTTAATGGCACAGTGATTTTGAGAGTGACATAAAGTTATGTATCTGCCATGGTCTAGGTTCTTGTATAACATGTAAGACAAAAACGTTTTGAGCTGATTAAGTTTCTCATAGAAGAACAACATTGCATCCCTGCTGAACGTTATACTGTGGCCTTGGTGTTGGGCAGGGATTGAAAAAAAATTACATATATATGGTAGGCTTTCAAGGATTAGAGCAGATTTCAAAGAAACCACCTTAACTTGAAGTGTATTAGTTTCAATGTCCAGTTGGAAGAATATTCTTTTACATCTCTAATAATGATAATTGCCTTTTTTTGTGATCAATTTTTTATTAAATAAAGGCAAAATGACAGAAGATAAATAAACAATCGAACATGGCAAAAAGAACCCAAACCACTATCTCCAACCCAGCCTGAGCCAAGATTATGTGATAAACTATTACAGTCTTTATACCCTTTTCTGCAACATTTTTGTGCATGCCTTTTTCCTTCTGCATCAATCTGATCCTCGGATAAATTCTTGTCTGTGTTTAAAAGAGTAGAAGATTCCTTGCCTTAGTTTTGATCAGCATTGAAGTTAGGCTTCTAGTCATTCTTCGGTGCTGGTTAGATACAATAGTAGATCAGCACAGACTAGAAACACACTAGATAACACAGCTCAGGAGACTTGGCAGTTTTAGCTGGCAGGGTTAGAGTTAGGGTTAACCTCTTAAAATACACTCTGGAGAGCTTGTGGCACCACCATTCACCAGTGTAATGTTAACAACACTTTATGGAAGCATAGTTTAAGTTGTTTTGCAAAAGCTAAATTAGCATGCAATGCTTTATGATGCCTTTTTGATGTTATTGTTCCTTGAAAGACATAAAAAAGGAGTCACTAATTAATGTAACAAGTGACTTTCCACCTTGCCTGTGGATCAAAAGTGCTTGACTAAAATTACTGGTTAAGTTTGTTTACTTTTTAAATTTAAAGAATTTTTTTTTTAAATAGTATGCACAAGTTTGTGTCAAGCTCAATCAGTTTCATTTATCAGCCAATGCTTGAAAACTAATGATAAAAAATAGTTTGCTGTATACTTTTATTTTTTTTATTTAAGATAGTAAAAAATTTAAATATTGAAAATTTACCATTGAAATTATAATATGTCACACATCATATTTTCAGAGGAGTTTGTGCCTCAGTTAGGGAGTCACTCCATATTTCCAGACTTCTACACAATGGTAAATTCCTATACCACGTCATATTGCCACAAGAATATACAGGAGACATAAAAAAGGTTTGGGGCTGCCACCCATGTATTATGCCCTGGCTGCAAAATGGTTACATTTTGACGAGTTGTGTCTGGTTCAAAGTCCAAAACAGAAAACATGTGGCAAAGATGCCAGCTTTAAAGGTCTGGACTGGAAGCAATGTCATTGGAATGGGAAGTGATGTTATCACAGGCGCCAGAAACCGAATGTGATGTCATCATAATAGGAAGTGACATCATCGCGTGCACCGGAACCCCATGGAATTTCCCGGGAATAGTTTACAGAGGATTGAGAGAAAAAGTCAGTGCACCTCACTACCCTCTGGTCAGGCATGGAATTGTCTTCGGACCCTTTAGCTGCCTCCCATGCACATGTGTGTGACAATATATAATATCCAGTTTTTTATGATGGCATGTGTTAACCCAATACTACCTTTAGTGACTTAACATTCATATCTCCACCTTTCTGGCCAGCTGTTTAATTCTACCCCCACAACTTATTTGATATAATTTAGAATACATACCCCTCATACACATACTTTTTATTTTAAAATAGAGTCATTAGTTAAATAAAGACATGTTATAATTAAACAAAATTTAATGAATATACTTTATCCAAGCCCTTTGTAGCCCATTCATGATGATTGCATTCTTTTAAACATGCCAACATAGAGAATCTGTAGTACAAAAAGCACAACTGACAAACCAGGCTTGGAAAGTATATAGCAGAAGTTAACAATTTCATGCATTTATGTTTAGTAATTCCAGTTCTCAAAGTGTATGGAGAAAATGAAAACATTAGGAAAATGTCTGATTAGTATATGAGACAATCAATATAAAAATACTTTGTTACTGACAAACAATTATAAATCATTAAACAATGAATACAACACTCAAGCTCCACTTCACAAATAACTGGTTTTAAATTGCTTTACCCAAAAACATACTGATGTTTTCTTTGGTGAGGTAAAGCTCCAAGAAAGACCTGTTTGTTAAGAAGGTGTGGAAAACAGAGGATTTCTGGTTTTGTTTGGAAGATCCTAAAGAGAAGCCATACAAGCAAGGCCAATTTCACAAGGAAAGCCATGAACAAAACCAAACTGCAAAGTAAGTCATGAGATTCCAGCACAGCAGGTGTGGACCTTTCAACCCACTTTTATTACGGCAACTTTTCTGTTGCTTTGCTCATAGATCCAGGATGAGCAGTTGGAAGGAGGTTGGAGGGGGTCAGATGCCTCTTCGATCCGCCATAAAGGGATGGCACTACTGTGTACAGACGTCCTTAAACCCCAACGCAACACATTCTCTGCATTCCCCCTATTTGTGTTACTATGTGCAATGTGTAATGTTGTGTTCACTTCAGTCCCATCCAACAAGTCTCAAGCAGAACACACATTCAACGATACAAAAGACCATTCAACCAAACAGGAATCTGAGTTATTTCACATAAAAACAAGTCTTAAGACAGAGCCAACACTAAACAGTCTGTGGTCCAGCCTTTAGATAAAAGGATTACCATGACATCATACACCATGTTGTGCTTGCATTAACATGTGCTAGAAACACACACTTTCTAACAAGGAGACAAGAAGGTGTGGACTCTGAACGGTTTTATCTGTTTTCCTATATTGGTGAAAATAATGTAAAAAGTTAGTGGCTTAAACTTCCTTACCTGCTAGCCATGAATGGTCTTCTGACCTATAACCCTTTCTGACTAGATATTTATCTCTAGATCTCAAAGGAGGAGAGTCCACTATTTTATTAAGATCATAATAAAATAATAATGTGGTTCACAAAATTATACTGGTAATAACATCACAGACAGGATGAAAAAAATGAGAAAAAATAAACATTACATGGTATATATTAACAAGATAATATTACTTAAATCTTGACAGGTTAAATGACATATAAGATTAAACCAAAACTAGAATGATCTGTATTCATAATGGAGGTAAATATTTTGGTAAGCTCATAACAGAAATAACTGAGATTTCAAAAGGTTAAAGTAAAAGACAACAAAGACAGTTAGAAACAAAGATGAATGTATATCAATGTGGAAAATCATGCTCATGCAAGAACTGAAAGACACTGTGATTGACGGTAAAGGTGGGTGAGCTATTATCCACAGAGGAAACAATAGGTACAAAAGATTCATACATCAAAAAATGTGAATAACTACCACTCTTTTTCTACACTGCAGTATCATACAGTTGCAGGAGTTACTGGCTTAAGGAATGATGGACATTCAGTTTCCAAATGGCATGGATGTGAACATTATCAAAGACAAACAGGTGGTGAGGAAGTTCGTTTATTGGATCACATCCTACTTTGCGTCTTCTTAATCAGCAGAAAGAGAAACATATGCTGTACCTTTATGACAGAATCTGGAGAACCAGAAGAATTAAAAAATCCATGTACAAGAATAACATCTAAAAATATCAACATCAGGAGTTAAAATGGTGTTGCCTTATTTACAAAAAGACATAATTTACACTCACGGTTAACTGATGAAAATTGTAGGGATGACTCTCCTAAACTTTGAAAAAGTCTTGAGTACTCTATATTATATATACCGTAATTGATTATTACACTGAATGCATGCTTAGTTTCTGTGTAAAAATAACACAGACTTAATAACCTTAATGTGCATAATGTTGACTGAAGCCACGGGAATGAGAAAGCAAGGGTGTTTGGGTGATAGTGTCATGCTGCTGCTTTGAAACCAATCCTGCTAGATGAGGCTACTTTCTGTGACTCTAAACATGGATTCAAAAATTGATGATTAGATGCATCATTTACTCTGACACATTGAGAAAGAGGCATACTGTGCATGTGCTGCTTGAGCTCAGCCTTTTTTTCCTGTCCATTGGTGAAAGAATTTGCATACCTTATAACAAAGTGGGTAGCTTTCTGAAAATGACTCAGCTTCTCTGATGAGAGTAACTGAAATCTTTTTTAAAAGACTAATGTTCACTTTCTATTCCATATTGCTATCTCCCTCTGCTTAATGCTCCATAAACATTTCAAGAGAGTGATGCAAGGCAGCCATATGGTCAAAGTTCTGATTTTCCTGATTAACCAGTTTGCTCTGCTTTTAAAATATTTTGTTTTTGTGAGAAAATTTTACTTATTTGATAAATGTATTAGGAAAATAACATCTGCATCCTGTATTTAATTTTGAGACTATTATGTTTGTAAAAATAACAAAAATGGTTATCACTACTCCATCTTACATCTTCTAAATTTATGAATATATTTTAGAGCTGTGGAAAAAATGTTGGCTTTCCTCAGAGTGGGGTGTTCTACATCTCAAATGTGTTCTCAAAACTTTACTACCTGTATGGAATGTGTCTGATCCCTTATATCTGAACTTGTGTCATGTGTCTTTTTTAAGGTGACATAACAATCTAGTAACATTTAAGTGCAATGCATTATTGTATTGGTGATACCTTATTTTTGATCTTTCAAAGTGTATTGATGAGCTTATTTTGGTTTCTGAATATCAATGACAACATCAAAGAATGCCAGAGGCTGCTGGCCTACACACTGTTGCTCTGCTGCTGCTGTCTTATCCAAGCACTGTATGTCATGGGTGCCATTTTCAATGTCCTGCATGAATCTTTAATTGGTTGGTGGCTAATGTTTGTTACAAAGTCTAGTTGAAAATTGTTTTTTTTTTCTTCAAAAAATATCCATTATATACATATCCAGCTGTCTTATCTGGCTTTACCTGGCAAGTTTTCTAAGACACTAGGCCTGGGTAATATTGCTGAGGGTTAATGGGATGTACCAGAAGTACTTTGTAACTAACTGAGTACTTTCTGTATATTAACCCCAGGGGTTAATATTACTAGTTCACTGGCGCTTCTTAATCTTGATTTTGCCACATAAAGTTGCACATGAATGAAACAATTTTGTTGTAGATCAATTCTTGCTTTTCTTAGTGACTTGGCTTTTGTTGATGGTCATTGCAAAACACAATTTTTGAAGAAACTGTATATGTTTGAATTGAAACAGGTAATTAGTAGACACAATGGAGTTTTTAGGTGTAAAGATCATTTCACCCTTTGGCAGATCCTGTAAAAGTGGTAGCTTCAGACATAGCTCAATAAAACGCTTGGATCAGTATTTCTTGTATGGTTACAAAGTTTTGGAGGGTTTAGATCAATAGCAATGTACACTGAACAATGGTTTCTTTCAGCTTATTAAATACAGCGTTGATGTTTACAGGCTGCACATTTACATGGAACATGTAATGAATTAAAAGTTTTAAGCATTGTGCAGATCAGAACATGTGAAAAGAAATATTTCATAAACTTTTTAAGCACTGTGCAGATCAGAACATGTGAAAAAAAATATTTCCTAAGCTAAGTACAATGTCCACCTCCTCTATGTTCTATCCTTGGAGGACCCCTTTAATGAGCTGTGAAAGCATTTAAACTGACCAAAGCGTGCCGTCACTCCTGGCTTGTGTTGTACATACGGTGTGAAGTCCAGTTCCCAGTTTCTGCTTTATGAACTGGAGCATAGCAGCATATCAGGGTATGACCTGCAAGGTTACACATTAGTAACTATATTGCGTGTATTTTACCACCAAACCAGTCCCCAGCCAGTGTTCCCTGTAAACTGAACGTGTGAACAAGCGCTCATACATTTTAGGAGTGTTGCTCACAGATTTTACATGATCACTCACAAAAAAACTGCACTTTCTAACAAAATTAAACTATTAAAATTAAATAAAAATTAAAATCAATTAATTAACTACCATCCCAAATAAAATTAGTTTCAAACAAAACTGTGCAATATAAAATGGTCTACACTGTTGATTTTTGTCACATTAACCATGTTTAAGCGAAAACTTTAAAAGAGTTCAAGTAGTACTTTGAAGAAATAGTGTTTGGGGTTTAAAACGAAATGGTAGACCCCCGGAATGTTTTGCTAAAATGAACTTACCGCATAGCTCCAGGCAGTACGTGCTTCTGGAAGAAATTTGTAACTACTCAGAGACAGATAGTGTAATTTGCAAAAATATGTTTGAAAGCAGAGCCTGTTATCAAATAGAACCTAAGGAAAGCATGGAGTGACCGGAAAGTGGATCGTCTCAATTTGAATCAGAAATCTCCTGTCAATTTAGGCACAAAACTTAAATATCAATTGAAAGGTTTGTTGAAAAAAAGAAATATTAACAAGATCTAAGCAAGAACGTGAAGGCAGAAAAGGACTTGTGTGGCAAAATAACTAATACCTGACAAGGTGTAAGGTTTAATAGATAACGTTCTATTGGCTGTGAAAATAAATTCATAAACATACTGTCAAATTTGTGAAAATACCAGGTAGCTGAAGAACTAAGAATTATGCCTTTGAGTTCATTGAGTGTATATATTCAATGGTCAAAACCAATGTGTTTAATGAAATTAGCAAATCAGCCTATTACATAGGTGATGAATTAACTGACATAACAGGTTCAAAAATTTTAATTTTATGTATTAAATTTAGGAATGAAAGTGAAGCCATTCATAAAACTGTGTTTGCTGGTATGCTCTTAGGGCTTTTCAACAAACAAATTCAGTTTTAACCAGATGGTAATGTTTACCTCTGACAGCGTGTCAGTCATGCAGGGTAAATGAAGAAGTGTAGTAGGAGCACTACAAGCAGTTGTTTTCACTTTTGGACATTTGTGGCAATTTCCAGTTCTCAGGTGCTGACTGTGGAAGAGGATTTAGTCTAATGAGTAATAATTTATTGTAATGCACAATATTAAAACAAATTTTGAAATCGTTTAGATGCCAAGCATTTGAAAAACTTGATGAGTATTAATCTCTTTTTAAATTCTGGAGAGACAGTTAATTTTAATAGAGTTTATAATATATGGAAGACAGAAAAGATCAGAAGAGAAGCTGTTTAAATATTCATTGAAATTTTGTGTAGTGTAGTAAGGCGCTATTTAAGCGCCTGACCCGACACAGATTCACATTGGAGGCACGTAAAAAATAAAAAGACTTATTTTTCTTCACCTGTGGGGCACATCTTCCCCATAATCCCCACAGGCACAATACAGTCCAGAAGTCAGAAAAAGCACCACCAAAACACACCACACACTTTCT
The DNA here is from genome assembly GCA_026402145.1 of Polypterus bichir lapradei. Lineage (NCBI taxonomy): Eukaryota > Metazoa > Chordata > Cladistia > Polypteriformes > Polypteridae > Polypterus > Polypterus bichir. Next base: position 43,304,416 of record JANRMT010062808.1, read on the forward strand.
CGTTTTCTCTTTCACCACCACTCCTCCAAGCTTTGTCCTCCTCCACCCGACTATGGCCCTTGAGTGGTGGCTGCTGGCCCCTTTTATAGTTCACCTGGAAGTGCTCCAGATGCTTGATTGCTGAGTTCCAGCTGCACTTCCAGGTGTGGTGAAAACAGTGCCCACAAGGGCTCAGGAGTTCCAGCTGCAGCCCCCACTGGCGGCACCTGCGGGACCCAACAGGGCTGCCCCCAACTCCAATTCCCATGGAGCCCTGCGGGAAACTGAAGCACCGCTCAAACCCAGGGGGGTGGCCATCTAACATCCAGGGGGAGGTATTGCACCATCCATGGCTGCTCCCCCTGAGCATATGACGAAGGGGCATCCCGGCCGGTCATGGACCCCAGCTATATGCCACATTAGAAATAAAAATTTATAAAAAAACATCAGTTCAGTTAATTTATTGATATTTAATATTGAATATGCAATCCAGTAATTAATCATATGTAATGGTTTTTGTGCTATATACAGAAATGCATTGCTAATATTGGTGCTCAAAAATTGTTGGTTTTTAGAAGTTGTCACTTACATGAAAGAAAATTGCACGAACAAGGTCACTCCTTAGAGGGAAAATTGCCCCCAACCCCATGTTTGCTGAAGTTTATGTATATAAGAATGCGCGACAGTCCAAACCGGTTTAAATTTATATGTGTTTTAAACCACATGGCGAGGAGTAAGAAGAAGCTGACAGAATAGAGAACACTGTATGTACCCAAAGAGGCCACTTGCTTACTAAGTCTTTTCTGAGTTTCATGTAACTTTTATACACACATTTCACATTTCATTTTCCATGCAGCCCTCCACATTTTCTCTTTTTCCTGTCCAGGGCAGCGGACCTTTTTCACTCTCCACCAGCCCCATTTTTTTACATGTTTACAACCTTAGCTTATACAGTAGCACTGTTCTGCTTGTGCTGTTTATCTGAATAAACTTCATGGCCCATTTCTTCATTTGATGACAGCTGAGGCAAAACAAGGATGCACTGCATAATAACAACCATCTTCAATTATCCTTGCTACTGACAAATATCAACAAATAAAAAAGTGTCAGCTAATTTTCATTTTTTTCAATCAAATCAGTCAAATTATTTTTGAGATTTGGGGTATTTAGTTTTACTGTTGTAGTTTTTTCTTTCACTCCTAAACATTGATATATCAAGACTTCTTACTTAATGGATACATACTGCCCTAGATATGCCAACCTGTCAAATTTCAGCTTTTTCACTAAATGAGAAATAGTGTTTTTGTTGGTGAGTGAGTGAGTCAGCCAGTCAGTCAGTGAGTCAACTTTGCTTTATATATATATTGTGAAAAGGCGATATATAGGTGCTTGACCCAACACAAAGAGACAGGGAGGCACACGTAAAAATAAAACAAAGATTTATTATTTTTTTTCTTCATCTGGGGGCCACGTCTTTCCCGTGTCTCTCAGTCCTAGCACAGTTCCACAAAGCACCAAACAAAAACAAAGCACACACTCTTCACCACCACACCTCCCGGCAAGCGTTGTCCTCCTCCTCCCGACTCTGGCTTTCAGAGTGGTGGCTGCTGGCTTCTTATATAGTTCACCCGGTGTGGCTGCTTTCCGGCCCACATGGGCTTGTTAAGCCAAACAGCTCCCCCTGGCGGTGGCCACGGAGTCCAAAAAGGCTGAGCTCTGAAGTCCCATGCCTGTGGCCCCGATGCAACCCAGGGTGGCTGCCACCAAGCTTTCTGGGGGAAGTAGTGTGTAGCCCATGGCAATTCCCCCGGACCAAGTGTCAGTCCCGGCCGGGCATAGGCCCTGGCCATCCATTACTCTATATATATACAGTATATATATATATATATATATATATATATATACAGTAATCCCTCGCTATATCGCGCTTCGATTTTCGCGGCTTCACTCTATCGCGGATTTTATATGAAAGCATAACTAAATATATAACACGGATTTTTCGCTGCTTCGCAGGTTCTGCGGACAATGTGTCTTTTTACTTCCTGTATATGCTTCCTCAGTTGGTTTGCCCAGTTGATTTCATACAAGGGACGCTATTGGCGGATGGCTGAGAAGCTAACCAATCAGAGCACGCAGTTAAGTTCTCCTGACTGAGAAGCTAACCAATCAGAGCACGCAGGAGCTATGCAGTGTTAACCAGGAAGTCTCATCTCGCTCATTCAGCATCAACGTGCTTCGCTGTGTAAAGAGTTGTGCTCTTTAGTGTTTATCTTTGTGCATAGTCAAGCCCTTCATTATGGCTCCAAAACAATCTGCTACTGCTTCAGGTGCCGTGCCCAAGCGCAAGAAGAAGATGTTAACGATTGCCGAAAAGGTAAACGTTTTGGATTTGTTGAAGGCTACGATTCTTTTTATTTAAAAAGTAGGAAAGGAATATAAGATCTACGGCTGCAGCGTCCTTTTAACCAGGGTGCAAAACGAGTTGTAAGT
>JANRMT010062808.1:43307638-43388913 GCA_026402145.1 Polypterus bichir lapradei
ACATTTACTGTATACTATTTTTCTTGCAATGTACGTATTTATTGCTGGTGACCTGTCTATCGTAATGGCTGTAACATATGTGATATCGGAGACACTCAATATCTTTAAAATAATATTTAGGTTTTACTGTATATAAACAGTGTGTGTTTATATACATAATTTCAATGAATCTTACCTAATATCTAAGAGAATACAAAGGGATTATGCTGTATAACGCTGCGGGGAATATTTATAAACAGTGCGGGAGAGTTTATAAGGGCTTAAAATATATAAAAATAACCATACAAACATATGGTTTCTACTTCGCGGATTTTCACCTATCGCGGGGGGGTCTGGAACGCAACCCCCGCGATGGAGGAGGGATTACTGTATATATATATATATATATATGTATATTGTAACAACAAGGCACTATATAGTTGCCTGACGCGATACAGACTCACACCGGAGGCATGTATAAAAAGAAAGAAACTTTTTATTTTTCATTACGTGTGGGGCACATCTTCCCCGTGACCCCCACAGGCACAACACAGCCCCAAGTACACCAAATAAAGCATAACACTCTTCTTCCTCCACTACTCCTCCTAGGCAACCTCGTCCTCCTCCTCCTGACTCTGGCCATTGAGTGGTGGTTGCTGGGCCCTTTTATAGTCCACCCTGAAGTGCTCCAGGTGGTTGATTGCCAAGTTCCAGCTGCACTTCCGTGTGTGGCGAATACACTGCCCATATGGGTGCAGGAATCCGAGTTGCAGCACCCCCTGGCAGTGCCTGCAGTACCCAACAGGGCTGAACCCAACTCAAATTCACATGAAGCCTAGGGGTGCGGCCATCTACTGCCCAGGGGGAGGTATTGCACAGTCCATGGCTGCTCCCCCTGAACATATCGCGAAGGGGCATTCTGGCCGGGGTCCACTATATAGATATATATATATTTAATACACAAGTAAACCAGGAAATTTCATTAGTCAGTGGGCGTCAGTTATATTGCTGTCAGTTAATCGAGTGTAGCAGAAGTGTTACGTAATTAAGAGCTTTTCTATACATAATATATATATATTTTTTTTACTGGCAGTGTTAATGGTTAAGGCCTAGGCCTGCAAACCCTGAGGTTGTGTGTTCAATCTGCTACTGTGTGACCATGAGCAAGTCACTTCACCTTCCTATGCTCTAATTGGAAAAAAACAAAAGAAATTTAACGAATCATATCTTATAATAGATAATAAGCAATAGTAATAATTTTATTAGATCACTAGAGCTGCCTTTTCTTGTATATGCTATACAGAATTGTCCATGAGTAAAACATTCTTGCAATAAGTCCTTTTCCTCGTGGTTTGGCTTTTGTTGATGACCATTGCAAAATACAGTTTTACAGGAAAGCATATTATTTTGATCTGGGTAATCATCTATGTTCCTTGTGAGCTGAGCATGTGCATTGCTGTGTGGCCGCTCACCCTTTTTCAGGGTGCAGCATAGCTCTTTTGAACTTCTTTGCAGCTTATCACACTGCTCACTCCCCACCTCATACAGCTGCTATTGTACCTTTCATTCTTTGGTAATGCACCCATGGGTCAGCCCCCACCACCCCCATGTGCTTATTTTTTATGTGTTGGTGCTTCATAGCACTTGTTACTTCATGCCAGGAGACTGACAGAATGGAACAGATAACTGCAATGAGAATCAGTATGCATCTAAAAGTGCTGGTAGTCAGCAAAAAACATTGCTAACCATTGAGCTGTGCATCTTTTTTGAGCCTCACCATATTTTGTCTTTCCATTTGTCTTTCTATTTGAAACACAATTACAACTCTTTTTTTTCCTGCACTGGATACCGTCCCATCTTTAGTCATTCGTTCACCCAATTGATTACTGGTGCTATTTGCGAGGCCCATCAGTCATTTCTGCTCTATCTTTCATTTATATGAAGCACACTCTCAGTACTAATATTTACATAATATTAGTAAATATTGACAAATAAAATAGCATGTGTCAGCTAATTTTCTTTTTTATTTAACATCACCAAATTTCAATCAAATCCATCCAGGTATTTTTGAGAATTTTGGGGTATTTAGATTTTCTGTTGTAGGGGGGTTTACTCCTAAATTGTGGCATATCAAAGTGTCTTTTCTTAGTGGATATCTACAGGCCTAGATTTGCCAACCTACCAAATTTCAGCTTTTTAACTAAATTGGAAATAGTGTTTTTGTAGATGAGTGAGTGAGTGAGTCAGTCAGTCAGTGAATCAACTTTGAATTATAGATAAATAGATGAGCACATTTTTTGTTTCTGCTTCAAATCTTTAGGTTCTTATTTGATCATCATTGGGTTATTAGCTACACTATGTGGCTTTGTATCAATATCAGTCAGTTTTCAAATTGCATGTTTGTTTTCAGAGGAATGGGAAACTGGAACCTTTCCCAGCAGCATTAGACACAAAGTATTAGACACAAACTATTCCCAGATGGGGCACCAGTCCATTGTATGGCACATTCCCGCACACACCCACACTCAAGTTATTTATGACCAATTATGTGTAAAAAGAAAACAATCACCGATATTTAAAAATAAACTTCACATCATGAGAGACTGGGCAGGAATTGTCTACTGTTAGTGGAAGCAACAGCACTAGCCACTATAACACACATTTTGTATTTTTCTGTCTTTATTTATGTCCATACTGGCCCAATTATTGATCCTTTGAGATCTCATTTATAATAATGCCAAATGCTGAAGCCACAAAGAAACAAACCTCTTTTCTTTGCCTGCCAAATTCCAGGCCCATCTTCAAACTGCAAAGCAAAGTGAATAATTTCTGAATATAGTTACATAACTTAAAGCTTGAGACATTCCGTATTGAAAAAAATTAAAAATATTGAAATTATATCACATGCATTCCATGTATTAAAATGTTAGCCCAGTCCTAAATGAGACTGTCTCCATCTCAGCATATGGTGAGGTTAGCTAACACGCCATTACCATTTAGTAAGTTTTCTGATTCTTTTTTTTTTTCCTAGTAGTAACCACATCATCCAAATGCATTCTGAATTAACTGCCAGATATTTTTTGACTCAGTTAATGTAAAACATTTTACTCTATACTGTATATATATTGGCAGAGTGCTGCCAGGATTCCACTAAAATAAAAACATAAGAACTCTAAAATGGCAAAAATGTTCAGGAATATTAAAATAACTAGAGCATGTCCAATTAGTAATGTTTGCATGACCTGTCTTTTTGAGATGAAAGGGAAATTGTGGGCACATGTTTCTTGGACAGACTAAAACATCATTACAAAGTCAGCATGATTTTTGAGCCAATGATGGACTTTTCTTTTAATCAGTCTATAGCTAATGTGGAAGCACCAGGGAACTGTAAAGTAAAAGGTGAATTACATTAGATTTAGTACACAGTCAGCATCAATAAGTATTGGAGCCTCTCAGGTGCGGGAATCAATCTGACGGTGAGTGGATTGGAAAGAAGTAGTTTGACTGGTTAATGGACCATTGCAAGCTATTAAAAGCAGAAAGTGTGAAACCTCAAATGGAGCTAGCTCTCTGATGCTCTACTTCACAGGTTCATTGCACATACCATACTCCACAGGCTTGGAAATTGAGCGAGGTCTCTTTATCTGAAACATGCAATGGTTATTTTACCTTGTTTTTATATTGTTTTAAAAAGTAGTTCCTAGAGACTTTTATCAATCCTGCCCTAGTATGCAAACATGGTGACCGAAGAGGTCCAGAAGCTTTGCGTCTGTAGCAAGGTAGAGCAATGTTTTGGTTTTGATAATAAAATGATTAAATATATTTCATTCTAGTTATCCATTGTCGGGTTCACAAGGAAGTATTTCAGTGGTTATAGATGCTGTTTTGGCAGCACACCTTTTTTTACTTTTAGTAATGGCTTACTGTGGTTAGAGTAGAAGAAATGTTCTGTGTGCTCTTCTGTGTAACTAAGATTTCTTTTTAGATGTAGTGCCATCATTTCCATTACACCCACCATGGCGATAATGGGAACAAGATGGGCATGTCATTTTTAAGTCCATCATTAACTGTAGTGCCTGTAAGTTGTGCCTATTCAATGATAAGATGCTTTGCGAAAGAATTTTAATCTTTCATGACAATTTTGATACCTTTCATTTCCCTACAAGATACACAGTGAGATGAACTAAACTATTCTCTTAATTTTGATTTATGTAGAACTATGTGTGTTACAGCTGTGTTATGCAAATTATCTCAGGCTTTATAAACTCAAGGACTAGTATATTTGTCAGGATTTGCCATATGCTGGGGTCTCTCAGAACTGATGTAATAAAGGATGTCCATTGGAACCATTGTAATGGTGATCTCAGCTGTTTTTTAAAAAGAAAATTTCCTAACACAAACCATATAGACTATAATATTTGTTATGATCCATAGAAGTATAGTATTACCGAAAAGTATATATGTATTACTTTAATCCTAAAATGTAAAGATCAAAAAAGAAATATTTTATTTTAATGTTTAATTGATCTATCTATTCAAACAGCAAATCATTTTGATAAAAAGATTAAAATAATTAATTTAATCAGCATATTGATTTTTATTTCACTTATTCATCCTTGAAAATTTAAAAATAAATATGTCAGCCCAATTTCCCACTACTTTTTTTCAAGTCAGATATGAAATCTTGTTAATCTTAATATCTGCTGTGATTTCTTTCAATGCTGCCACTAAGAGTTTCTTCAGGGTAGACGGAATTCTGGGAGGGTAGCTGTAGTGCCATAAGAGGCCTAGTGAAACCAACAGCATATACTTTACTTAAAATACGTAGAAGACAATGATTTCATTAATTATTATATTTAAAAAAGTTATTTTAATATAAATAAGTATATAAAGTATGTGTACAAAATGAAATAAAGTACTTTCTTGTAAGGCAATTCTAATTTGGCCCTGTATGACCACATACTCAGGTTTAGATATTTACAGTTTTTTCAGAAATTATTTGGATTCTTTCACTTTTTTCATGTTTTGTTATGTTGCAGCCATATCCTAATACATTTGAATTAAGTTTTCCTTATCAAAAATCACTCAGTTCCCCGAAATAAAAAAAAGAAAACATGATTTTAGGAATTTTTGCAAATGTTGATTTGTGTAGAAATAAAAAACTGAAATGTCAAATTGACACAAGTATTCAGACCCTTTGCTATGACACTTGAAACTTTGCTCAGGTCCAATTGGCTCCACACTCCCTGGTGCATCCAGGAACATTTTCAATCTGTAACCAATAGTCATGAACCGAGATGAGCCAGGCAAATGAGGACACACACATACAGCAAGGGGTTGGTGCAAAAGTGTTCAGTATTTATCAGAGAAATATGTTCAAAATGTAAGTAAATAATTAAATAAACTATCCATAAAATCAGTGATGTCTGTGAGTTAAAACCAAATAAAAAGTCCCAGAATAAAACACCGTCATCAGGCCCTTACTATTGCTCCTCTATTCTGTACCGAGCCCATCACAACTCCCTCTCTGTCTCATCCTTAGCTCGCTCAATCGACCAGAGCCTCTAGCAGCTACAATCCTCTTCACCAACCCCCATCTTGTCTGCCATAGTGGGCCTCTCTCAGACTGCTCTGGCTCAGTTGTGTCCTCCTTCCCGCTATCCTAGCACTTAGGATCCCTGGATTGGACTCCACCGTCTGCTCCTCTGCACGAACCTGCTCTTCTGCAAACAGCAGGGACAAGGAAATGGGGGACTAGTCAGGACTGATGGAAAGTTGAACAGAGATATCCTTAATGAAAACTAGATGCACAGTGCTGTGGACTTAAACTGGGCCAAATGTTCACCTTCCTGCAGGACAATAACCCTAAGCTCAAAACAAAGGCAACACGGGAGTGGCTTAGGGACAACTCCATGAATGTTCTTCAGTGGTCCAGCAAGAAGTGTTATAATTGTCCTTTGGTTGTCTACTCATTACATCTAAAGGATATCTGTGTAGTAGTTTTTTGGTTTCCTTTTGTTTGTCTACTATCTTCTCATTCTTTTTTTAGACAATGTATCATCCTAGACAGTAAGTCATTACTGTCTTCCACATAACTCCATGCAGAATATCTGCCCAGTATCAGAATAACTGACCCAATCAGCTTTCAAACAGCTTCACTTTTGTTTGAGTCCTAATTATTCGTATAGATTTGTGACTAACAGTAGTACTACATCTGTTTAAAATTAGTCTACTTTAAATTTAGTTTTCTGTTGTTTGTAACTTCTGATAACTCTAAATATGTGTATAATACCTCAGTTCTGTAAGCCACTTTGAATAAATGTACTGTATGTCATAAATAAAAAATAACTGGAGATTTCATATCATCTCTGCATGAATGTGGGTGTTTGTCCAATTGAGTCTTACTTGCTTGCAACGTTATGCTCAGTGCTTCTTATATCCATCCTCTGGCCATGGTCTGATTTAGAGTATGTAAGTTTAAGAATGCTGTCATTTTCATAGTAAATAAGCCCTAATGTTGGACTTAATTATGCTCTAATGGAAAGTCTCTGCCCCATTAATGTTATTAAAATATACATTTGGTCACCCACAGACAGGTCTCCCTAGTGAACACTGTACATCTGATTAGTTCCCTAGATATATTTGAGCTCTGCATTTATTTAAAATGCATTAAATATCTATTAAATATTTTTGCAGTATGAGTTACTACAGCATATCAGGCTGGTACAGTTTGCAGAAACAGTGAGAAAGTTAGTTTTTAAATACAAGTCACTTCTGTGTTATTGATTTTCAATAGTTGTTGCTAAAACCATTGCCATCAGCCAACCTGGAATATGTTAACACCAGCTATGTTACCTATCAAAGAATGGTAATAGAATAAATTTAAAACATTTGGTATCTCGTGCTGGGTGGCACGGTGGCGCAGTGGTAGCGCTGCTGCCTCGCAGTTAGGAGACCTGGGTTTGCTTCCTGGGTCCTCCCTGCGTGGAGTTTGCATGTTCTTCCTGTGTCTGCGTGGGTTTCCTCCAGGTGCTCTGGTTTCCTCCCACAGTCAAAAGACATGCAGGTTAGGTGGATTGGAGATTCTAAATTGGCCCTAGTGTGTGCTTGGTGTGTCCTGTGGTGGGTTGGTTCCTGCCTTGTGCCCTGGTATTGGCTCTAGTAGACCCCTGTGTTCGGATTCAGTGGGTTGGATAATGGATGGATGGTATCTCATGCCCTACATTTACCCTCAATATTTCTCATATGCCTTTCCTCGGTATCTTCGTTTATCAAATTGTTTTGCACAGTACTTCTTCTCCCTATCGTGTTCCTATAAAGACATTTCAAGGTGCATTGCTAGCCTCATAATTATGAACTTGCACCACTAATCTATCGTGTTTTCATCCCTACCACTGAGTCACCAAAAACAAACTGACCAATCAGGTTGCTTGGAGGGATCGGACACACTCAGATAGCAGTGCTTTATTTTATAGTAGATGCCAAAAATGATTTATTGTTGCAGTTTTCATTTATGCGGGAAAATTATTTTCAGTAAATGCATATACGAGAATATAGTATACTAGCCAAAGTCCGCTGTAGCATACGGCAGTGTAAGAATAGGAACGGAAAACGGTGAGAAAGGAATTCAGTATAACAAAGGCTTAGGAAACCACCGTCGCAGTATAACAAAAATAGCAAGGAGCGAAACCAATGCCACTGGTCGAGAGAGTACCTTCCTGTAGCAGGCTACGGAAAACATAGACATATATAGATAGACGCCGCATTCACTGTGTTGCCCAGTTGACACGATGCGCGTCCACCCTAGTCAGCGCGTCCACCCTATTGCGAGTTGTAAAAGTGCCATTTAAACTAATACAGGTAGACGTGGAAACCGGGTTTTCTGATGAAAAAACAATAACCTTTTAAACAGTATCGTTTACATACAACAGATTTTGGCAAATCGTTTACATGCAATTATTTATATCCATTTATACACTAAATGCGTGCGTATCTCATGGTCTTAGAGTTGGTGGGTGGGGCTCTGAGTTGGTGGGTGTGGCTCTGAGTTGGTGGGTGTGGCTCTCTGTCTTGCGTGCACTCTCTGTCTTGCTTGCCCTTAGTTAGAGTTGGCAGGCGGTGCTCTGTGAGTTGGCGATCATGGCTCTCTGTTTTGCGTGCGGTGTAAAGTCAACGTGGCTCAGAGGTGCATGTGGACTTTTGCACTGATGAAAGTGACTGAGGCTGTGTTTGGTGAGTTGTTGCGTGCCTCGAGAGCGACGCTGGACTCGAGAGGAAGGTTACAGTTGGCGTGCGTGGATCTGTCATGCGTATCCCATGAGGTGGTAGGAAGGTTAGAGTTGGCGAGTGGAGCTCTGTCTTGCTTGCACTCACTGCCATGCGTGCCCACAGTGTCTTGCTTGCGCTCAGTGTCTTGCGTGCCCTTAGTGAATTATATTATATATAGATTAGCATTATATGAAGCACAAAGGTAATTATGGTGGCTTGGTGTTGTAGTGGTTAGCACACTGTTACAAAGTGCCTGGCCCCAGTTTGAGTAGAATTTGCACATCCTCTGCATGTGTATGTGAATTTAAGTTAAATGGTGTCTCTAAAATTGACCCAGTATGAAAAAGTGTGCCAGAAGGTGCTCTGTCCAAGACTGGTTCATGGCTTGCCTCGGATGCTATCAGACATTCACTCTTTGCCTGTGACTAAGTGGTTTCAGAAAATGGATTACTGCATTAAAGAAGCTGGCCTCTTGACACCAGATATGACACTGTTTGCAGTATTTCAAATAACCTAGGAAATATAATTGTATAAATTGACTTTCAATCATTGTTCCCCTTGAAACTGGATGAGGATACTGCGTAATTGCAAGATGTTTTTGTGAAAAGTGTCTTTGAACATTTATACTATTTAAAGAATTTTCTACTACGATTTCAAATTTAGTTTATAGTGCAGACAGAAATTTCTGCACATATTTCTAGCATTTAGTTTCCATCCATTGTCTATGTATCATTGCCCTTAATATCCTTGACAAATGCTTTGTGACAGTGTTTGCTATAGCAGATGCTCTATAAATAAAGGCTGATGGCATGGGCTGTTTATTTGAAGTCATAAACTGCACTGCATTTTATGCAAGTGCTGTGAAACTATATTTTCACATTTTGTATTACATTTGAGAATATTGCTAACCTAGTGATTGACATGCTATCTAATGTACAGTATTTAGTTTTATTTTTATAACATGGTTTATGTGAAGTACTGGATGGGAGCATTGTCAGCATCTTCTTTTCATGTGTGCAGAATACATCATGTGCCTGTTTAATTAAGTTTTTGTATAGTGCAAAGACATCTAACTATTTTAAGTACTTGCTTTTCCGATTATTAGCTAGAGGGGCCTGCTGCTTAACCTGGAATCAACCGTACAAGGTGGAAAAACACACACATACACTAGTAATGAAAATTAAAGAAAAAATGACATTTTTTGTAATTTAAAAAGTCATTGTTTATCTGAATTGAAAATTATCTCAACATGAATAGAAGAGACATTTTGTAATCATTATTCAGTGAAAACTATCCCACATCACAAACTAAAAGACTTAAGCAAGATAATTGAAGAAGGCTAGCGATCAAAATTATAGAACAAGTTATACTTACAGAATGAGTAGTTAACAGCTGGTTCTAATCTAGCAATGACTTGATATATCAGGCAACATCAAACAATTACTCAACATTGGTAGGCATTTTGGTGGGCCACTCTAGGGCAATTGAAATGCTGTAAAATCAGGTTGTTCAGATGAAGGCTGATGGGGTGACCCTCTCAGCCACTGAAAGAGAAGCTGGTCATTCCAAAAGGTGTAATTTCTCATATATTGAAGCTGTACAATGAGTGATCCAAGTCAAGAAAAAAGCCAGTTATTGATGTAGAACAAGTGGATGATACGGAGACTCTCAGTGGGGAATCAGTTCAACACAGCAAATGGAATTGCTTGCCAATTCAGTGCTGGACTGGGCAAGAATTTGTCTCGACATACAGTGTCTCATCATCTGACAGAACTGGGACTGAAGGCCCACTCTACAGTAACCAAGCTTGTCATCAGCTAGAAGAACAAAAAAACTAGACTAGCCTTTGCTGAGAAGTGTATTGTGTGGACCAAGGTAATTATAGTTTTGCCTTTTTATATTAGTTTTTATTTCTATATTTTTTCTGACCTTCCTTGAAAAATCAGTTTAGTTTTAGTTTTCCTTCATCGTGTATTTTTAGTTTTAGTTTAGTTTTTATTTCACAAAGACATTTCTGTTTTATTTTTATATCTATTAGTTTCAATTTTAGTTTTAGTTTTAGTAATTATGGCATGGAGCTCCTACAGAGTTTAGTTTTGTGTCACAATCAGACAGAAATTGTACACTTAACAGATTTAGATGCAAGTTTAATGTTAGTGGAAGCTTACTACACTACATGGTTTACTGGTTTGATAAAAACAAGCATAATCAAAATTAGGTACTGAATATGAATAATTTTACACAATTTTATAATTTTAAAAATATTTTCTCATGAAAATCACAGGGGCTTAGGAAGAACAGGGCTCTTAGACTTGAATCAGTGTGCAGATCCCACCTATCTGTATTGAGGGAAACAAAGAAAAACAAGCATGTAGTGTCAAGGGTAGGGGCAGTGAGACTTGAATAGTCCAACATAAAGGACAGTAAACCCATAATGAGCAGAGCAGGAGCAGGTAATATGAGTACAGACAGGCATAAAACGACAGAGATAGCATTTGAGATTAAGAACAATATATACATTATCTAAACCTGTTTATCCAGAACAGGATCGCAGGAAAACTGGAGCCTACTCAAGCAGGTTTGGATGTAAGCCAGGAAAAATCCATAGTATGCAAAATGTATGATAAGGCTGATGTTAAGAATAAAAAGAATATGAAATTTCAACTACCTCTTTTGAGAGAGAGGGAGAAAAAACATTGAAAAAAGGGAGACAAACATTTTAAAATATAATTCTGCTAATGGATTACTTTCACAATATATTAGGTATTTTGAGTTGTGAATATGAACTAAAAAAGATAAATACAAAAACCCATTAGTATGTTTAGTTTTTCATCACTTGGCAGACTCTCTTCACCTACCTATTTTTGTTTGTATCACTTCATTGTTAAACAATGTTTTAAAGCAAAAGTGATTGGTCAGTAACAATATTCCGATCTTGTATGATGACCTAGTCAGTCTCTCGATCAGTGTAGTTTTATTTTCAAAAACCCTAGACTTTCTTGTATACTCAGATATGGGGATGGATTTTTGAGGAGTAAACCACAAGACAATGATTATATTTTTATATTATGTGCATTAAAATACCATCAACAACAAATCAAATCAAATTAATAATATATTGAGCAATTATTATAAAAGTAAAGTTGAATAAATCGGACTCTGCAGCTGCATGAGTAAAAAAAAAGATCAAGTATATGTTCAGGTAAAGTACCACTTCCCAAAAGTGTCCCAAAAGTTAATACAGATCTACAATTGTGGTGCAACAACCACATGCCGAATTTCATCCATCTATCTAGTTGTATTTTTGGGTTATTGTGTTTGCACACACACACACATACACACAATCCCAAAAAACTGTGTTTTTTGGACTCTGGGAGGTCTATAACATCAAGATTCATCAAAATATCGAGGTCGAATTTTTTCGTGATTACTATACTTTCTCTATACTTCGTATATGAGAAAGTAAAAATTGTTTCTCCTGTGTGAAGTGACAGATGAATTGCTGTCAATAAAAAGCAGACACCTGAGAAATAAACTGAAATGTTACTCACTCTTGATTTTTCTCTCCATATGGTAAACGTTTTGTTGACCAGCACATTCTGATTTCAGCGGTTTGAATTACATCTTGATATGCAACAAGCGCAAAGAAAGGCGGCACGTAAATTGATTTCTATTTCACACGCTTTACGCACCCGCATTTAGCTTGCTCTGTCACCGCAAATGCTGTGTGAACAGCCGCCCTCCATCACCAGCTGCCATTCACTGGATGAATATGTGCAGGCGGCTTGTGGTGGATAACTTTCTGTTTTAGAGTTAGAACTTACAAGGGTTAAAGACAAACGGCAAGAATATTCATTCAAAAAAGAAGACTAAAAATATTTTATAAAATTATTATTTTATTTCAGTTAGTCTTTCCAGCTACTTTAATAGTTTTAGTTTTTCATTTTGGTTTTGTTAATTATTTTATTTGTTTACGAAAATCTTTTTTTAATAATAGTTTCAGTTTTGATTTTAGTTATCGTTAACTATAATAACCTTGGTGTGGACTGAGAAGAACTGGTCCAAAGTTCATTTCAATGGCAAAAACAAGTATGGGATACGTTATGTTGGGCATCAAATTGAGGAAAGACTGAACCCAAAATGTGTGAAGAAGTCAGTAAACTTTGGAGTTGGAAGCGTCATGGTGTGGGGAATGTTCTCTGCAGCAGGAGTTGCATCTCTGATACAGCTACATAGCAAGGTGAATGCTGATGTGTATCAGAACCTCCTTCAGCAACATGTGGTTTCATCCTTGCAAGCAACGCCCAAGCAGACAGACATTTTTATGCATGATAATGCCCTTTTTCACACTGTACAATGGGTGAAGCAGTTCTTAGAAGTGAAGAATAAGCAAGTGATGAAATGGCCAGCCCAGACTCCTGATCTGAATTCGATTGAGAATCTCTGGAAGATAACTGATGACAAATCTATGGCAAAGAAATCTGCTGTAGTTTACCAAATTGCAGAAAAAGCTGGAAGATGAATGGAACAAAATCAAGCCAGAGTAGTGCAAGAAATTGATCATGTCTTGTGGGTGCAATGTGCCAAAGTCATTGAAAGCAAGAGCCTCCACACGTCTTACTAAATTTTGAGAGTTGTAATTGTCAAAAAGTGTTGACAAAATTCATTTGCAGATTTCTTTTGCAATACATTCGTAGCAGTTCTCTAATTTTGATCACTGTGATTTTCTAAAATGAAATGGTTTTTGTACAATTGCTTTTTTTTGGCAGTGGTTATTTTTAAAAACTTTCTAGTAGAACAGTAAACATGCCTACATCTAATATGACTTTAAATTTTATGCAGTGACAGACACCAATATTTGAAAGAAACAATTTTTCATACATTGTTCTCTAATTTTGATCACTAGTATATATGTATGCCGCAGTGGGTAGCGCTGCTGCGTTGCAGTTAGGAGACCCAGTTTGCTTCCCGCGTCCTCTCTGCGTGGAGTTTGCATGTTCTTCCTGTGTCTGCGTGGGTTTCCTCCGGGTGCTCCGGTTTCCTCCCACAGTCCAAAGACATGCAGGTTAGGTGCACTGGCGATTCTAAATTGTCCCTAGTGTGTGCTAGGTGTGTGGGTGTGTGTATGTGTGCCCTGCGGTGAGCTGGCGCCCTGCCCAGGGTTTGTTTCCTGCCTTGCGCCCTGTGTTGGCTGGGATTGGCTCCAGCAGACCCTCATGACCCTGTGGTTGGGATGTGGTGGGTTGGATAATGGATGGATGTATGTATGCATAAATTGGACAATTTATATTTGACAGTCAGCCTTCATATCTTCAAGAGGTGGTAGGAAACTGGATTAACCAGAAAAATCCCATGCAGAAACAAGTGATAGTGACTGGGCCATGCTTCAAATTCAGGTTAACAGAGCAGCAGCATGCTGCACATTACAACAAAAGGGAGAAGACCCTTCAGTCCATTCAGGTCATGTGGTTATTTAAAACAGCAGCTGAGCAACCTCAGTAAGTCATCCACATTTTTATAAAATTCCTCATAATAACGACAGTACTTCAACTTCATGACATAAGAGTTTGTTCCATATTGTAACCATTGTGTAAAAAAAAAAGTGTTTTATGACCACTTTCAGCTTACATATATGTTCATGTAATTTCCATGGGTGGATCTATTTACTGTTTACCTAAAAGAGATATTTTTCTCACCATTACTGATGTATTGAATTGTGGTATATACTAAGATAGGAGACCATCATTCATTCATTCATTACTCAAGTTCATTTACTCACTTTTAGGACATGATTTTTTTTACTCCTAATTAAAATGAATTTTGTTTTAATCATACTGCTGGTGAGTGATTACACGTTGGATGGATAGGCAAGTATGAATTTCACTGTAGTCTGTACACATCACGTGGAGTGGTGATTTTGAGTCTAAGTGATCTGCGCCGGTGTCTGGAAGGTTGCCGGTTCAACTCCTGTTAATGCCAGAAGGGATCCAGTAAGCGTTGGCCCTTAACCTGAAAATTTCTCCAGAGGTTCTGTACAATGGCTGATCTTGCGCTGTGACCTCCAAAGTTCATGCAAAATGACAATTTCCCCCTGAGGATTAATAAAATGTAAACATTTACTGCCCTTACTATTACTATGCTAAGAAGTCATAGGGGCAGACACTATCCAACTAGCATCAGGTAAAGTTGATGCCATTAATGTGTTCCTTTGTTCTTCTAATTGAACTGTTACTTTTAATGGGACTGTGGTTATACTGTGTTTTAAGTAAGGGCTGACATCTTTATAGAAGAACTATAGCAAAGGAGAAAAGTCGATATGTTAATTTAAGGAAATGCTCTTTTTTTAAAATGGAAGAAAGATAATAAAAAGTTTAAACTAACTTCTCTAACATTTTTTTTGTGCGTCAAAGGTGTTAGAGCTTGTCAGATTAATTATAAATACAGCAAGAGAATGAAGAGTTGTGTTTACCTAGATCATTGTCACCTGTATAATTAGTATATTCACACTGTACAATAATGGTTATATATTAGCTTCAAACCCACTAAGATATGTATACCAAACACAGTTCCACTGGGAAAATTAGCACCTATTTTGAAATGAAAAGAGAAAAAGAAGTCACACCTCTCTTTGGTGGAACCTGGAGAACAAAAACAAAACAAAAATAATTTTATTGCAGAATACCCCATACCGTTAGCATGTTGTGTAAAATATGCAGAAAGTGGTTTTAAATGAAAGTTGTTCCACATTAATTAGCTGGTAGGCAAGATTATATGTTTTTTGGCATTTTGATTGTACACATATTTATATAAACACAATGTGCTGGATAACATCCTTAGGATTATTGCTTAGTTATTATAATTACACATCACTTATTCAGTAAGGTGCAGCAGGCAGAGGGCTTAAATTACAAACATTAGTCTTATGTTTCTTACACATGCTTAACTGATGTTCAGGAAAAGGCATTCATTCTTATAGATGGCTGAATTTCATCTACAAAACTGTGCCAAAATAAAGTGAAGTGGGTTTATTTTTTAAGAGTTTATGGATATTTGCCATTTTCCTACTAAAGGGCCTGCACATTTATTTATTTTTTACAACTGTTTTGATCCTTGAAATACAAAATTGATTGTTGTTCTACTTTCATATTTTATTACTTTGACTTGCATTTCGTAGTTGGTGCTTTTATTAAAAATCGTACAGATCACAAATATCTAGTTCAGTCATTTGTGTTCTCAGTAATTGGGGCCCTAGTGGGCTAAGATTAAGTGAGTTGCTTGGGGTCAGACAGTTGTGACAGTGACTGAATGAGCAATCTAGTGCTTTAGCTGCTAGGCCACACAACCAGATGTAAGGCTGTTGCAAAATTTGTGAACACTTTATTTTTCATGTGTTAGACAAGTATTCTTCTGTTTCAAATGAACTGTATGTGGTCTACAATCTTTAGGTAGGTGATACATGTCAAAGTAACATCCACATGAATGCCAGGACCCAAAGTTTTAAATAGACCCAAGGTTTCGAACATGAAGCAGCGAAAATCGATCATACACTAAAATAGCTGAGGCATTGCACTCAGACAAAAAGAGTACAGCACAAACACTAAGTACAAGTAAATTGAGCAACTTCTCTGAAGCAGCGGCATCACCACAAGCAGGTGCCATCTTGCTTTCTTACTCTAACTTACATATCTTCCCCAAGTAAACTTCACACTCACACACACACAACTATCCAAATGATCTAAAAGAACATTTAGATCATTCATTAGACCAGGCCACCTTCTTCTATTGCTCCATGGTCAAGTCCTGATGCTGACGTCTCCATTTTAGGAGGGGTTGTCATGTGTGCTCTGACAGGTCTGTTGCTACGCAGCCCCAAATTCAGCAAGCTGGGATGCACTGTGTGTTCTGAAACCTTTGTGTCATGACCAGCTTTAACTCTGTCATCAATTTGTGCTGCAGTAGCTCTTCTGTGGTATTGGAAAAAATGGTCAAGCCTTCACTCGAAATCCACATTAACGAGCCTTGCACACTCATGACCCTGTCGCCAGTTCAGAAGATGTGCATCCTTGGACCATTTTTGGTAGGTACTAACCAGCATAAACTGAGAACAACCCATCAAGACCTGCCGTTTTGGAGATGCTCTGAGCCAGTCGTCTAGCCATCACAATTTGTCCCCCATTAAATTCGCTCAGATTCTTATGCTTACCCATTTTTGTTGCTTCCAGCACATTATCTTTAAGAACTGATTGCTGCATAATAGACCCAACCCTTTGACAGATGCCACTATAATGAGATAATCAATGTTATTCACTTCACCACTCATTGGTTTTAATGTTGTGGCTGATCGGTGAATATAGCAACTAGCAGTAATACAGCTTTATTTCTTTGATAGACAGATTTTAAACAGATGCAGCTTAAATTACTACTTTTAGACTTACCCATTCAAAGAAAATTCTTCAATAACAATCAATAGGATCACAAAGATGGACTTTTAAGTAGCAGTATTGTTGCTTTTAAAAGGGTTTTATCCTGGCTACATTCTGTTTGATACAATTGCTGTTTAGGTTGCATTGCAGTAATTTAAATGGACATGGACATTACCTGTAGGAAGAGCGGATTGATTTTTGAATATGGTCTCATACGCGTAAATTGCTTGGACTTCAGGTATGAGTTTCTTGTTGCTCTTTGGGGCCATTTTGAAGGATATCCACATCTAGGGAGATCGTGGTCTTATATTTCCTCTATTTGCAGATTGTTTGTCTTATTGTAAACAGAGAAGTCCAGAACATTTTGCTGAAGATATTTACCACGCTCTTCTTCTTTCATCATAGCATGCTGGATTACATTAAATACATGGGTAAAACATAATTGACTCGTGTGTTTAGGGCATTTTGGTAGGCTATCTTGGCATCACTGAATTGCACTATATACTGTAGATTTATCAGATTATAGGCTTATCATTGCCACTTGTACAGAGTCCAGTGAAAATCTTCCTTTCATGTGACAGGTAACTCAGTGACTGAACTTTGGGATTCGCCTACTTTTCTGAGATACTTAAAAACCGATTCTGTACATAAGAACTCTACTTTTCTTTTAGTTATATATTCATCTTATGTAAGTGTGTATTGTTTATTTTTGTATGCTATTTATTCATTATTATTCTTATATAACTTTAATTTGTTTTTCTTTGTTTGCAACTGTTTCTTTGATATATTGTAAAACTATACTCTGTATGAAAATGTGCAACAGAAATAAATGTTTTTCTTCAGGTAATTATTTTTTACAATTCTTCTCATATATAGTTTACTTTCTTAACACTGCTTAATATTTGTGGATGCAAAACAATTTGTAATGAAACTAAAGGCTACATTTGATTTTGTCACGATTATACAGAAAAATGAAGCAATTAAATATCTACAATAAGGCCTCAACGATTTTCAAGAGTAAACTTAACTAAACAGTTAAATAAAATATAATGTGTGATCACTGCATCTGTTCATTCAAAAAGTCTCCAATAAGAACTTATCCTGTATGCATGCACATTGATAACTCTGACTTTTCAATTGTTTTTTCAATGGTCTTAAAAATCATAAAATGATCATAAATGGTAAAATTGATTGTACCACTCATGCCAGACTACTTTAGAGTCACCAGTCCAGCTAACCTGCATGTGTCTGGATCAGAGTAAATGAAAAATAATCACAGACATATCTAATTATTATGATTTAACAAATTCTTGAAATATATTGTCATTCCAATAAGTGAATAATGTGACCGATGTCTGTCTTGACTTCATTCTTGATTTTCTAATTGCATGCACCATCACAAAGTCTTTTACAGGGCAACACAAGAAAAGGATACTGTAAATTACAAGGTAATTCAATCATACTTGAAAAACAGACAGCTTGATCTGTTTATCTTTCTTTTTTGTTCTTCATTTGGCAGAGGGTTGCAGGACACGTTAGGCACACACCCACACTCACTCATACTGGGCAATTTAAAATTACCAGTCAATTTAACACACGTGCCTTCCGGTTGTGGGTGGAAAATTGGAATACAACCCACGAAGAGTGTTCCCAGGCCAGGACTCAAAAGCAGTGATCTAGAGGTGTGGAGCAGCAGCACTAACAATCGTGGCATAATTTTTCCCAAAGCTGAATTAGACATCTTCAAACTAAACAAATGGCAGTTAGTTGACATGTCCACAATAGATCTGACTCTTTGACTGTTAGCATTTAAGAATTAAATATTTCAGCCAACCCAAATTAAGGTCATTCTTACCATGCTTCTAGAATAACATGTTGCAAGAGCATTAGCTTTTAACAGGGATCAAAAAATATTGAAATTTCCAAAATTAAAAAGGCTACAGAAATTATTATTAATAAGGAAATTTTAAAGAATACCCTGTTGAGAAAATCAAAGGAGAAAAGCTATTTGTAAAAGGAATTATATGCACAGAAAAAATAAAAGAGTTTACCAGAATCCTGACATGATCAGCTCCCCAAGGAATATGTAACCTGGTTACTGGGCCAGACTGAAGCTTCAGTCTCTAAACACATTCTCAATCATTAAAATCTGCAGCTGCTCAACAAGACGGCCCAAGGCATAATTAAATTTGATTTGGTTCTCTTTCAGACAAGGATTCACGTTAATACCATTTCATTGTAGCTGAAAATACAAGCCAGTGGAGAAAGTTCAAGGCAGTAAAGTCAAGGAGTGGAGATTTTCACTCACCAGTTCTAATAGTTGATATCCTCCTAACCATAAGTGGGTCTAGTTTTTAAATTATTAATAATGATAATAGATTCAATGGTCTGTGTATTTTCTTGAAGCTAAATTATACATTCTGTTTCTTTGATTGCTTAAGAATTCACAGTTCAGACTGACATTCAGACTTGTTAGTAATGAAAGCTTACACAAGCTTTTATTGTTAAATAAAGCTGCTGCTCTTTATGGTAAGTGTCACAGGTGAAATAAAAAAAAACCCAAAAGACACACATAAAATTTCATTTCTGAAGTGAAAACATTATTATTTATTGCCCTAGTATTTCCAAATAGAAATTAAACACTCTCAATTGCTAAACTGTTTAATCCTGAGTAATCGCCCATTTAATCGCCAAATCCTCCCTTTCCACCGCTGCATACCTGGTCTCCCGGTCCAACAGTTTCCGGCTCAGGAACATGATGGGTTGTTCCACACCATTGACACTTTGGCTCAGCACGGCCCCCAGGCCTGTGTCCGAATCGTCCGTCTGGAGGATGAAAGGCAATGAAAAGTTAGGTGCCATCAAAATAGGTGCGGACGTAAGGGCCTGCTTTAAGTCACCAAATGCAGCGCCGGTCTTCTCAGTCCATACCACAATGTTCGGGGCCCTCTTCTTTGTTAAATCAGTCAAGGGCGCCGCTCTCTCCGAGAACCGGGGTACAAACCGGTGGTAGTACCCCGCTAACCCCAGAAAGGCTTGGACCTGCCGCTTGGTTCGCGGACAGGGCCATTTCAAAATGGCATCAACTTTGGAGCACTGTGGCCTTACGGTACCCCGACCCACCAGGTAGCCTAAATATTTGGCCTTGCTCAATGCAAAGAAGTATTTTTTAGGATTAATCCGGAGTTCGGCCTCACCAAGTGTCCGCAATATCGCTCAGACATGCTGTAGGTGTTCCTCCATGTGCTGGAATAGATGACCACGTCATCCAGGTAGGCAGCACTGTATGAGTTATGAGGCCAGAGCACTTTGTCCACCAGACGCTGGAAGGTTGCTGGAGCCCCGTGTAACCCTAATGAAAGGACACGATACTTCCAGTGTCCACTAGGGGTACTAAACGTGTTTTTTTCCTTCGCTGAGTCCGTTAAAGGAACCTGCCAGTACCCTTTTGTCATGTCCAGTGTGTCAAATATTGAGCCTGTCCAAGCCTCTCGAGGAGGTTGTCCACTCGTGGCATTGGATAGGCATCAAATTGGAAGACTTGATTAATCCGATGGAAGTCATTGCAAAACCTCCAACTCCCGTAAGGCTTACCGACGAGCACAATGGGGCTGAACCAGGGACTATAACTTTCCTCAATCACACCTAGTTCCAGCATGTGCTTGATCTCAAGCTCCACTTCAGCCCTTTTTTGCCTCAGGAAGACGATACGGACGTTCTCAGACAATAACCCCAGGCTCTGACACAATGTTGTGCTCAACCAGAGAGGTCCTTCCGGGGTTCTCACTGACTACCTCCCGAACGGCCCAGATAACTGTTTCCAGCTCCTGCCGTTGTCTGGGACTTAAGTCCACACTGAAGTTAAGGCTGTGTGTGTGAGCGAAGAGTAAGCGGGGCTGGCCGGAGGAGGGGTTGGGATCCCTGTCCGTCCACGGTTTCAGCAGGTTCACATGATAGACCCGCTCCTCCGGCCGACGATTGGGTTGACACACCAAATAGTCGACCAGTCCCTTCCTTTCCTTAACTTCGTAAGGGCCTTGCCAATAGGACCATGACCCGATCTCCCGGGTGGAACTCCCAAAGAGACCTGCCGCGGTTGTAGTAACGGACCTGTGCTGCTTGGGCCTCTTCCATGTGACTTTTAAGGAGGGGCCGAATCTTTCCAAATCTATAGCGTAATTGCGCAATATACTCTAATATGTTTGTAGAGGGAAGAGCCTCTTCTTCCCATCCTTCTTTTAGAATATCTAATATGCCCCGGGGTTGTCACCCATACAGTAATTCAAAAGGGGAGAACCCCGTGGAGGCTTGTGGGACTGCCCGATAGGAAAAAAGGACGAGGGGAAGGAGCTGATCCCAGTTCCTTCAATCCTCGCTGACCACCTTAGGCAGCATTTGTTTGAGAGTCTGATTAAACATCTCTACTAAACCGTTGGTTTGAGGATGATACACTGCAGTCTTTAAATGCTTTATTTTCAGTAATCTGGCAGTCTCCTTGAACGTCTCCGAGGTGAAAGGTGTCCCCTAGTTACTCTAAGACCCCTAGTAATTCCCGTGCGATGGTTTTAGAAGTGGCTGAGCGCAACGGAACAGCTTCGGGGTATTTGGTAGCATAATCCACAAGGACTAGAATGTACTTGTGTCCTCGGGCTGAGGGCTCTAGAGGTCCGACTATATCAACCCCAATTCGATGGAAGGGAATGTCAATCAGGGGAATAGGAACGAGAGGAGCACGGTCCTTTCTTGGACTTTGTCGCAGTTGACAATCCGGGCAGGAAGCGCAAAAGCAACGATCCTCCTCATTGATTCCCGGCCAGTAGAAACGGAGCTTGATCCGCTCCAGGGTTTTCTCTGTGCTCAAGTGGCCACCTAGGAGGTGGGCGTGTGCTAATTTACAGACCTGCTGCCAGAAAGTCCGCGGGATTAGCAGCAGCCTTCTCTCCTGCCCGTCATGCATTGCTACGCGATAGAGAAGGTCGTTGTCTAACACAAAGTGAGGACCCTGTGGCATTGACTGGTTTGTGCGCTGGCCGTTGACTAGGACCACTGCATTTTTTGCAAATTTCAGGGAGTCGTCACTCCATTGCTCCCTTTTAAAGGAGGCCGGTGTCTCTCTAAATTGGAACCGTAAAAGGGAGAGAGGGTCTGCACCGACCTCAATGGGCATGGTTTCCTCCCAGTCCGCCGCGGCGCTGGTGGATGACGTATCAGCACGCGACGGCCCAGGAGTTGCCACGTCACCTTGGACGACCTCTTCGTCTCTCTTTGCCGGCTGATTACACGGCGTGGAGGCAGCTTGAGACGGCTCATCTCCGTCCATAACTAGGCCCAAGTTAACCCCAGGAGTGGTATGTGTCTCACCGCTTTTAATATTAGACCAGTCCTGCCCCAGTATCACCGGGTGTGGAAGATCAGGGAGGATCGCCACGGTTAATTTCTGAACTGATCCTCCGTAACTGATGACACAAGCGGTGGTCCTGTACCAGCGGGTTTCTCTGTGGACACAGGTTATACCGGTCTTAAATTTCAACCACTGTTGCGGTAGCACAAATCGGCGGGCAACAATGGAAATGTTGCTGCCGGAATCAAACAGAGCAGAAGTTTTATACCCGTTAACAATCAGCACGCCTGTGTGTGGGACCGGCAACGGGTTTGTCAGAGCACACCAACCCCTCCTCCCCCTCCACCTGCATTCCACCTCATTCCCAAGCGGTTTGCACGCCCACGACTTCAGGGACGTCGGCCCAAGCTCTGGGTTGTACAGGGGGTGGCTAGGTTTTGGGACATACTCCAGTTGAGTTCGGCCAAGGGACAGTTCAGCTCCCCCAGATTGTGAGGCCGACCTTTGTATTTCTACGAGCTCTATGAGCTCTGCCATACTTCTGAATTGTTTACCCCAGACCGGCTGGGTGAAGCCATGGGGTAGTGTGTCCAGAAGCAGGTAGCAAGCCACCTGCTCTATTATCTGCGAGGGCTTGTTTTCCTGTGGCTGTAGCCACTGCCCTACCTTTGCCCATAATGACCAGGCTTGTTGAGGGGTCGGCCGCTCTGGGTCGAACCTCCAGTTTTTCAGGCTACTCACCTGCCAGTCTGGGGCACTCCTAGGTGGAAATCGGTGCTCTGGCTTCACAGGGAGGCGGGCACTCTCCTCCGAGAGAGCATAAACAGCCCTCTTCGCCTCCCCCTTCTGAAGCAGCCCAATTCTGTGAGCCCCTCCCGCACACTCCCTGGCCTGCCTAGGTTGCCTAATGGAGCATGCTGGGGGCAGAGCCTGTACCGGGCCACTCCGAAACACGGGACAGCCTCCCCGCCTGGAAACTCGGCCCCGGTACGCTCCCACCTGGATGTGTTGCAGGTCCTGTCCCCTTCTCTTCCAGGACTTCTCCATCCTGCTGACTACACCAATGTCACAAGAACGAGACATAAACAGATAAAGGTTTGGGGCAGCCACCCGTATAATATGGTATCCTGGCTGCAAAGTCGTTTTTTATCAAATACACCGCACTGATTTGCATACAACTGAGTCCAGAACAAGACTGAGGGAAAAGGGAAAAAGGGCAGGCTTTTAAAGGGGAAGACAGGAAGTGAGGTCATAAGGTTTGGACCCATGTTCTTCAATCATTGGTTTGAGCCCGGACGTGACATCACAGGGGCCGGAACCAGTAAGGTCTACTTCCATTGGCTCGGTCCCGGAAGTGACATCAAGAGAGCCAGGTGGAATCTCCTGGGAAGGGTCTACAGGAAAGGGATAAAAAGAGTCAGTGCACTCTGCCACATCCCGGCATGCCTCATAACTGCCTTCACTCAAGCCCTTTAGCTGCCTCCCATGCGCACGTGCGTGACAATATATAGAGGTATGCTGCAAAAGCTTACAGAAGAAAAACATTAATACTAATAAGTGCTAAAATATATATACTGCATATGCTGATGGTACAGTGGTTGGGGTGCTGCTTTACAGCACCAGCCAAATCAAAGTTCATGAAGTTAGCACGTTCTCCCCATATCTGCATGATTTTTTGTATAGGCATACCTGATTTCCAGAGACGATTTTAAATTGCCTCCACATTGGTGAGTTTAAGACTCTGAGTAACTATTTCCTACAAAAAAAGAAGCTGTTGCCTTGAATGCATTGTGACAGACTTCGTAATCTGCAACCCTACACTGGGTGAAGCAGCTTCCACCCACCATATTTCCTGTGGTTTTGGGCACTCCATGGGCTCTGGCATACACTTAACATTTTAAGCAGTATGTTTTAAAATCACAGACAAAAGGTTAAGTATCAAAAGCATTAATACAAATTATGGTAGATACAAAATTTCAAATACTTTATGAAATAATTTATCATGGCAAATTTTGAAGTCAAAGTGTTTTGACATTGGGTACTTAAAAAATGATTACAACTAAAAGTACAATCAATCTGTTTGACACATGTTGAATTAACAAGATAAAATGAACAGACAAAATAAAGTGTGAGGTACTGTGGGAGGCAAGCAAACTGGGCAGTGGAAGAACCCACAGTGTATCATTCCAAAAAGTCTCTCCAAATTTCACATACTGTGTCTGAAGACTCTATAAGTTGTAGGCTTGCCCAACAACATACACAAGGCTGTATTTTCACTGTGTTTTCACTATTGGCCATCCATTTTTGATTAAGCTGTTGAGACAGTCTCAGGTTAGAATCGTTAATACATACAGGCTCTGGATCAGAGAAGAGGGATCCTGGAAGGTGTGCAAAAGACATGTGTGCACAAGCAGTGATATCAGCTTTTTTCTATTCTTTACATTACATTGTGTTTTGTGTGCTGTGTTTATTTTATATATTTTTGAAATATGTATGCATTATTAATCTAATTGACACTAGAGACTGCAAACAGAAAAGCAGTATAGGCTGGAATGGCTAGATTTAATGCTGTTGCCACTGACCTTTTCAGCTTGTTCCTGATTATGGTTGTAACCTGTGTAAATGGCAGTCATTACTTTGTATCATTTAACTTACAGAGTTCACTGACAGAGGGGCAGGCTGTTCATTTGTAGCTTACTAGTGGTGTGCTACACTGGGGACCCAGAAGAAGTACTTGAACAAATTATTTAGATCTGTCATTAGTTTGACAGGACAGGTTGAAAGTCCCAGGAAACAGAAATATTTGCAAGCATCAGAGATTGCAAAGGTCCTTCATTTGGAAGCAGGCAGAAGAGTTGGTCATTAACATCAGCATAGTGTGTTCTTTATGATTGTTCAACTAAAAAGATTACAATATGCAAGCTTTCGAGGCCACTCAGGCCCCTTCTGCCTCAAAAGCTTGCATATTGTAATCTTTTTAGTTAGCCAATAAAAGGTGTCATTTCACCTTACTTTCTCCTGTATCAATCTATGGCTAACACGGTACAACACTCTACTGCTATTTCTATTGAATGGTCAAAGTTGAAACACTTTGCTGTGCTACCTTCTTTTATAGTGCAACCATTCTGCTACAAGTGTGCACCACAGTGACCATCAATGCAATGCTTCTATAGCCGAAAAAAAAGGAAAATAAAATGGAAAGAATGAAAATGGAAGAAATTAAATACTAATGTGTTTCTGACTTAATGATGAAAAGCAATAACAAAGAAGGATAAAAAGTACACATAGAGACAAAAACGACACAAAACATAAATGAACTATGAATTTCAAAGGTGTAATTTAATAACTAGATTCGTAAAAGGACAGACAGAATTTAATACCATTTAACATTTAGATTATTGTTTCTCATTTTTGCAGCTCTCTGTATTTAGCAATGCCAGTTTATAGATAGATAGATAGATATACCTTACTTGTTTTCAGGTTCCGTTCTAATTTGTTGCTATTTTTGTAAAATGCACCGAGATTAATGCTAGTTTTACATTGCAAAAAGTTCAAATGCTAATCAAGAATAAATATCAATCAGGGTCACACATAATTAACACAGACCTCATTCTTTCAATATGTGTTTTTCAGAAAGTTTAAAATGAAAGGTGACAGCATGGCTCTTAAAAAGCTTTTTCTTCATTGTATCTTCCGGCCCGCACAGACTTTCTCCTGTGAGACTGGATTTTCCTGTCAACACATTCACAGCCCACAGTAAAACAAGCCTGAAACCATCTGCCCATTTTGAGTCTTGCAAATTAAACAATGTTTTCCAAAAAATGTTTTTGTTTCTAGGGTTCCAGAAATAGGCTTTAACATTTTCATGTACCAGCTTAGCAACTTCATTTAGCAAATGACACTCATAACAGAAAGTAAAAGGTAAGGGTCACCTTAGACTCTTCTATTAATTGCAAGGTCTCAGATCATTAATGCACAAACTCACCTGCATATGCTACTCCTATAGTGTACTATATTTAAGCTGTACTGAAAAAATGACTATCAAAAAATATATGTAAATAAACAAATTTTACAGGCCCCTCCTAAATCCCAAAGACATGTATGGTAGGCAACTCGAACTTTGCCCAGTATGCGTGAGTGTGCATCAAGGTCTTGAAACGAAGACCCACCTCCCCCCTTATTCATTGGTCAGGAGTCCTGACCAGTAACAGCTCAAGTCGAGTGACTTTGTTGTCATACCATCCATACACAGTATTGCAGCATCTAGTAGCATGAAATAATGGGACTGCGGTGCAAAATAATAAATAAACACAGAACAAATGCAAGACAGGTAAACAACTATAATACACAATAAATAGATGAATAATCAATAATAGGTAAGTGAACAGATAGTAATAATTTGAAGTAGATAGTAATACAGTACATACATGATAACAGTAAAGCTAATGAAATTCATTGAACCTTCGGTCTCACTTGATACCAGCATTGGTCTGAGAAAGATGTACAATTAGAGATTAAAAGTAAAAGAAAACAACAATAACATTTATTTATATAGCACATTTTCATAAAAATAATGTAGCTCCAAGTGTTTTACATGATGAAGAAAGAGAAGTAAGAATTAAAATAAGAGAACATTAATTAACATAGAATATAAGTAAGGTCCGATCTCCAGGGAGGAAAGAAAAAACCAAAAAAACTCCAGATGGCTGGAGAAAAAAAAAATCTGCAGGGGTTCCAGGCCATGAGACCGCCCAGCCCCCTCTAGGCATTCTACCTTACATAAATGATCAGTCTTCATTGTATTCAGAGTTCTCATGGAAGGACTTGATGATGACGGTCACATGGACTTCTGGCCTTTAATCCATCAATGTAGGGACATCACGGTGTTTTGATCAGGTGATGGTGGCGCAGATCGCCACCACAGAAAACCGAAAAAAGAACAGAAGAGAGAGTAGGGGTTAGTACAGATTTTGGAGCCACCATGAATAGTATGACAATTAATTGAATATATAGAGCATCAGGATTAAACTAAAATGAAGTTATGAGAAAGCCAAGTGAAACAGCAGGTGGAAAGCATGCCTTATATTTGTGCATGTGTGAGATGCCTCAACAAGCAGGAATTGAGTTCACTGGTTCAGTTTTACAGATTGCCACTGAGTAACTCAAAGAACTGTGTTTATGGCATACTGCTATGTACATAAATATAATGACGAGTGAATGAGGGGAGAAGTGAGTCTCCAATTCAAAAGCTCGATTCCATTTCAGCATGTTTCCCTGTCATACATAAGTGGATTTTCTGGAAATGGTTTATTGAACAACACCTCTGCAAAAATACATGCTTTTATATATATGTGTTCTCCATGAAAACATGAGATTAAAACTTGGTCTTGACTATTACTACAAACAATGCAGGGTGAGTAATATATTCAAAAATCCTCTCCTGTGTAAAAACTTTATTTTTGTCTTGCTTTCATGTTTGTTCATGCAGTTGTTATTGTTGCAGTGCTAGGTGCTTGGTTGGTCTGGCTCTTTATTTCGGGGTGTTCCTCCCAAATCTGGGTCTGGGGAAGGTTAAGTTATCCTGGAGCAACTGCATATCTTGAAATGTTTCTTTCATAGTTATACAAAGAATCACTCCATTCCTGCAATATACTGTATGATTGTTTAATTTTTTCATGACTGCACATCCACTCCTTTCAAAAAATGTTTACACTCACTGCCTGAAATTATTGCAGCAATACAATTGCAATGCTGCTTTATTCCCAGAAACCAATCTTAAATTTCAGATCATTGCCTGATACAATGCAGAGCACTTCAAGACTGTTGCCTTTTCATCAGTTCAGACTAAAAAATGTTGAATATTGATGTCAATTAAATAGGAAATCAAATCCTTTATTCCTGCTGATTTCTGTACATGCTGAGTGAATTCTATCTAGTTCTGAAAAGGCTCCCAAATGCCTATTTTATTTAGCCACCCCCTCAGCTTTTAAAAAGCAATATATCCAAAATGGCATTGCAAAATGTTTGCTATAAATTTCAAATGGCTTACATGAAAATAACCCCTTGGCCAAAGAATATGCTTTTTTCTTATATGTTCCTAACTTACATTTAAGAACAAACTGTTTCTACACCATAATTATTGTTAAATTTACCTTACATTAGGCTGCAATGTCTGAATATAAGTGTGAACCTGTAAATTCAGTTATACTTCACTTAGCAACATCCTTAGTTGCTAACAACAATTCCTCCAGCCTGTTGACTGTTCTTTTTCTTAAAGCACATCTACGGGAGCACACTACTGGTGTTTGCAGAAAGCTATCTAGGGTTGTACTGAAAACAATAAAAGTTCTTTAGTTTCACACAGCTTTCCTAAAAACACAAAAAAACATATTCCCATTACCAAAGCTAAACTTCATGCCCAGAAGCAACTGGGTCCTTGTGTGTTCAATCCACAACATGAAAATAAAATTGTGGCTGTTCAAGTGGAACTAAATAATCATCTGCTTCGGCGGACAGAATTTCAAACTTCTGAGAGCCAGATATTATTCTTCAGTAGCAGCTCAGAGAAAATAACTGACATATTGTTTGATGAAAACCAATGCATTTAGCTCTATTTCCTCTATTAAAACTGGTGAAGGAAATCTGACATTTGAGCACAATAAATTAATTTAGATTTTCCTAGGATTTATTCTATATTACTTTCAGAAAATAATTCCACACAGCCTCCAGGCTTGTTTGTCATAACTTCATGTGTTGCAGTTATCTACAAAAGAAGCAACATATCTTGTCTTGATATATCTGTAGGAGTAATCCACTACTCTTTCATATAAAAAAGGTAAAGATCTTTTTAGAAGTATTTAAAGGCTTTATTAATGCAGCCTCTGTATCTCAGTTGGTGACTCAGTAACCACATTTCCATTGCAGTTATGCACAAAAGTCGACAAAACACAAATGTGAACTATCTGTGTTTCCATTGAATGATTTTATGCGAAAGAAAATTGTTTTATTAACTTGAATTAAAAATGACGATCTATATGATGGGTGTTGGTTCTGTTATTTCAATTGTGTCTGCAATCACCACGTTTGTTTTTAATCGGAGGCAACCAGAGGGAGTGAATACAATAAAGGGAATGTGAACTCACTATATAGGCCACATACTGTATTAGGAATTTCTTTGAAATAGTCCACAGTTGTCTTACTGAGGAGTTGTATGTACAAACTTTTAGAATGAGTAGCTCAACATTCTTGGAATTATGCAGTGCAATAGGCTCCCCCGTGACCCCTGCCATAGCATACATGAGGGAGTCAGTCCTGACTGAGAAGCACATAGCCATTGCACTTTATAAACTGGCTACCTGTGTGGAGTACAGGGTTGTTGCCGAGACTGTATATGGGATGAGTTAAGCCAGATGCTCCAAATTAATGAGGCATATGCTGTGTCTCTTCCACATCACTTTGCCTGATGTGGAAGAGGCACAGCATTTTTCACAGCACAATTATGAGACACACAAAATGCCTTAGGTTTATGATGAAATCGACAGCTCAAATATTCCTATCCGTACACCAAGTGACAGGTATCGGGATTATGTTAACGGAAAGGCTGGACATTTGTTGTTCTGCAAGTGGTCGATGACAACAGATTAATAATCAGGAACATTTGCATTGGGTCACCCAGTGTGGCAATGCTGGTCCTCCTCCATGGTTCCCACTTCCAGCTTCAGGAGCCCTTGATGTAACCAGATGAGCTCATCTAATGGAGGACAAATCAAACTGAGCAAGGGGATGATGCAAAAGGTGCAAGTGCTTTTATTACAAATACTCAAACAAACAGTGTCCAAAGTGCAGTGCTTCAAAAATGTCCACAATAAATAATCCATAAGAACAGGGTGAATAATAGTGGAGGTTAAAATAATCCAAATAAATAAATCCCTTAAAACAAGGTTAAAAACAATGGCTGGAAGCAGTTCCCTGTAAAAGCCTGGTGCATTCTTTTAGCTGGCGGCTCCCCTGCTTCTCCCATACGGGCCCTGCAACAGGGGACGCACCCTACCTGCAGGTGCAGCTGCCTTCTACACTGGTCTGGTAGCCTTCCAACTCCTGGCTCCATACAGCTCCCACCACACCGAGACTCGGGTTCCCCAACGTCCAGGGTGCTCATGCTGGGGCTTCAACCTCCTAAGCCTCCGACTCCCGCTGCCTTCAGCAGCCTTATGCAGCCAGCCTTCCTTACTCCCAGTCACTCCAGCTCCTCTTAAGCGCTCAGCAGGAGTGCCCACTCCTTTCTGTCCCAAGTGTTAGCCAAACACTCTTCTGTGCTCTCTGGAAACGCCTTTGCCTGGCAACTGCTCTGGCCACAGTACCACGCCCCCTCCTTAAGCCACAAGTGCAGCAATTATTTATTTAAAAACTGCCAAAGCTTTAGAGCTGTAGATCCGCTATATCACACCCAGTGGTGCTCATGATACTGCTATATTCACCACATCACATTTACACACGTATTTGAAAATTTACGTCATGTCACGTGACATAAATGTGAAAAAAGTGTTTCCATTTCAGTTTTGCAAATTATTGCATTATTGAATTGCCTGAAAAAATACCTCAAGCGAGTGTATAAACTTTTTTGCAATTTTTGAGAGTTTTTTTGAATACTCATGTTTCCATTACCATTTTTTTGTTACACAATTTCAAAATATGCTTTAAGAAGGTTAATGGAAATGCAGCAATTGATATTTTTCCCAGTATTGATTCCTCGGTATTCATTTTTCTGTAAAAACATTTTGCTACAAATACAGGCCCATGTTATTAATAAACATAGATATAAAAAATTCTGGCAGAGGCTGAATAAGGTAATCCCAAATCTAATGTGTTTCATTCATTTGCATTTAGCGCCATATAATTTATGTGAATTGTCTCTTAATATAGATTTGGTTGTAACTCTCACTAACCTGTGACGTTCCTATAATGTAGTAAAGGCTTTCGATTGCTTTACCCTGATGTGCACACTCTGGTGAACGGTATTAAGTGAAGAATTCATCTGTAGGGTAAGATGTATTGATTCATCTCCCACAGTGGAATCTAAATCTAACAGTTTGTGCTCATTTTCAGTTCATAGAGGCTACTGTTTACTATCTTGGCAGTACTTCTTGGACTTCTCATTTTAGTAGATAGTCAGTACTTCAATTTTTGTGTGTCATATTTTCTATATTATTACCAAGTTTTATTAGACTCTTGAATTTTTAGACAAAGTGAAATTTATGTTATCTTCTGATATAGTGCAGAACATCTTTGAGACTCCATAATATGGTTGCTGACTTCATGGAGAGAGCATTGACAGATAGGGACTGCCAGATAGTCCACTCCAGAAATGTCTGCAAGATGAAACTAAATGCCTGTCCACTGCCATTAACATTCAAGCTCAAACTTAGCTGGAAAGAAGGAAAGAAAGTCATAGAAAGAAAGAAGAAAATGATGCAAAATAATTAATAACGTCTTAATGAAAATGAGCTGACTGATCCCATGAACAGTCACTATACAAAGTGGATAGACAAAGAATGTGTAAACTCCATCCAGATGATGACGACATGGCCACAAAGACAGAAGTGACAGTTACTTTTTCACCATGCCATCCTACACTTGTAATTGTATTTATTACTTACAGTATGTCTTTGAAAATGCATTGCGATGGCACGCGTAGGAAGTTTTGCATAATTATCACAAATGTATTGCCAATAAACGACCAAATTTTATTTTTGCTCATAAGTCTGAAGCCAGGGAAGGAGTATAAGCATGCCAAGAAATGGAAGAAAAAATGCCTCACTGAAGTAAATACATTTAACAATAAATGCAACTCAAATTCTGAAATATACATAGATTTTGTTAACAGCAGGTCATGCATTTTCAGTTGGACTTTAATAGATTTCCCCAGGACTTTCTGAATTTATGGCTATCATCAGTAGTAGAAATACTTAACATGTACCAAATGCAGAAGAAATACAGATCACAACAGAACTGCCCATTACACTAATAATTTTGCACAAAAGTGTTGTGATTCAAGTGCATCTCAAATGTGTTGATGCCATTCAAACTGTCAGCTAATTACAAAGGAATCTTTTTCTTTAATTAAGTAGCTTCTGTTTTGTTATAGAAAGAGGGATATTATGATGTTGATCTTACCCTGCACAGCTACAAACAGTTATAGCCATAATTATAATGCAATCACATTTAAGCCTGTTTTTACATTATCAGAACCACCCAAGTCAAATATTTAAAAACATCCATTTATTGCTTTTCATCTGTCTTTCCAGTGTCTTTCCATGGCTCAGAATAAAAGCCAGCAGCCTACCTGGTGTTAGCCATATCAAAGCAAATTGGAGTGCTGAGTTTTTTGATAGTCAGTCGTGTGAGGATTGAGACCAGATATGTCTTTAAGCTTTGCAGATGAATTAAAAATATCATTTCAATTTATTCGGTAACACTTTACATTAAGTGTCCATAATTACACTGTAACTACTATGTAATTACCTGTATAAGTACAGTGTAACTATAAGTTATTACTCCGTACTTACTGTGTAATATAAAGTAACGCTATAGTTAATTACTCAGTTGTCATTGTTATTCCACAGTGTATATAATTACAATGTAACAATTTATCACTGATCCAAAAACAAGTGTACTTACATAGTTGCGATGTATCTGTACTTTCAAAATGTAATAAAAACATCAGGGTATGTAACTACAACTATGTAACAGATTTTCCATGGTCTGGGCAATTGTAATGGAGAATTGCAGTGATAACTGCATTGGTTTTCAATGATATTTCAAGACCTGTTTTAAATGGTGAAAACACATTTACAAAATGGCTCCCCTTTGTCCAAAGCCAATGCAATCAAAAGAGGGACTGGACACACAGACTTCCGTGTTGTATTAATAAGTATTATATATATTATTTGCAGTACCACTATGATTTACTATTATACTAAAGGTATCATGTACTTGAAACTAAACTCTGTGAATGCACATATATGCAACTGACCCTCACTCCACCAGAGAGGACTGTGTGTATTAAAATGAACTTCTTGGGAGCTGTCATAATTTTAAGTTTTTGGAATATTATCATTGTAATTCTATATTGTTTAGTGCATTAGACATTATGTTTATATTTTTTCTTATTTTTATTGCATTTCCACAACACCATTTTATGATTTGTATACATTACCAACAGCCTCATTAACATCCTGTGATGTCCAGAAATCACAGTGGGGGACAGCAGCATGCCCATGTTATTTAAACCAACATCATGCTGTGTTGTGCACCCAAGTTTTTGAATACAATTTTAAAAATGTGACGTTAGAAATCTCTCTTGAAACTTTCAGTTGTTCAAACGTTTGTGTGTTTCATCAACTTATATTTTTGCCATTTATTTTGGTGAAAACAAGGTCCTTTCTAGCTTTTGATCATGACTTGTTTTAATTTTTTAAGTAAAACATTCTCTCTTGGTCCACATTTTATTCTCAAATTGTGACACTTTAAATCCTGGCAGAACAGGAGCATTGCTCAAAAAAACACAAGATAATTTTTTTTGTGAAGGTGAAGCACTCCTTTGCAAATCACAGGCTGTGAAAGTCAAAAACACATGTTTTATTGTTAGATATTTATATTTTTATTTCCATTTTGGTGGCATCAATTTATCTCCATGTTATGCTGTCATTTCACGAGTGCTTCCATTTTATGTATGTGTCCATTGACGCTGTCATTTTGGAGCTTTGGGTCACTAGGGCACTAAATGTTGCCTGTCAAGTAATGCCCCTTGTGTCCTGATGCATGACTTTATCATGGCCACAGTCTAAACGATGATGAAATGGGTGTAATTCCTAAATGTGATCAAATGTCTGTGATTTGCTGTAGTATACTCATTTGTTATTTAATAAATGCTTATTAGTATTAACTTACCTAAACATGTGCAAAATATTTACTGTACTTGCCCTTTATCACTTACATGGGAACTAGCTATGATTTCTGGATTGGAATCTAAGTAATCAGTGTAGACCTCACTGTTAATATTTGTAGTGCACCATGTTTTATGCCATTTGGTATTGGATATGTAAAAGCAGTGTTAATGCTTGTGATGTGTCATCTATTGGAATGACAAATGTAATGCATGTTATTACTAAAATCTTTGTGATGTGTGATCTTTTGAAATGACAGAAGTATATTAACTAGACAGACACACAGTCTCTTATCCTTTTAATAAGGTGGATATGAGAGCTGACTGTCAAAAAGAGCCTGTTTTGATGGTGATTGTTTGGCTTTTCCTGAAAAGTTAAAGAGAAAGTATTTCCTTTCTGTTTGATATTACCTTACTACATGAATTACAGTAGGTATTTTCAACTGAATCAGTCCCACACATGCTGTTTCTGAAATCATTCCAGCACAAACTTTATTGTATTCTCCTTTTTTCAACTCCTATATACCAGCCCATAGCCCATAACCAGCATTCCATAATAATTGCACTGCCACACTACTTAAGGTGGCATATATCTTCTCAGTAAATGACAACATCAACAACACTGACCAAAGTTGTTACTTCTATATTTGGGGTAATCAGATGAGTATAGGGATGAAATTGAGCAGCTCTGTTTTCTATGCTTTCTGCTAATTCTCCTTGTTCAGAAATGAACTGACTAACTCATACAGTATCAGCGTATTGTATAATGACATACTTATTTCCTATTTTACATAGATATTTCTAATTCCACTGCAGAACATTTGGTTTTCAAAAGTGATTATTATTCTGACATACAGATTTTGGACATTTATCTTGAACTAGTTTTGTATATTATTTGCATTGATGTTTGTGTGGCTCACATAGACAGGAAAATTAATCAGTAAAGTAATACACAAAATAGAAAAGCAGTCCAAAGAGTGATAATAGTGTATTTTACAAACTTCTTTCACCAGTTAATGTCAACGTGATCGTCATGGCTCTCATCCTCTCAGATGTGATAAAGCAAGATTGTAGCCATTTATACATTTTCAGTGACAGAAGTGCCATAATCAAGGGGTACCCCAAGTCTTTTGTCCACCCAGAATATAACTCTACACTGTATCGGTTATCTTGTAAGGCAGCACACTAAGCAGCAGTGTTGCACTCTCCTGCCAGACTCATTCTTTTTATGTGCGTGGCAAACACTATGGGCAAAAAAAAAAAAAAGAACTTTTTCTGCTATTTTGTTTTCCATAATTTTATACTGTGTGTCATTTTTTTTATTAGCGAATGCTGAAATTCATATACTTGGTTACAGTGCCTGGAAAGATGTCATGTTTTAATTTTATTACAATATGGAATATATTTAATTTGTATTTTTACCTTATAGTACAGTATGTCACACCTACATAAGCAACTAATTGTTTTTCAAAGTCATATAATTATTTTAGTGGAGTCTACCGGCATGCAATGAATGTCTTTCATGGAAGTGTAGGTTTAATACTGCTGCCTCAGGGAAGTCACACAGCTGATATGCTGAACTGCAAAGAGAAATTGCTTATCCACATCCTTGGAACATCCATCAAATCATTCGTTCATTTCTTGATTGCTCTTGTTACCCTCAAAGTAGGAGGGAAAAACTGACAGCTGAATGTGCAAGTGTCTAACTCATTTTTCCCATCTTCATTGTTGGCAGGCTTTATGGTTAAGGCTCCACTGTTGATCGGTCTGAATTGATTTCAGGGACCTTTGTTATAAATGGCCATCTCTCAAAAATATGTAAAGAATGGAGGATCTATAGCATGATTCATTTTGCCAAAAACTACAGACAGAAGAGAAGCAACTCACTAGCTGTGGTAAAAATGCAAATAGGGTCGCAGAAAATTAAAGCTGTCAGGCGACATTGTTCAGCTTCAAAATGTTTAAATAATTTGACCTTAATGCCTTGCACTTGTCATATGCGTAATGTTACAAAATACATATTAATAAAATATTACAGAAAATACCTTGTATTACCTTTGCCCTTGCATAACTTTTGTATTTTATAACATTATACAATTACCTTTTATCACCTTTGCATTACCTAACTACATTTGCTCGTTAGAATGTTTCTGTATTTGCTCTTTCTTAAAAATTCTGCTACGCTCCATCAGATTGTTCAGAAGTCACGGAGGAACATTAATTCTAAAGTCATTTGACATATTTTCTTCCAATTAAACTTATAACATTGACCAAACTATTATTAAAATAATGGATTTACTTTGTTTTCCTCTCACAGTCCAAAGACATGCAGGTTAGGTGCATTGGAGATCCTAAATTGTTTGTAGTGTGTGCTTGGTGTGTAGGTGTGTGTGCCCTGCGGTGGGCTGGCGCCCTGCCCGGAGTTTGTTTCCTGCTTTGCGTCCTATGTTGGCTGGGAATGTCTCCAGCAGACCCCCGTGACCCTGTAGTTAGGATATAACAGGTTGGATAATGGATGGATGGATTTACTTTGGTCCATGGTAGCTGCACTCATGTGCTTTCCGCAGCTCCCATAAGAAAAATGATCTAAATGCAGATTTTAGAATATAGAACCAGACAAAGAATTACCAGCACTTTAGTCCAAACATTGTTCTCCTCACTCTTTTCAGTATTCATAGTAACCTGCTTATCAGAAGGAGCCCTGCATTTTAAGAACAACATTATCTACCATCTTTGCCAGTGGGCAGTTGTTGATTTAACACTGAATCTCATTGACTACAGTAAAATGCCTTTACATTATAAATCTGGTATCATTTGCTGATGACATTTTTTGACAGAAATTTATTATTTATTTTCTTTTATTTGCTTTGTTGCAAGCTCTATGACTGATTTGAAATTTCCTTCCCACTGACTATGGCAGCCAATTTTACATTATTAATTTAATAGTGTTTTGAATTTTATTAAATGTTATTTTGTGTTTTATCTTTGCTATTTTGCATTTATTAATGTGTACTGCACTCCGAGTTTGGTAAGTAAGCTAAAATAAAAAAATTGATTGGAACTGAATTGAATTGTTCACTTGGTGGCTTTTCCTCCCATATCGGTTCTAACATATGGCAGTCACTGTGTTATCACTGATTATTTTACTTTTTACATGACTACAGTTTACAGAGAAAGCAGAAAAAGAATTCTGGGTTCATATCTCTTCAGCAACCTTTTGTGAGGAGATAACTTGCATATCCCAAAGATGTGCTGAGGTGATTGTTAAGTTTAAATTGACCCAAATTTAAGAATGTTATTATGTATCTGAGTGTGTCCTGCAATGGACTGCTGCCCTGTCAAGAAAATCAGTGATGTGAATGTGCAAGCAGGTAGTGCATGAGACACGGCAGGAGTAACACTTAAAGCACATAAATCACTGCACCAAAAGAAGACACTTTTATGGCAGTAGTCGTCCAGATAATTGGTGATTTGGATTATTGATGTTTGGATAATTAACGTTTTACTTAGGTTTACAACATACAACAGGTAGGATTACTTTTCATCACAACTCATTTAAATTTGGATATCAAGATCAAAGTTTTTTACTTAGGTTATGTTAATGGCCAATCAGTGTTATGCAGTGAGGTTCATGGCTGGTGAGGCACTGACTCCTTCAGAGTCAGATTTACAAATATATGAACCCAAATGAGTAGCTTATTCACTATTCATTTGACAGCATGCACATTGACTACTGGTTATGTTTCATACCTCATCAGCATTCTTTACACACACATAGGTAAGGTACATATTTGGCTCAGAAGAAATGTTGCATTTATTGTGCCAAGAGAAAGCGGAGAGAGAGCGCATTTGCTCTGCACCCTCCATGTGTCTTAAATTTGCCATTGCAAGTTCACAATTCACATTCATTCAATGCAAATGAAAGTATAGAGCGGTGTACTTTTAATTCTGATGCTTTAATCAATTTTAATACAAACTGTTCAGCAAAAGGATAACAAGAAAAACAAAAGAATATCTTATTTTAGGTCAGATTCTAGTTTATAAATATTGGATTGTTTTTTTCTTAGTCTGATCCCATTTTTCATAAAATTGAAAACCTTTATGGTCTTACCTTTATTCGTAAACGAAGTCCATGCACCAATCCTTCTCCACGAAAATCTTCATCACTTTCTTGTAAAAGTCCTCCTTATTTTCTATTAGTTTTAAAAATCGTAATCTTCCATTTTGGCAGCCAGTCGAAACAAAAAATAAAAATAAATTGACCACTGCAGTGCACTTGACTTTCTGATATCACCTACTTATTGGAGCCTAGTGCCTATGCACAGAACAGCAGCAATAAGCACCTGTTGGGCTCACCTTGTGCCTTTTCACTGTGGTTTAATGTCCAATCAGCAAGACTAAATATGTCACAGACATTCATTAAAGATATTATCCAGACTGTGGAAAGTCAGGGTGTATAGTAAAGAGGCAGCAACAGGCATGTGCCAATTGCATGCATCAACCCAGTGTGTGAGAAGTAGCGCAGTCCAAGGTGAGGCTCTGCTCGTCGCTGCCACACCTCGCGTTTGTCCCCTGTATTTGAACAGGAAATGCACCAATTCAGCGATTTTGACTATAAAAATTATCAAAATTATTGGAATCATACAGAAAACAAATTTGTAGCACAGACCAGTGGACACATTTATTTTATGTTATCATTATTGTTTTTTTTTTACTTTTCATGATGACAGTTGAGGCTGCCTCACCTGCCTCCCCTGACTACATGTCCCTGTTGCCAATTGCAAATTATCACTGTGCGTAAATATAATGTTTGTGTATATGTGTGAATAAGAGTGGTCCTTGTGATGGACTAGAGTCCTGTCCAGGTCCATTTTCATCCTTTTGTCAATACAGATGAAATAGTTTACCGCTCAAACCAGAAATAGATTGAGAAAGTTCTTGAACAAACCTACTAAACTCAGTCCATTGAGGACTACAGTGCCTGCACAGCCCTCAAAACCACCTGAATGTTACACTATGAGTATATTTTCTAACTTGATTTATCCTGCTTAATGTAATTCAGGGTCATGGAGAGGTAGACCTCACAGACTGTAACATACAGTTGGGTTTTATGGTGGTTCTTTTACCTCCACCAGAATAGAACCTATCTGTCTTACATGAACCACATTCTGAAAAGGATCATTCTATGCACAAACTAAAAAAATCTTGGTAATAAGTATTTGAACATTGCCCCATGATATGTGACACTGCACTGCATAAGGTAAACCAAGTGACACCTCAAACAATGAGAAGAGAATGAAAATGAAAAAGACTTTGCAAAGGCAAAACAAAATGCAAAAATTACACATGATTTAATAAATGTATAAGGGGTTATATTATTACATTAGTAATTGAGTATATTGCTATGGTGTCATATGTGTAAGTGTGCTATAAAAATTCAATAAAATGGAATATTTGTCATATAGGATAAAGAAAATATGACTTAATAAAAAGAAAGTGAGCATTACATATATGGAAACAAACTGCTCCATATTTCATAAGCATTGAATGGAATAGTGGTGTATAAGACAGACAGAAGCTGTGATTAAGTAATCACTCTAACTTATTAAGAGAATAAATCCTATTGTAATATTATACACCATTTCCTTATAGATTTGCAATACATTTTGAATCTTATTTATTAAGAAAGTCACTCAAAAGCCATGCTATATTTAAAGTACTAAAAATGTAAAGATTACTTTTTCAGGCTGGTAATCATGTATAACTGGTGAGGAAAAAACAATTATTTTTTTGTTGGGCTTTTCTTGTTGATACTAAAGCAAAACTTTTTGTCAGCATGTTATTTTTCATCCATCCATCCATCCATTATCCAACCCGCTGAATCCGAACAGGGTCACGGGGGTCTGCTGGAGCCAATCCCAGCCAACACAGGGCACAAGGCAGGAACCAATCCTGGGCAGGGTGCCAACCCACCACAGGACACACACAAACACACCCACACACCAAGCACACACTACGGCCAATTTAGAATTGCCAATCCACCTAACCTGCATGTCTTTGGACTGTGGGAGGAAACCGGAGCGCCCGGAGGAAACCCACGCAGACACGGGGAGAACATGCAAACTCCACGCAGGGAGGACCCGGGAAGCGAACCCAGGTCTCCTAACTGCGAGGCAGCAGCGCTACCACTGCGCCACCGTGCCGCCCTGTTATTTTTCAGCAGATATTTAATAAAAAAATAATATTTTTTAAAAATCTGTATAACCCTATAATAATTCTCTGCATTAAAATCACAACCAAAGACCCCCTGTTTTTCCTGGTACCTTTACAATAAAATATGTTTTTTATCAGTCAATGTTCACCAATTTCTGTCTTCTAAAAAATCAGTTTCTGTTAGAACAGAACTGAACTAGAGAGTTGCATCCATTGACATTTGGCTACCCAGTAAGCACAGAAGTGCTGTTCAATCCACACTTGGATATTCTGGCAAACAAAATTATCCAAATAATAATAAAATAGGAGATATTCAGGTCATGCTGAAACCACTCAATTAGCACATGAAAATTAGAAACTTGTATGGAGAAACTAGCGCCAGATAGCCATTCTGTCCTTTTCATATTTTAGAATCAAGAGTAAATGACATGATATATTGAACATTCTCTGTTTGTTTGAGCATCAATTAGAGTTTTCAGGTTTCAGAATATTTTCTCTTTAGGCTGGCATATCCTACATGTTTAGGATTTTTCCTTCTGGCTTAAGGAAAATGCTTATGGATATACAGGTAGCACATGCATCAGTTTTCTAATGCTGTTT
The DNA here is from genome assembly GCA_026402145.1 of Polypterus bichir lapradei. Classification (NCBI taxonomy): domain Eukaryota; kingdom Metazoa; phylum Chordata; class Cladistia; order Polypteriformes; family Polypteridae; genus Polypterus; species Polypterus bichir. The sequence goes on from JANRMT010062808.1 coordinate 43,348,407, forward strand.
AATCCACTGTTATAATCTTTTGATACTGGAACTCATTCTAGTGGCATAATACTGTGGGCAAAAACACATTTGACTTAATGTGTGGGGTGCATGATAGCACCTCCAAGCTGAATCTGCCTTTCAGTTCCAACACTCAAGTTACATTGCTGGTGTTATGCTGCTCTTTATATGCTTATGTTTATTATGACCATTTATTATCCCTTTTCATGATACACATGAACCATATCTGTGATCCAGCACTGTAAGATTTGATTAGTTCCTTTTCTAGTTATTCTAATATAGTGTGCTTTTCTGATATGGGCCCTGAGAATTTGCCCAAATTTACAATACTAAATAGAGACACAATATTTAAATGCATAAGCACAGACATCTTTATATGATAGCAAAGGTATGATGTATGGCTTGTGCTTATGAAGGATGAAAGTGAGTGGCTGGATTCCAAAGAGCATTGCTTCACCTTATAGCTCTTGTCTGTTCCTATTTGATTTATTTACTCAGCTTTCCTGTTGTTGCCTTTTTTAACACTTTATAGTAAATTAAGTGTATTTAATAATAATAATAAATAATAATAATTTTTTATTTATTTGTTAAATTAATTTTTCAAAACATTAATGCTGCATGTGTCATGTAAAAACATTTTCTCTATCTTAAAAGATTTTTATTTTTTCTTAGCACAGAGTTATGCACAAATGTTTCAGTCCATGGAGTGAGAAAACAATTAAACAAGTCATCTCCTTTTGTACTTTTTTCTAATTACATCACTAATACATTATGTCACCTTAATCTTAATATGCAGAACTTTATCGTCTCCTCCAAGCAACTAAAGCCACCATTAATTTCTATCTCATGTTGATTCTCCCATTATTCTGAATCACTGCTTCTTTAAGAAGGTTGCTTAGTGGATCTTACCTTAATAACACTTCATAGGAGGGGTGTATGGGCTTTCCCATCAATTTATCCCCGCTTTCTGCAGGAAGTTATCATTACTCATTTACCTCATTCTAGGAGAATTACGTTGGTAGCTTTTCTAAGATCTGTCAGACACCTCATGCACTTTAAGTTACATTTAGTTAAGCAATGAGTTACATTCAGTCCTTTTTCTTATGTAATCATTCTGTTATAGCTTCATCAATATATATATTATACTTGTAATAGATTGTAAAAGATTAAAAGATTATTGCATATTAACTAAAACGTTCATGCATATTTCAGCAGATTGGTTCTGTTATGGAGGAGGTAAAAGTAGCAAACCATGCAAGCCATCTGTGTCTTATTGTCTTTGATGTCCGGCTCCCCATGACCCTTCATTATAGGAAGCAGGATAAAAAAAATGGATGGGGTTCATCCTGATGCCCATATTTGAGTGAGTTGTGATTAAAAGCAATCTTACCTGCCCTACATTGTAAGCTTGTCTTCTAGAACTCTGTTGTAAAGTGAGAATAATCACTATTGCTTGTCAGTTTTGGATGTCCTTCCAAGGCCAGTGTCATTTGATACTGTGTCTTCTGACATGGTGGTCAGCAACACAGGAGCGCCGCAAGGGACTGTACTTTCTCTGGTCCTGTTCAGCCTATATACATCAGACTTCCAATACGATTCGGAGTCCTGCCACGTGCAAAAGTTCACTGATGACACTGCTATTGTGGGCTGCATCAGGAGTGGGCAGGAGGAGGAGTACAGGAAGCTAATCAAAGACTTTGTTAAATGGTGTGACTCAAACCACTTACACCTGAACACCAGCAAGACCAAGGAACTGTTGGTGGATTTTAGGAGGCCCAGGCCCCTCATGGACCCCGTGATCATCAGAAGAGACTGTGTGCAGAGGGTACAGACCTATAAATACCTGGGAGTGCAGCTGGATGACAAATTGGACTGGACTGCCAATACTGATGCTCTGTGTAAGAAAGGTCAGAGCCGACTATACTTTCTGAGAAGGTTGGCGTCCTTCAACATCTGCAATAAGATGCTGCAGATGTTCTACCAGACGGTTGTGGCGAGTGCCCTCTTCTACGCAGTTGTGTGCTGGGGAGGTAGCATAAAGAAGAAGGACATCTCATGCTGGACAAACTTGTTAAGAAGGCAGGCTCTATTGTAGGAATAAAGCTGGACAGTTTAACATCTGTGGCAGAGCGACGGGCATTAAGCAAACTCCTGTCAATCATGAAGAATCCACTGCATCCACTTAACAGTCATCTCCAGGCAGAGGAGTAGCTTCAGTGACAGACTTTTGTCACTGTCCTGCTCCACTGACAGACTGAGGAGATCGTTCCTCCCCCACACTATGCGACGCTTCAATTCCTCCCGGGGGAGTAAATGCTAACATTATTCAAAGATATTGTCTGTTTTTACATGCATTTTTATTACTCTTTAATTTAATATTGTTTTTTGTATCAGTATACTGCTGCTGGATTATGTGAATTTCCCCTTGGGATTAATAAAGTATCTATCTATCTATTTGAGAACTTTGGAGTTCTGACCCTAGATTTTTTATTTGTGATCGAGAGCTGATTAATAAATTCTGAATAAGAATGCATCACAATGTTTGAAATTGCACTAGTATGCATAGTACTACTGGTTTTCTACATTCCACATTATTTAATTGAATTACAATTGATCTATAGAGCAACAGTGTTACAAGCTAAAATCAGTTATTCAGAGGAAAGGATTTATAACATTCAAATCTTGCAGTAATAAAGCAAGTCACTTTATTGCCAACATCTAGCTTGCTGGGAGCACAGCTGTCAAATGGAATTTGTTCATTTTGAGCTATTCTCCATTGTGCAGTAAGTGCTACTTATACTCATATGTAAAGCCCTGAGTAGTTGATGCCTGTAATTCATGCTTAAAATGAGTTCTGTTAACATGCAGTATAAGATTAACCACTTGAAATGAACTGTGGTAGGTCTAATTGCTAGGGGCACACATCTAAGAACAAATATGCCTACACACTAGGCTTTGCATTTCAAAAGATAGTCCCTTTTTTCAGTTGAAAGTGCAGTATCTATAGTCACCTACAATTCTTTCACTTTTGTACATGATTTTTCAGTTAAATTATTTAATTTGACAGTAGTCTTTTCACATAATGTATTTATGAAAAAGCTTATAGTACTCAAAAATAAGAATTGAAATACTGTAAATTATGCACAGGAGCTTTATGACACTCTTTAATGGTAGTATTACCTGGTTAAAAACTAAAGTTTAATAGTTTAATCATGAAATCATTAACTCATATTCATATCTGCTGGGAAAGCATCATATAGCTATTAAGATGAGTGTCTAAGAACATTTTTGATGAGGTTTCACCACTCTTGTTAATTACCATTCATCAGTTGTATCTTGAAAGCAGTGAGTCAAAATATAAAATTTCACTGCATCCTGCTTTGCACTGTACACAGTACTCTAGATGTGGCCACACAAGATCTTTAAATAGCTTAAATGTGTACACTCTAGATTTTATTCAGAGCCTATTAGTTTAATAAATCTTTATAATTTGTGTTCATAGCTGGTAATCTAAAAAATTACAACAGGACTTAATCAAAGGAAAAGTTTAGAGCATCATGTAAGAAAACTTGGATCTGCTAATTTACATGAAACACTTACTATCTGTGTTTTAATTCAATAAGCATATGTCTTTGTGGTAGTGGATACCTACTTGGCTTATTATCTGATTAATAAGTTTTATTAATGTAATGGATAATAACAGCCTGTGTTTTGATTGAAACTGATTGTATAAAGAGTCACACAATTCATTCGATAGCAAAGGTATGAATGAAAGCAATTTTATAAGGAACACTAATTAATGTTTAGTTTTTTATTGATTTATTATACACTCTGAACCTTGTCATTCCACACTTTTTCAGTAATTGTCAAAATAGAATATAAAATGTCATTTTTGCCTTTAACATGGACTTTGTTTTAATGTTCCTTATCGCTGTCACCTGCGCAGTCATAGGCCTAACAGCTTCAGCAAAGCAGTACATTAGTGGTGATCATTCCTATTTCTTGAGTTCCAGAGATATGAGTTTGATTGCCAGCATATTTGCATTTTCAGGTCTGTGTGAATTTACTGAGGAAACCCCAGTTTCTCCCACATCCCATAGACATAGATGTTAGGTTTACTGCTACAGTAAATGTAAATTAGCCATGTACATGTCGTCTTACAGTGAGTGTGTCCTTTAATGGACTAGCATCCCATCTAGGATTGGTTTCTACCCTACGGTTTGGCTCTCAATATACCTTAAATGTAGAAAAAGCAATTTAAAAAAACGATGGATGTAATTAATTAATCAATTGATTACATCTTACCTGATGAAGGGGCCTAAGTTGCCTTGAAAGCTTGCATATTGTAATCTTTCTAGTTAGCCACTAAAAGGTGACATTTTGCTTAACTTTTCACTACATACATAATGGCTAACACGGTACAACACCCTAGTCCTATTATTAAATTGAAAAAGTGTATTCCAAACATTATTAATCCTGTCTTTAAGTGCCTTCGGTCTAGTGCTTGAACATTGTTTCTTTGTTGATGTGGCTTTCTTCTACTTATTATTGTTTCTTTCCAGGTGCATCCCGATCAGTAGATTTACTATTCTATATTAGTCTTATGTGAGTTAGTTTAGTGTGTAGTTGAGGCTTCCCTGAATGCCATCTTACTATTTGTTCCCATTTGATACACATCAATATCATACAAAACGTTTTCTTCTACTTATTCCAGGAAAAATGAGGTTCAGATAATGGAGGGATAGATACATTAATAGAGCTGATTTGTAGCAGACATAATGACATATATTATGCTTATGCAAGTTTTTCACTACAGTAAATCTCCACAACATGCTCTTCAACAAAAGCTATCCACCCTCCCACACACATCTCTTCACAACAAGCTGTCAGAATATTTCTTCTTAACTAGACAATGCATTTATTAAACTAAATTTGTTATTAGGCCATACTTTTGTATTAATGCACACAACCATGTATGTCTTATATAGAATTGCACCTTCTGCTTTCTTCATTTTGGAGTACTTGCATCCACTGACATTTTAATAGAATACTTCATATAAACTTCTTTGTGACTCCATTTTAAAGGGCAACTTGCACATCTATTGTAATTAGCCCTGACATAAAGCAGAGAGCAACTGTTTTGGCAAATTTACTTTAATTCTTATATTTGACCCACATTTCTCTTTCAATTCAATTTCAATTTCAAATTTGTTGAAATAGTTTCATAACAAATAAAGAATGGAAAAGTTGGAAAATATAAGATATATGAAATATGGAAAAAAACTGTGGCTTAATAAAGTTTGTTGCAACTGCTATCATGGTAAATATTCAATAAATTTGAAAGGAAATGGACAAACCTCAAGCATGTAATGTATTTTCAGTCACTAAGGGATACAGAGTTGTGTGCATTACAGTATTCACAGAAACATGGTTGAAAAATAGCCTATGTGATGATGAGATGTCTATTCTTAATATGCCCATTTATTCGGAAACAGCCTAATTCGTAAAGGCACATGGTGGTGTTGTATACCTTCAAGTAATTCAACCAAATCAGTGATGAACAGAGATAGATTGTGCTCTAAGGAGTCAAAGTACTGACTGTCTTACTACTCTCTAATTATTTAACAAAGGATTTTAAACAAATACTTATTATGATGGTGTTTTTTTTTACTAATTGTGTCTCTAGGATGATGTAAAATCTTGAGTCCTGATGCCCACAATTTTATTTTGGGCGATTTTAACTACTAAGTTTTAATCATTAAATTACTTGCAGAACTCACCATGATGGAGTGTTCCATCAGTATTTTTAAAAAGTTTATAAAATCTCTTGATCAATCAGTGTTTATTTTATACGGTGCTATTCAAACAATATATCATCACAGGGAGCTTTACATAACAAAAATGATACATTGTAAAATAAAGAGGAACAGAGGATTATACCTTTTAAGTGGAAAGTGTAGTCAATCTGGTTGAAATATGAGACATAAGAGTTGTGTCTTCAAGTGACATTTGAAATGGCTTTACAAAGAGACTTAGAGAGAAGTTCCAGAAAGTAAGAGTGAGAGAGTTGAATAACTGCTCACCAACACAGATTTTGGCAATTGTGCGAAGGCCAGCTTCAGATAAACTCAGTCAAGTGTCAGGCTGCAAATATGCTACTAACATTGACAAACAGTCTTGGTTGTTGAGTAAGTCTGATTCATTAATCAGAAGAGAAGTTTTGTAGATAACCTGATACCAATAGACACTAAATATATCAGAGACTCTGGCAGCATCATTTTGAACTTGTTGCTGTTGATTGAAGCCTTGTACAGGAAGATACAATTAAAATAAGAGTTGCTATAATCCAGTTTAGAGTCACTGAAGAAATTACAAAGTTATATCTGATTTTCTGCATCAGAGCAACACATCAAGGGTCTGACTCTGGAGAAGTTCTAAGTGGTAAAAAGTTGAAGTCTACTTGACTTAACTTGACTTGACTTGACCTTCAGCATAACCTGGGAAGACCTTGCAGCAGAGCCACTACTGTTCCATATTTACAGAAGCCAGTTGATGTGGACATTTTATGAGGATGCCATAGGAAACAGACCCAAGGATCCAGGACACAATTACAGTTGATCTCTCAGTTGGTCTGAGAGCACCAAGGAATTCAGCAGAAGGTCCTGGGTTAAGGATGTTTGATCAGAATAATTCAGTGTATCGCCACCATCCCCTCCATCAGGAAAACCAGTTACACAGTGGTTACTTCTGTAGTCTCCCAGGTTCTGGGACCAAAGTTTAAATCCCAGCCAATTCTGAGGTGAAATATTGCCTTTGTGTGCAAATGTTTTCTTTGTATCCCTGAGTTTCTTTCCCACATCAAAAGATGCTAACTTTACGTAAACTGGTCACTATGAATTGATTCGGTGTGAGCGAATGTGCCTAATGACGTGTTGTATTCCCTTTTTCACTCTGTGCTCTTCATATAGGCTTTGATCTGCAACACCTGTAAAGAAAGAGGGTTTGAAAAAAGGAAGTATATTTTTTTATATAAAATAGGCACTTCTGTATAACAAAAATGTATCAGCAATTGCCATATGTTATTTAACAGATAGAAATGAAATAAACTAGTCCAATGTTATAGTATCCTATGAACATACTTAATGAAAAGGCTTTTTTTAATAAAAATAATATTTTAGAACAATGCAAAAATCATTAATTATGATTAAAACTGGTACTTTTTCAGAAATAAATGAAATGTTAAAAGATAAAACAGTTTAATTACTAGGAAAAAAAAGGGTTTTGGAGATGTAAGCACAGTAATCTGTAGGAGTAAAGAGATTCAAGAAAAAATAGAGACACATAGTAATGTACAGACTTAGAATGCCATTACAGATTTACAAATATAAAACTTAAATGTGCATAACTATACAATATTTGAATATATAAACATGCATATCTAACTTAATAAATAACAATATAAAGATCAATATATATTGTGATGGACGGCCAGCGTTTCAGTCTGGAGTCTTTTTAGGTCACTACATCCCCCGGGACACTAGATGGCAGCTCCCCTGTACGGAAATGGTTCCCCGGATTCCTGCAGGGCAGCATGGGACATGGAGTCTGGTTTTTCAACCCTGTTGGGTGCTGTGGGTGCTACCAGGGGGAGCTCACCAAGAACCAGGGGGATATTACCATGACGTTAACCCAGAAGTACGTAGGAGTCACAAGGATGGAAACCCGCAGTACTTCCGGGACACCTGAAGAAGGCGTTTGACCCGGAGACGGAATACTTCTGGGTCAGAGACTTTTAAAGGATTGTGGGAAACCCCAGCAGATCGAGCCGGAGTTGGGTGGTAGAAGACAGAGCTGCTGGGAGTGGAGGATTGTGTGATGATTGCTGTTGTTATTGGTTATTGATTAATTGAGAATTATGGAGTGTGCGGTGCTTTGAGCACTATATTTGAAGAATATTATAATTAAAATCTTCTTGTGCTTTTACACGTGTGTCTGGAACGTCTGTCTGGTGGGTTCAACGGGGAAACAGCGATCCCTACATTCACAATATATTATACTAGCAAAATACCCGCGCTTCGCAGCGGAGAAGTAGTGTGTTAAAGAAGTAATGAAAAAGAAAAGTAAACATTTTAATAATAACGTAACATGATTGACAATGTAATTGTGTTGTCATTGTCATGAGTGTTGCTGGCATATATATATATATATATATATATATATATACACACACACATATAAACATATATATGCACACATATATATATACATATACAGTACATATATATATACATATACATATATACAGCATATACACATATACAAATATATACATATATATACACATATACATATATATATACATATATATACACATACACATATATATACAGTACATATATATACACATATATATACATATACATATATATACACACATATATATACACACACACACACACATATATATACATATCTACATATATATATATATTTGGGTTGGGACTCGATTAAAAAAATTAATCTAATTAATTAGAGGCTGTGTAATTAATTAATCTTGATTAATCGAATGTAATCACACATGAAAATTTGCCCCAAATCGCAAATGTTTTTTTTTAATTTAAAAGGGTTTTAGTGGGCGACAGAATCAAATAATAGACATGGACATGAATATTGTAAACTCAAGCTGTTTTAATTTCTGAAAAAAAATGCATTTAAACTGCATTTCAATTCAAAACAGAAACAAAAATATGATCCCTGGCTAAAATTGGGCAGACTTAAAAATAAAGTGGTATTTTAAGTACTTTAAGTACATTTTCAGAATGGTATTGTCTTTAAATAATAATAACCAAAATTTCAACATAAAGTGCAGTTTTTCTTCTTAAAAAAATAAGGCAGAAACATAAAAGGTAATTTGACCAGCTTCACCTTTAAACTCTGAGTAACCTTAGCCAAAATTATTTTGTACATTAGGCTAAAACAGTGTGCTCATTGAACATTTTGTAATTAGATGTGATTAGAATTACTAACGGTCACGGAAGTCCAATGATCCCCAGTAAGAGCCACAAAGTCCGCTTTCTGTAATGCATCTAATTTTGCTTGCTTTTCAGTGTCATAAAGCTGTTGAATTTTACTTGAAATAGTCTTTCGGCACGGCAGTTGGAAAGTTGGATCTCCTGACGCTAACTGTAGCACATTTTCTAACCCCCTATCTTCCACCACTGTTAGTGGTCTACAGTCCAAAGCAATCTATTTTGCGAGAGAATTTGTAAGTTTGACCGATGTTGACTTACTAATTTTGGTCCTGAAGCCAGTCATTTCATGAGGTTTGGGCTGCCGACACCTTTTGTTGGTACTCGAACTCGTACTGCTAGTGCTAACAGCATACACAGTTTCTGTGCTTGCTGTAACATGTTTTGCATTTAGATGGTACTGTAAGGTTGAAGTGCCTCAGTGGTATGCAAACTCATTTTTGCACAGTTTGCACAAAACCACGCTTTTATCAAGGCTTCCGTCGGGTAGTCTTTTGAAATGAAATTTGCCTCCGATCAGTCCTAGCAACGCGCTTTCTTCCGACTCTTACATTTTTGTAGCTCTGATGTGTGCATCAATGTAATCGATGTACCAGGAAATCATGCATTGACAAAAGTTACCCTTTGCTTGGAATGCAAAGTGTGATTAAATGCGTTATTTTTTTTAACGCGTTATGGAGTACATGCATCGAAGCTTCTAAGCTGTGCTTGTGCTAAGAAAAGGAAACATTTTAAAAATAACGTAACATGATTGTCAATGTAATAGTTTTGTGACCGTTATGAGTGTTGCTGTCATCAAGGATTTGATTATCATTATTTCTTTCAATCAGGTTCGTATTTGGAGGATGTGTTGTGTTCAAGTTATATTCTGTGTTTGTCAACCGTTGTAAAGATAACAGGTTTCATTCATCGAAGTGTTCACCACCCAAATCGGTACTCGTGAATGTAAGATGTTCAACAGGCATTCCCGGTATTAAGTTGTGGAAATTGCCTGCGAATATTTAGTGGTAGCGTGTCTATGAACTTAATTTAATCTTTTCCAGTCCTGCAAAGTCAGTTGACGTGAGCCGCTCGGAGTACATGCATCGAAGCTTCTCAGCTGTGCTCGTGCGATCTCGCAATGTCCACGGCTTTATTTAATGTTAGCTAAGACCCAGCCCTTAAAAGTTTCTTACTACAGCAATTTTAACTCCGTTACAAAGTGATCCAAAGTCTCGTTTATACCTCGTGTCTTCTCATTAAACTTGTATCTCGCGAATACCATATTCGTTGTAGGCATGACAAACGACAGCGGGAGTGTGTCTATAAACTTAATTTAAACTTACGGTTCACACCGTGCTTTGTTTCCGCAGTAGCTGCACTTATGAATATGCTTGTATGCATCACTCACTTCCTAATCTTTTGCTGCCTTCTCAATTGTGAAATGGCGTTTTTTGTTCAGCGCTCTTTGGAGCTCTTCCTTGTTTTCTACATACTTACGTAGGAGGCGTGATGACCCGACACGCATCTCCGCCTTCCACGGCCATCGAGCTCAGTCCATTACAGTATATGGACAAAAATACGTTCCAGTTATGACCATTACGCGTAGAATTTCGAAATGAAACCTGCCCAACTTTTGTAAGGAAGCTGTAAGGAATGAGCCTGCCAAATTTCAGCCTTCTACCTACACGGGAAGTTGGAGAATTAGTGATGAGTGAGTCAGTCAGTCAGTGAGTGAGTGAGTGAGTCAGTGAGGGCTTTGCCTTTTATTAGTATAGATAATAAATAATAATAATAAAATATATTTTATTTGAAGAAAAAAAAATCCAACAATCAAGTCTGACCTATACAACAAAGAAAATAATGTTACATACAATCATGTCATGTTTAACAAACCAGAATTGGAACCCCCACTAAAGTGAAAGAGAGGTGGGCCAACAGCAAGAAAAAATCCTGCTACCTCAGAGGATTCATTTGCTTGGAAATTAACTCTGTACAGTTCACATTCACTAATGGCATAGGGTTAAGTCATCAGCTATGACAGGCTGTTGAAGTGGAGAAATCTAGGAAAGTACAAATGCCTTATTTTCAAATATAATCTCCTATTTCTGTAAAAGAAATTTGTCAAATAGGACAATCAGGCTTCTCAGCTTCAAGGCATTCGAACCACGTATGCAATAAGCTGCTGAGATCTCAGTATCTGATTTAAAGCCCTTTCCAGTTATTTTGGAAAATAATTCAGCTGTGAATTTCATTTGTCTTGGAGTTTCACGGTTTTTTGATGTTGTTCCTTCAATAACTATCTTCTAAGGCAGGTAATTTATCACCAAGTACTTTGCAATCGGATTCTATAGCAGTTACGTTTTTGTCAATGCTGGATGTTAATTGTTCAACTTCTTACAATAGGAGTCGTAAATGTTTGCTTAACTTCTTCCAGGTGATCACTGAGTACTCTTATTATATTCTCAATTTTGCTCAAATTTTCTTCTATTATTTCATCAATTCTTGCTAGAATTTTTTTAAGGTTTACATCAAATTTATTGCTTAAACATACTTCCTGATCTTTTATTTCCTGAAGCAGCTTGTCCATTCTGCTGTCTATTCTTTTGTCCATTCTAATGTCAGTTTTGTGTGTTCTCTTTTTATTATTTTTTCCCTTAGTAAATTAATCATTGCCTTCAGTTCAGATAGTTTGTTTCAGACTTATCCGCACTTCAGAAGCGAAGTTACTTATCCTTTTGGAATTGATTCCGTTAACTCACAGGGAGTGTTAGTAGTAGTTGACAGTGGGGATAAAGAGGCCATACTCGGTTCCAATATCCCGCTTGAGATCATCAACTTTGCTGGGCTCTGTTTCTGCCATTCATAATAGATTACCTAATACCTAGCATGCAATAAAAGCTTAAGCATCCCTGTACTACAATTTGATTTCTCGACATCAGCAATGTAAAAAAGTTGGGTGTAGTGTATACTGTCCAGCCTCACTGAAGAACAGTAAAATAAGGTAGGGGGGCCATATGTAAAAGCAATGTGGGAATCACTAGCTCTCAACAAATTTATTTTATGCTAATATGAAAGAATCACCATGTGAAGTCTTAAAGACCATCACTGCAGTACATCCGACCACCACAGGCTCAGAGAAAGAATGAGGTTATGTGAAACCCATAAACAGGCAAAGATTTGCCATTTTAACAGGCTAAAAGACTAAAAATCTTGCAAAAGCTTTTAAAAGCTAGTGCTGAATGAATAATCTTTCTTTCTGGAAATCTAATTTATAAGTTTGTGTCCATTTTATACAAGAGAGAAACTGAAAAAAGTCTCCTAAGATTAATATTGTGTATTGTTTATTATCCAGAGTCAATATTTACATGCATATATCCATCTTCTAAACTCCCTGTGTTGTCCTTTTTGTCGCACAAGCATGTTTGTTTTCGTTTAATGACAAGTCTATCGCCTGCCCAAATTATAAAACAGCGAAGGTGAAGGAGTTTAGGTGATCCTTTGTCAACAAATGAACAACGTATGAACTGTATTCATAAGTTGAAATTGATCACTTTCTCATTACAGTTGATCTATATTCTTCGTAAGAGTTACTTACAGCATTAGTGAGTTGTGATAAAGATGTTTCAATGTCCAGGGTAATTACATTTTTGGATTAAAAAATAGATCTAATATACGTTGAAAAAGTGTTTTGGTATGATTCATTATTCATCTAAACAATCTGTCTTTCTGACCAATATTTCATGATTTATGGAACAAGATAAAAGGTATTCTGTAGTGTCATTAGGGTTCTTCTACACCCTCAATTATATTTTACAGCTGACTTGAACTCATATATCCATTTTGACTGCACAGATATTTTTTTATTGTTGTGTTTATTGATTTACCATGTCAACCACATTGTTGTTAGTAATGCCCTTCTTTTGCTGCCACGTTTCTCTTTTAAATGTCCCAGTCCTTGCGGTAGTTATTTTTGAATCTGCCTTACTCTATTGTGGTAGAACACTACACTGAAAAAAGTATAACATTGATGTTGTTCATTCAACGTAAATTTTCTCTTTCAAGCAACTTAAGATTAGTCATTTAGTGTTGTAGCTTGAAATATTTGGTTTCAGATCTCAATCAAAGTAAAAAAAAAATGTTTGTACCAAAGTAAGTTATGGTGGAGGGAATAAACGTAAAAATCCTATTTCAGTTAACCTAATATTTTAGGTTGTTCATGTGCTGTGTTTGAGGGGCCGTTTGTATATTCTTCCGGTCGAACTTTCCAGCGTGATGGCTTTCCAACTGCCAAAAAAGAACAAAAACTTAAAAAATAGATTTACTTCAGTATAAAACAAGTGAATTGCACCCAATCATTCTAAAATTATTTGCCTCAACTTAAAAATTGTGGGATCAATAAGCTAAAAAGAATTATTTTGGTTCAGATTGAAAATATTAAGTGTGAATCATTGCCTTACTTTTTTCAGTGTAAAGTGGATTTTCAATATGAAAACTAAGATCTGACTAAGAAAGGATATTAAAGTTAGTAAAAAATAGTGTGTCATTTTGAGAAATGCAGTCATTTTTAGTGTCGTTATATTATTATTTTTATCAAGTCTTCAGAATTTCTAGAGACTTCAACAAAGTAGATGATTCAACTGTACAGCATATGTGTAATTAAACAGCTTAGTAAAATGCTATTTAACAGATAGAACAACTTATCAAATAGGAAACAGTACACGCACACATCTATATATTTAAAGTGCAAAGTTAAATGACTGACTGACTCGTTCACTCACTCACTCACTGATCAACTAAAACACTATTTCCTGTTTGATTTAAAAACAATTTTTAGGGTTGTACCTCTAGGGCAGTAAGAAAGGATATTTCAATATATATTAATATTTATGGGTAAAAACAAGAGCTACAGTAGAGAAACTAAATATCCCAAAATCTACAAAAAATGCTTTAACTGATTGATTGAAATTTAGTGATGTTATAGAAAAAAAGAAAATTAGCTAACCTGTGTTTTTTATCTTGTCGATAATAATACTGTAGTGAGTAGGCTATGCTTACACCCTGCATCTTTTATTCAACACTGAGATGAAGCCACATCTGTAGCTGAGTCTGGTTCAGTTTGTTTGCTACTACTGTGTGATAAGAAAACATAGTTCTCATTTCAAGGTTGTATTTGCGGTTTACTGTACTTTTGTCTGACTTTCTTTTTTCCATTCTGTAAGTTTGCAGGAAAGAATTCTGTGAACATCCAGCAAAGTTGTCTTCCATGATTGTCCACACCTTCTGGTGTTACTGAACTCACCAGTCTGTTCCTTCTCTCTGAGAATGTACCAAATGGTTGATTTGACCACTCCTCATGTTTCTGCTGTCTCTTGGATAGGTTTGTTTTATTTGCTCTGCCTAATGATGGACTGTTTTTACTTGCATGGACAGCTTTTTGGACCACATATTGCGAGTTCACAGCGACAGCTTCCAAATGCAAGTTCCACATTTGGAATCAACTCCAGACATTCTGCCTGCTTAATAGTTCATGAAATAATGAAGAACCTGCTCACACCTGGCTATGGAACATCTTCTCAGTCAATTGTCCAAATACATTTGAGCCTCTGAAAATGGGGGGACCATGTATGAAAATGTTGGTCTTTTCTAAACAGCTCATACAATGTTTATGTTAAATGTCTTAAATTAAAACTGTAAGTCTGCACTTCAATCACATTTTGATTGCTTAATATCAAATCCATTGTGGTGGATGAAAATTGTATCACTGTCCAAATACTTATGGACCTAACTATATTTTGGGTTTATTTCACTTGTTATTGGCTGGTATTTTTAGTTCCCCACTGTCTCTGAGTTTAACCTGTTATTGTCATACACCAAGCCTATTTCGATTTATTTACTTTTGATGTAAACCCTCAAAACCTTCTTCATAAACTTATAGATTAGTGATCAAAGTATCTGATTGAAGCTACCATTTTTACAGGATGTGCTACAGGTGAAATTATATTTATACTCCAAATACCTATTATTTCTAAACTTCCTTTAAAATACGTTTTAATTCAAACTAATAGAGTTGCCTGAAAAACTGTGTTTTGCAATAAGCATCAACAAAGCAAATGTCATTCACAAGTAAATGCAGGAACTGATCAATGGCAGGAATGTTTCACTCATGGAAAATTGTTTGTAGCATGTTCAAGAGTAAAGAGCTCCGGTGAACTAATAATATTAGCCCCTAGTAAAAAACTACAAATACTATATATAAAAATTTGTTAGTTATGTGAAAGAAAATTTAACTGCTTGCAAACTACTAAGGGTTAAAAGCTGTTTTATTATAAAGGCAGGTTATTCATACAGGTGTCTGTCATAAGATAGGTTGCGGTAAGCTGACCAAGGACAACTTCTTTATTTAGAATGCGTCCGTTAGACACAGGAAAGATAACTTTTCCTTCTTTAGGGTCCCTTTTGCAATGTACACAAAATAGAAACACAATGTAAGATGAAATGCTTAGATAAAGATATTGTGTTTATTGATAAGTAAGGGGAAGGGGGAGGGAGGAAAATTATTAAAAGTTGAGTGAAACAGGGGAACTTTATTCGCAAAATCCATGTACTGTACTCATCTGTGACTGAATAAAGACTGATTGATTGAATTATTCCTGTCTTCCTCAGGGGTTACTTTCACAGTTTCATAGCACTTCTGATATATTGGACTAACTGTTGGCACTATAACCAAGGTCCATTGTCTTAGGAAGTTTCCCAGACTGGTAAAAATAAATGCATGTGTTTAATTTATTATTTTATACAACTTGATAATTCTTCCAAACCATAAAGCATTGCTATTTAAACAGTTCAGTAAAATAAAATGCTACTTGTGAAGTCATACAGATTTAAATAAAACAATGTAATACTATTTAATTTAAAGCAGTGTTTAAGTATATTTGTTACTTACACATGTTCACGGTGGTGATCTGTGTTCAATCAAGCATAGCCAGGAAACACTGGTCTGGCTGAAAAACTGTTTGTCTGAAACAGAAATTTATAAGTAACAACATGCATGGGCAATGGTCATAAAGACTAAAATCTCCCCATCACTTTCTTTTTTTTAATTCAGAGTTTTAAGATAATTTTAAAAAATTTAAAATTAAAACATACATTACAGGTCATCAGGTTCTGAGCTCATTTACCAAGAAAGCTTCACAGTTATGTAGATTTTTACTATGGAATGAACATATTGAATCTGGTGTACAGTACTGTGTCTGACCACATGCATCATAATTATGTAGACTTGCCCACTGCCATTTCCTCTTAGCAACTAGCACTTCTACAAAGGCTTCCTGGTTTCCCATTCACATTCCCATAAATTGACATGCAAGATTTTTGGCTCTCAGCTGCAAATGCATTTGAAAAAGGTAGATGCATTGGTGCATGCTTGGGACAATACTTACACAGCTGCTGGGTGCCAGTAGCACAGCCCTCTGATCTTTTTCTGGTCATCCATCTTATTCTAACAAAAAGACAAAAATAATATGAAGAAAAAAATCATACAAGCTTTAATTTAACTCTGACAGCGATAAAATACAGTATGTTGTGAGAGGCCCTGATAATTTTCTAATAAATGAATAAATAGATATAGAGATTCTATACTGTGCTTGTCTCTAACCAGCAGACAGATAGGAAATATTTTCTGTAACCAGTAGATAGGTAGATAACAAGAGTTGCTTTATATTTGAACTCTGACAAAAATGTCTGTTGGACTTTATAATTCAAATATACACTTGAACCATCATTTCACATAACATCAAACTTACAGGACAGACTGGTTTCTTTTAATATCATCCACAAAACTTAAAATTGGGAAACCATTATAAGATTCTATGTCACTGTGACAGGAAAGCCACCAAATATTAATAGTTGTGTTAATGTTAATTATTCTTCACCTCTGTTGAAATCATGACTTTTTATCAAAAACTAAATCGCCTGCCCCTGGGCACTAAAAACAATTATTCCACTGCTAGAGGAAAACAAGAGGTTTTTCTAACTCAGAAGACATACTTAGAACTCTCTTGAGTGCTTTTAACAAAATGAGTATTCTCTAATTGGATGCTATTGATTTTTTTCCCTGCAATATTGGAATCTGTTGTATACTATGGACATACCATATGTATTGAAGATGTGTAAATATAAAAACAAGAGTACAAAATTTCAATTTAGGTTACGCTCTGGTGAGCATGATTTTGCTTTGAAATCTGGAGGGTATTACACCATAGTTTTCCTTTAATGATTCCTTTTAACTTATTTCCTACAATATCTTTGTCAATTGTATCCTTATATTATGAAAAAAGGATTGAGCACTTTCCCTAGGGAGGATGAGCAGAACAGGCATCTCACCAGACTGAAAAAAACAGCCACACTGAAAACAGTTGAAGTGTTGACCAGATTAGTCCTATAGCCCATTTCTTCATGCTATCCTTAAGCCTCTAGACATTTTTAAAATACCAAAAATCTCTTTATCTTAAGGATCGCACAATAAATAAAACCTTTAAGAAAAACACAATTATATTTTGGCTTGCCCTTTTTTGTTACACATACAAGGAGAACTTTGTTTCCCAGGCTTCTACAAACTACTTAACCTGGCTGCCTGAGAGGAACAGAACAATTTCTGTTGTGAAAACAAACTGAAAGATTTCCTGGATGGTCTTTCCAGCCCTCCCTTTCTTAGTGTAAGAATATAAGCCTAAGAGGTCCAGTCTAAAATCTTTTACACCATAGAACCCAGTCTAGATTACACACACACACACACACACACACATATATATATGATTATATATATATATATGAATGTATATGAATATATGTGTTTGTGTGTGTATTGTAACCTCTAGGGGGCATAGCAGAGCCCAAAACCCCAGACACAACATTACAAACACAAATCTTGGGTTCAAATAGCTATTTATTTTGAGCAATGCCTACACACATAGTTTCTGTTCTTTCTCAGTCTTTCTCCTCCACTAATTCCAAATGAGCTCTGTCCTCCACCTCTCCTGACTCCAACTCTCCTCGGTGAGGTGGAGCAGCTTCCTTGTATATATGTAATACAGTATTATAAAATCCCAAAAATATATATGGAATTTCTGAATATATAACGTCTCATATAAAGTAAATCCTGATGTGTTAATTATTATTTGTTCCTATGTGTTGTATGCTCTAAGTCAGGGGTTCTCAAACTCGGTCCTGGGGGACCCCTGTGGCTGCAGGTTTTTGTTTCAACTAGATTCCTAATCAGTGACAACACCTGATAACACTGATCTCATTTAATTAGCTGGTATTTTTTTCTTTTATTCGACAATCAGAAAAGCACAGCAGCATGATTTTTACGTTTACAAGAAACTTAGAAATATTTCTGTTTTTGCTATGGATTTAAATGCTTAACTCTCTTTTTATTATATTTTGCCCTTTCTCTGTGCAGCCAGTTTGCTCCCTTCATTGAATTTTAATAATGACAATTAAAAACAAGCAGAGCAGAGACCCAAGCAAACAACACTCAATCGTGAAAGGCTGCAACTACTTTAGTGTCAGCCCCACAAAGTAGTAAATAACAGATTAATTAAACAATTAGAACACCTAGAAAAGAAGAATGACAATCAAGATGAAAATACTGTTAAAAAGAAAAAAATACATATAACTGCTTAGTACATTTTAATTCTTTTTTTTTTTTTTTTACCAAACTTAGTTTTCTAATTTGTATATAGTTCCCAAAACAGGGAATCTGGGAAACAACAGTTCACTTAATTAGCCCTGGAGTCCAATTAAAAAAGAGGCTGGTTGGAACAAAAACCTGCAGCCACACGGGTCCCCCAGGACCAAGTTTGAGAACCCCTGCTCAAAGTTGCATCTGTCCTGTTTAGGGTCACAAGAAGCAGTGATCATCAATGTCCACCAAGCAGTTAACAACCATATTGAACATTTTGGAGGTGCAATTACAAAGAAACCCAACCAGAAAAAAGAATCTGCAAAGAAGCTGAGGGCATTCCAAAAACAGAAACCTAGAATAAAAGCATCAGTTTAATTTTAACCCTGTTCTTTACTATGAGTAATAGTTTAAAATAGGGTCTGATGGCAAGTGGATAGCATTTCTCACAACTTCGGGGGCATTATAGTTAAGATGTGACCAGCTAAAAATGAAGGAGAGGAAAATAAAACTGTCATCTGCATTTCTGTAGAAAAATGTTTAAAAATTGCTCAGAGCATCCATGACTGGTTACAACATTCCTTATATTGTTCATCCTAAAGTTTCTGATACCTCTAGTGTCACTTTCCTTTGGCAGGAGCAGCAGCTTGATAATATAGTGGTGGTACCAACTGTTTCAGCCAGATACTGAAAATAACGGGTTCCTAACAGCAAAAAGGAGCCAGTGGAGTGAAAAAAGTGGCATGGGTATAGCAAAGAACTACAAACAACTTTCATGCATTAGAGGGGCAGAATATAGAAGCCAGACAGCAGTATTTTGACAAATAGCCCACCTTTAACTTGATACTTCAGTTTTATATATTTATTTAATATATGTTGGACAGTCACAGAAAGAAGATACACCTTACAAAATACAAATCTTAAATAAACTCTTCATATCACTTTTTATAAGCTCTGTATGACTTTTTGCTTGTGCACCACACACTCTGTGCTTTGCTTCTTGTGGATTTTACATTGCTCTTTTTAATTGGCTTCCATGCTCAACCTTCACGTTCCCTTTTATTAAAGCCTTAAAGAAGTAATGTTACAGGATTGTAACTGACAGTCTAAAGCACAGTCTCAAATAGGATGTGAGATGTATTTATAAATAAGGCCAAGCTTCAGTAATGGGGTGGCAGGCCTTTGAATAAAGTGCCCTTTACAATGTAGTATTATTGCCCTTGTTGACTTACAGGGCTGCTAATAGCATTTGCTGTAGCTAAGCCAGTAAAGCAGGCCTTTTGTCAATTTGCTGAAATTTTAACAGCAGGTGTTCTAGTTCCCAGTGTTAATTCCTTCATTATTAAAGTAATTTCAGGCTTGTGTTGATACCATCAAAATAAGTAAATAACTAAATTTATGAGGGAAAAAATGTATAAACAGAATAGAACAGAATATAATAAAAATACGTAGCAGTTTAGTCTAAAGGATCTAGAAATCATATATTCTATTAATTGGATACCTTATCTCTCAACACAGCCTTTATTTTGCTATGTGACTTATGACTTTTCATTACCTGGCCACACATTTGTCATTTCCTGGCCATGGTAATTACTTGCAGTCAAATGAAGCACGTTTGTGTTTATTTGTTCTCTCCCAATTTTTCAAACACAAAAGTCCAATTCGATGTGAAACATACAGTATTTTTTCAGTTGTGGTAGAGATAAGCAAGTTTTTTTCCAAATTGAGTTTTCAGAAGTATAGCCTGAGTCAGAGCTGTGTTCTATTACACAGAATATTTTGAAAGACACCATAAACCAAAGATGAAATTGAAAACAAAACAAGACTGTTGAGTGCCTTGGATTTTAACCTCCCCGACTTAATTTGCTGTTAAATGTGTGCATTCATTTTCTATATGTTGATATTTTTAATTTTTTTTTTATTATAACTCTATTACCATTTTGGATGTAATTTGAGGCTGCATCCACTGGCATGTTGGGTAATTCCACAGTAGCATGTTGTTGTCATTGTGTGTTTGTATACATTTTGTGATTTTGACACTTAGGGGCTCCATTTCCAAGGTTTATTTTTCCTTTGTATTTTTTTTTACAAAATTAATTTTTGTTCCATTTGTGTTGTCCCTTAATTACTTAAAGTTGTCTAGAAGTGTTGTAACAGTGACGTTCCAGAAGTGAAGCTATAAATACGGAGGTGTTCACACTGTGTGCTGTCCCTTGGTGGATACTCTATGTGCAAAAGTTTCTATTAGTATCCTAACAGTCGGGTTTTGCCTGAGTAATATAATGTCCCTTTCATTCTTAGTTGAAGAGAGGGAATTAAATGTTTCTCTTGGGGATTTGTCTTAGTTACACAAGTAGAATGTAAACATCCATTGAGGGTCGGGTTAAGTATGTACTGTAGTGTCCTGAAAATACAACCTGCTGAGTTCTTTCTTTAGGATCTATTTTTATACTGTTGTGTAGGTCATATTTCCAAAATCTAATGACAGAGGTAGATAACTTTATAGGCTATATTTCAGTTGAACACCAAATTGATAAATACCACTACAGAAAACATAGGAGGCAATGATAAAGAACATTTAATGTATCACTATACAGTGAATGTTGACAATCTCATGGAAGTTTTAGTTTGACAAGTTATAAGTAAGAGATAACATGCATCCAAACACATTGAATCAAATTCAGGGTTAAGAGGACTCAAATTATATCCCATCTGGCATAAGGCAGGAACCAACTCTAGTTTCATTGCCAGACCATTGCAGGGCACACTCATATTCATCCAAAGTCACAGTACACCTATCTCAGATCCTTAATTAAATCTATATACATAGTTTGAGATATAAAAAAGAGTGCCTGGATAAAAAAATGTTGGCAAAGGGAGAGCTGGTAAACTCCACACAAATTTACTGGTTCCCATTTGTAGTGACAATTCAGATTTTACCAACTTATAGATATTATAGATCATTAAAGTATCCTAATCATAAATGTAAATGTTTAGTAAATACTATTTTGACTTTCCAGAATGGAGAATAAGCATTCAAATCAAAGCTAAATTTTCCTAAAACGCTAAAACTGGCAGACTCACACATTTTTTACAGATTACGGTATTCGTGCTTGGCAAAGTCCTCCAAACATTAACTTTGATCAATGGCAGCTTGTCGCTTTTACATCTGAACCGCTAATGCTATTCTGCTAGTGAAATCATTTAAGCCATATTCTGTGTTAGTTCAGACACACTGTTTCTTTTACTTTCATTAAATTTCTCTCATGAAACCTGGTATAGGAGCACTCGTTCTGTGGCAATTCTGGTCATCTTGGCTTCAGGTTTAGAGCTTGAAGTTGTAGACTTCAGGACATCTGAATTTTGAGGAACAACAGCCTTGCTTGTCTATATATTGACAGCAGACTTTCCCCAAGTAGATGGATCTCAAAAGATTAGTATTATGTAATCTAAAGATTAGAATTAGGCAATCAAATTCTGTAATCTGAAGAATAAACTTCAAGTTCCATCCTGCTTAGCTCAATGGAATTTATCATTTGTGTCTTGTTAGTGATACTTTGCTGTGCTCACAGCATGCATATGGTATGCAGTTACTAAGGTAAATGACATTATAAAGAATTTTAGGGTTGATACAAGGAATTCAGAAGTCCTGCATGATGTTTAGTATGACAAATCAGTGCACCCACAATCAATTAGATATACAGTTTGTTCAAAATGTTTGTTTTTCTTGTCTTCAAAATACTACAGTATTAACAATTCATCTGATTCTGAATATATCTTTTGAGGAGAGTAACCAGAGATTAAAAACAACTAGTGATCTATGCAACACTGTGATCTATGAGCCTGGTTGCTTTAAATACACTTAAACTTAGCTTACATATATATACAGTAACAGTTTCTCATTATACTGTATTGCAATGCATAATTAAGATTTGCAATGTAAGGCCACAAGCAGAAGAAGCAGGTGTGGTTTACCACATTTAGGGCAGCAGAATATTGAATGGTGAAATGTTGTTGGCCAAATAAAACAATTTATTAATCAAGTTGAGGAATAGTTTAGGTCAGTAGGAAATTATTTCCTTATACATTAATGGTCAGTAGAAGTGACTGACTGTGTTTTAGGAGAATGTCTCCAACTCTGCTGAAATAGGGTTACAGCTTGTCAAAGACCCAGCTGAGGAATTGTAAGACAAGTGTACTGTCCTTTGGGTTCCCTTTAGCTGATTGTATAAATGGGAGTGAAAACTGCATTCATAAGAAATTTTAATATATCCTTAGTATAGTGGGCAGAGTGGTGGCTCTGAGGTAGGGATCTGCACTGGTAATCAAAAAGGTTGCCAGTTTGAATCCCGTAAACACCAAAAGTGATTTTACTTCATTGGGCCCTTGAGCATCGCCCTTAACCTGCAATTGCTCCATCCTGGGTATGACATTAATTTGTATCCAGCCCTGCATATAGGTCCTCCAATCTGCAGGGAAAAACCTGGGGGTTGGTGGCAGAATTGGCATTCCAGCCACCATAAAAAACCTCACACTGGTTCCATTCCATCTGAACTAGTGTGGTGCTGAGGTGTCACCCATTGTATGGCTGCACTTGGGTCCTAATCTGGTATCCTTAGTTGATTTGTCATGTGGGGGGTGTGGCAATGCGCTGTATCAGCGTGTGCTCCTAAGCTCTAACCTATCTTTAGTATGTATTTCCTTGTCTTATTATTTCCGCTGTAGTAATTGGGGAAGGATACATTTGTGGTGGTAGTTTTATTGGTATCATCATTGATAGTAGTTTTGGCATATGTGCAGAGTATAGTGACATTCCTACTTCTGTGTCTGACAGTGCAACACTTCTCCACTCTCTGGAGCCATGATATATAAAAATGTATGAGTAGTAATAGCAATAGTAGTTGTAGTACAAGGGTGATCAACATCAGCCCTGGATGGCCAACCCTGTTGCTTAATTAGAAAATAGTCCTTGCAAATAACAGATCTTATGTAATATTATGACTCGTTAGTGTTTTAACTCTGTAATGTCAGTTCATTCTTAAATCTTACACTTTTTTTTCCTTTCTAATGGTATCATCCAAATGATCTGAAGCCTAAAACGGAGAAGTAATTTGTAGTTCTTCACTTTCTGTTCGGTTTACTCCTGAGCACATTATTAAACAAAGTAAGACTAAAATAAACAGTTATGGGTTCAAAATCTTAACAAGCAAGACAACTAAAATGAAGCAGAAAAATGTCAGTTGAGCAATAAGTGCTTCATCAGCAATAAATGACTTCTGATGAAGCAGTTGGGTTGCATCAAAAACCTACAGCCACTCCGGCCCTCCAGGACCAAAGTTGCTCACCTCTGATTTAAAGGGTTTGAGCCTTAAATAATAAATCAACTAAATTAAGTTAATCAGCAGCAAATAACTAATGGTCAATAATTAAGAAAATGGTTAGAATGAAAACCTGTGGGCCTCCAGGAGTGGGTAGGATTGGAGTTGGACACCCTTGTTGCTGTAGTGCTGGTGGTGGTAGTAGTAATAGTGTTACATGTATAGTTACTGTTAAAAGTTTAAGTTTAACACAGACATACATTTGTAGAGCTGCAGTTCCAATACATTCTCAGGGAGCATGCGCACCAGTTTGAATGTGAAAAATGTATATGTTTTCAAGGATACAAGATTCCTCACATATGCTGTTTGGTTGATAAACCGACCCAGACTTAGGAGGATACAGTACTGTATGTTCTTTTATTCTGCATGAATCCTCTCATATGAAGCCTGGAAACAAAGAGGAATGCATTAAGAATATTTATGTTATGTAGAATGCCCAGAGAGGGCTGGGTGGTGTTTTGCCTTTGGAATTCTACAGATTTTTTTTTTCTCCAGCCTAACTGGATTTTTTTTTGTGTTAGTTTTTCTCTGTCCTCCAGGCCATCTGACCTGATCACTGGACTCTTCTTTAGAGACTTACATCATGATATTGTATACAGTATAAGGACGCTACTCTACTTGATATTTATCTGTTTTTTAAGACTAAATCGATGTATTTGTTTTTTCTTTGTTACTTATTCTTTATTATTATTGCCTAATCTTATTTGTTTGTACTTTCTTGTAATTTTGTCTTTGACATCTTGTAAAGCACTTTGAGCTACATTGTTTGTATAAAAATGTGCTATATGAATAAAGGTTGTTGTTGTTGTTGCTGTTTGATGAACCTGTGCCTTGTAACTTCTGCTGCTGAAATAGGTTATTTCTCCACACAACCCTGACCAAAAAGAACATGGATGGATGGATAGAAGGAGTATTAAAGAAAAGTTGTATTTTATTCTGTTAGCAGTTTACTGACAGCTTGTTCAAAACTGGACTTTGACCTTTCTGTAAAAAGATGTTATGTAATTCAACTTCAGCTTTGTTTTAGCTTAGGGGAAGAATGAGTTGGTTTTATATTAGCACAGACATGGCTGTTATAGTTTGTTCTAGTTTCTTGAGATAAAAGAACATCTGTCCATTTTCTTGGATTGATTTTTCCATTTAAGACTTATGGGAAGCTGGATCCTACCCTGACAGTATTAAGTACAATGAACGAACCATCCCTAGATATAACAGCAGTCCATTACTAGGTATCTTTTATGAACACATCTGGTCACACTAGACAAGTTTAAATTTGCCAATTAACCCTACATGTATATCTTTACGATACAGTAAGTGAAGAAACTTGCGAATCCAAAGATTCAAGCCTAGTAGCTGTCACACAGAAGTGTCAACAACATGCTGTCTGTGACCAAGATCACAGTGTTTCTGATCAAATCGTTTTGAGAATTATGCACAAGGTAATTATTTTTTTCCAGTATCCCCTTTGTTCACATATATTTTATTATATTTTTATTGTACCTCTTAAAATCAAGGTTTTAAACTTTTTACAGTATAATTGATAGTAGATTTGTTGCTTGCCTTGACGTAGAAAGCAATTTATGTACAGCAGAAAACTGTAACTTTCTGAGAAATATTTAAAAAGATGAGCAATTTGGCCTTTTCAAATACCCGCTTCCTTTTCATTTGGTGTTGACAGAACGGAGAAAGCTGCTTTCTGCAGTATGACATTTCCTTGAATTATAAATTGCCTCATTAATAGAATATGATGGTTCTCTGCTATGAAAATAAACCAATCTTGATGTCTATATTAAAAGCCTTGTTTTTTTATTTGCCAGCTTGGGAGTATTCATGTTGGTTTATCAAAAGAAAAAAAAAAAGTTTTGTTCCACATTCAGAAATTAAAGACTGGCCAACTATATTTAGTTATGGAAATCATTCAGGTTATGAGAGCATTTTCATAGAACAGTGTTTCGATTTTACTTTCCAATACATGTAAAATTTCCTTAATCTTGAATTCTAAATGATGTCAATCTATGTAAGAAA
Organism: Polypterus bichir lapradei; assembly: GCA_026402145.1. Lineage (NCBI taxonomy): Eukaryota > Metazoa > Chordata > Cladistia > Polypteriformes > Polypteridae > Polypterus > Polypterus bichir. Next base: position 43,374,503 of record JANRMT010062808.1, read on the forward strand.
GAATAATTTGCTAAGAAATTACTGCCAAAAATAAATACATTTCCCCTTGGGGACAGAAATATTATCTATCTATCTATCTATCTATCTATCTATCTATCTATTATCCAACCCCCTATATCCTAACTACAGGGGCACGGGGGTCTGCTGGAGCCAATCTCAGCCAACACTATCTTAATAAAAATAAAATAAAATTAGACTCTTAGACTGTCACATAAACCAATATTAACATAATGATTTATCTTTCATCCTCTGTTTTGAGTTAAAGTTATACATTTATTTGTCTATATAAGGCATAATCTCTTGAGTGAATTTGGTTGCCAAAATTTTATTATTTAAAACATCCACAAAAAGTTACTAGAAGACATCTGAAAATTTAACACATTTCCCTTAAAAGTAGCTGTTTATATTTGTCTGAAATATACTGTATTTATATAAAGATTAACAGAGAAATGCTAGGTACTGACCTGTTGTATAATTTATTATTCTACTTGAGCTGTGGCACCATCTAGAGGGCAATAAACATGACATAAACTCTCCCAAGGAGTATAATGGATTTTTGAATCACAGAAGCCTTTGTAATGGTTGCCAAGCCTGGGCTGAGATTTAATCAGAGAAGCTTGATCAAGCCAGTTGCTGGCACTTAAAAGATTTTAAAAAGTCAACATTGTTTGTGTTTCTTATGTACGTTTTTGTGATGAAAGTGCCATTCCTACAGGGTATTGTTATTTATATGTCTAGCGATTGTGTACAAATTATAGTAATGATGCAATTTATAGTCCAGTTTTGTGTAGTTTAGTAATAGGCATGGATACATATTGACAATTACTATTAGATTACATAACTTATTGCAGAGTACTTGAAGTTCTACTCTAATTTTTTAACCAGCATTTTTCCCTTTTGGCTGCTTACAAGACAGATCAAAGTATTTAGTGCTTCTGAGCTAATTCTTTGTATCATCTCTCATACTGCACATCTTTCCTATCTACTTCCATTGTATTGCTTAACTGGCCATAACCTCTGAATTCCACCAAAGCCATTTCCTTTCATATCCTACAGTAATGTAATTGGACAGTTAACACCAATGGTTGGGTTTTAGTGTTATGTAATATATAGTAAGCAACTATAAGTTGCTTAATGTTCCACTTTTGCAAGCTATCAATGAAAAACTACTGTAAACAGACACATAAATAAATGTTTGTATGTATGTGTTTGTGTGTGTCTCCATTTAACTTCTTCAGTGTTCTTTGGCTCTTCTCACTTTTTTGCTCTCATAACCCAACCTTGCCTCTTTTGCAACTTACCTTGTCCTGCTTCTGACAAGCTCCTGTTCCAGTTTCTCAACATGCTTTTTCATTGCAAGAGCTTGAGGAGCTGGATACTATTGTGGGAAAATTGGTGCACATGACAGAAATCAGCCCTTGACTGGGGAGCAGTCCTTACACCAGGTTAAATTTTAAAATCACCATGCTTTTTGACCCATCCAGTTATTTAGTTCTCACTGCTAACTACTGTATCTTACTGAAATGTCCTTAGCCTTGTGTCCTTAGGTAGACAACCCATTATGCTCTCTGCCTGAATGTAATTTGGCATCAGCACAATGCGTGATCTTGTCGGTATTTCTGTGCTTGATATATTCCAAAATTATTATGACATTCTTTGTATTTCCTTTTCGAGTTACCTGTTAATGTGTTCTGCACTAAGGTCTTATGGGGTTTGCTCACATCTCCTCTAACTTTTTTCTCCTTTACAAGCTCTTTCTCCCCTATTGTCTACTTTTTGTTACTTAAGTTCTCCTTTAAACACCTTTCCTGTATCTCCCAATAGCTCTAGCGTTTCACTATGTCCTCACCACTCTGTCAGGATGCTATCTTTTAAAATATTGAATATTCCTTGAAGAACCTTAAACGCAAGTTTTAATCAATTAACATATGGTATGTGCATAGGTTTTATCAAATTCCTTGTAAAGTGCACTACATGGGCTGTGATCCTCCATCACACTGCTCCTAGGGCATTTATACATATATATTGGTTTTATCCTCCCATGTTGGACTTCTGGTCTATAATTTCCTGCTCACAGATACAATTCCCCATTTACTACAAACTCTTATCCTCCTAGATTTCTCAAGCCTCACTCACTCTGTGCACCTACAGTATGTAAGTTTATCTGTTGGGGACAGCAGCTGCTAAAAGGGTCTTGCTACCAGAAGCAAATCCTCTAAACAAATCAATTTGAAAAATTGTCTTCCTTCGCTCAATTATATTATTCACCTGTTTGCTTCCGATTTAATGGAACATCCAGTCAGTCCATCTAAAATTTGAAATTCTGCTGCTGCCCTGGTCAAATCCTTAAGTAGACATAATTTATGATATGTTGTTTTTTATGATTGTGTACAGCATTATGGTGAATTGGTATAACATCTGTTTCCTGTGGTATGATGCAGAATTTAGGGATAGACAATGTGCTTGTGAGTATTTTATTTATTGTTGTATCCAGTAGGGGGTGGTAGCTACCTTGTTGGAATAAGTTCTTTTTTAATTGCGGTGTGTTACATAACCCAAAACTATATAGATATAATATAAAAAGGCGATACCCCTCCCTTAGTGATACAGCGGTAAGAAATCACATAGGAGAAATAACTTAGCTTTCTTTAATGACGGCTTACGCAGCATAACAGACGAAGGAAGCCATGACAAGAACTCAGTTCGGCAGTGGGGGCCCAATGTATAGAGTCTGCCATTTTTGTCACTCCGTTGGCATGATTTTCCGGATCGGATGACGTTATCTCTCATCTGTTCGTCTGCTTCAAAGGTGTGCCAGGCTATGTTCCAAGGCTTTATACTCTTTCTTCATGTGCAGGCCCCCACTTCTGTGAATCATGCCATTTTAAACAAGGAAAAGGGGATACAGTTTCATACTGACTTTGACATATAAAAACAGTATACAATGCCCATTTCACAGTTGTCCCTGTCTTGTCTTCTAATGCTTGCTTAGCAGTTCTAAATGATTTAGCCCCTGTGCTAAATCTGTGTCCACTGTGCATGTGAGTAGAAAGAAAAGTAGATTTATAAAATATTTTGTACAGGGGATAGTGACATATTAAACTTATGTTACAATTGTATAAAACATTTGTTGCTGTTGCATATTGATGTTTTTAGTATATTAATAAAAAAATTTCTCAAATGTGCATGTTTGATACCTTAAAGATATAACTATATGCTATATAATTATTTTATTAGTTAAATTCTAGTACTTTTGATGTTAATGGTGCTGGATAGTGGCCGTGTAATGCATGTTGATTAGCACATGCAAGTAAGTAGTCTCAACACATGACAATAATTATCAAATAAAGTAATAACCCTATTAAATAAAGCAGATTCTTCCTGCACTGCAAAATTGCCTGTGTTAATATTCATAGGACTGAATGAACACTTAAACTGTACACATGAAATTAATATTCCAACGTACTTCATTTAAGCCTAAGTGCCAAATTAAAATGATGATTTTGCAATGTGAAAGTATGGTGGGAAGACTAGAATCAGTTTATATCCATGCACAGCTGACCTAAACTAGCAAAAGGTAGCCAATCAGAGCGCTGTGGGTAATTTGACTATCCTGGTATTTAATATAATTATACTCCCACAGCTTTTCCCTGCACAGTTTTTGTACCGCCTTCTCATTAGCTTCTTCAAGAGTAGCACTATAAGAAAACTGATGAATTAATGTAGGTTTTAAGGTGAGAAATCTATTCCTCTGAGTTAGTGAGGAAATGACTTTTTTTTTTTTGGTTCTCTAACAATGCCCTAGTTAAATGTATAAATTAAGGGAGGTAGTGCTTGGAAATTAGTATTCAGAGCACAAACTTTGTGTGATTACTCTGTGATTTCTATTTATTTGTGTGGAAAGGCTGCAGTCTCAGTTGAGTGGTCCCGTCATGAAACATAATGGAATAAATGACTAAGGGTCTCTTAAGAGCATGTGGATTAACACCAAGAACTTTTAATTATTTGGATCTTTTCTAAACTATTCTCTCAATCTATATTTTGAAGCATGTTTTAAATGTAGAGTAAAATTAAAAATCCACTGTCTAATTCAGGTCAAATGCACTGATGCTTAAGGTGCTATACAAATAAGCAATTAACTTGAATTTCTACAAGTTTAATGCCATCCTGTGGTGCACACAGAATACATATGAATCACTCTCTGGCCAATTAGATGAATTGTTCTTAATTGTAGTGCAATAGCCAGTCAAAACTAAGCAGGTTTTGTTTATTTTATTTTCTTTGGAATAGCATAATAGTGGCATATTGTTATGTGAGGGGAAAAAGAAAGATTGAATTGACTGATCACCCCGGGGCAGCACTGTGTTGTAGTTATACCATATAAACACACAGAAGCTTCGAATGTTGGCATTTTGGTATTCAAGAAACACAAGGCAGAAAGACCTTGAGATGAAAGGGAGAATAAGACTCTGATAGAGATGACACATGTTATACTGTTTGGAAAAAAGACGCAACAAAGAGGCATTACTTGTGCTACAGAAGAGCAACAGGGGTAAGCAGCAGCAAATGCAGAAGGAAACTGCGACAAGCAAGACAATTAAAGAACCCCTGGCTTGCTGAAAGCTGTACACAGAACCAAACTGCAAGCACAAGGATATGGTTTCCTGTTTAAACAGCCAAGCTATACCGTGGCTTTCAAGGCATTACCCTTTAAAGAACAGGCACCAAAGTCAGGTCCTGTAGGGCCGCAGATTTTCATTTCAGCCACTAGTACTGCTGCTAATGAAACATACTTTGTTGCCTTGATTTTTAATTGACTTGCCTTTTTTAAGATTCAGAACTCTGAATTGCTTCTTTTTTTTTCTTAAAATGCAGTCAAGCAATGATGAGATGCAAAGCAAGCCAACAAACTAACTTAATTCCATTTGTACCGGCATTTTGTGTCAATCAAACAATATCTTGTTTCAAGAAAATATCTAAAAATAAATTAGTAAACGTTTGGGAAATATCAGTTAGATCAGGGCCAAAAATGATTCTGATGCTGCTGTGGTGCAAAACAAAAATCAACAGTTTTAGATGTCTGGCATTGCAATATGATTGCATTAACAAGTCACAGAGATAAATAACACATTTCATCAATGGCTAGAAATGGCTTCTAATTAAGAAATAATTTAAAGTGAAAATAGTGGCCCCCTGGGAGCTGACTTTGAAACCCTTAGCTGATCATCTATTGGCTTGCTTTACATCTTATTCTTGCTTGGATTCCGGTTAAAGAAAAAAGAAACAATTGAAAGGATTTTGAATCTTAAAAAGAAAGTCAATTAAAATTAAGGCAAAATAAATCTGTTGTATTAGTAGAAGTAATTGTGTACTAATTACGAAAGTGGATGGATTAAACATCAACAGCGACTGTGGCCCTCCAGGTTGTCTGAGTTTGACACTTTGAGTTTGAGACTTTATAGTAGCTACCACATCCCCCAACATAATTTAAGTACTTGGGCAGAATCAAATCTCAGATGGGGTTTAAAGCACTTCATGGCCAGAGTTCTATTGAGCGTACAACTGGGATGGGGAGTCTGAGACAGGCTCTAAAAGAGAAGAAGGAGGAGTGAAGCCAGAAGACAGGAGGTGGGTCAAAGATAATTACAAATGAACATATTGAACATTTCTCGTCCATAAATAGTTTAATAATTATTAACAAGAAGTTCAGTTCGAAAAATTTTATTCTTATAATGTGAGTGCACTAAACTTTCATTTGGCCGTTGCACTTTACACTATTGCAAATTGAGTGCAGTTCATTAAAAAATGATGCAAATTGCCATGCAATAACACACAGTCTCTTGTTCTAAATGTAAAGCAAAAAAAAAAGCAGACTTGCCCAATACCTTATTTTATCATAGCAGTTAACTAAAGATATAAATGAAGAAATATAATTTCGTATAATTCATAAATACAACTCTATGTCATCACTGTAGAACTGTACAACTCACAATGAACACTCTTCCACTTTGGAGACACCAGCTATCTAGGAGCTGTCTTATTTGTGCGTGATGTTCCTTAAATTTTAATATTTAAGTTATGGTGAAGATATATTGTTGTTCAATTTAGTTAAGTTAAAGCACATAGTTATTTTTAACACATATCCTTCAGTGACACCATTTTACTTCTTCCTTGATCACTTCACTGTACTGTCTATTATATTTCTACTAATATGAATAACAAATACATTAAGCAAATTAATATTGTGGTGTGATATAAAATGCAGTGCAATGTTATATTTTACAAAGTGCTATATAAAAAAAAGAGGTCTTTAAACGCATAGAGAAATGTATGGAAGTACAACTGTCTTATGCCTGTCTTACTTCCTGTGCACAGTTCCTTTATGAAATACAGTTCTGGTTCTTAATACAGTTCGAGTTCTAACTTATCAAGCATCTGGGGCTTGAATCCTATGTTCAAATGGCTGTCTGTGTGGGTTTTTTTTCTAGTGTCTTCATACATTCAATACATGTATGTGTTAGGTGAACTGGAAATTCTAAGCTCATCCCATGTTGGTGTGTTTGTGAATGGGATTTACAAATGCCTGCTGTCTGATCCAAATATGGTGTATGTCTTGCACCCAGTGCTCTCAGAGTAAGGCTTGGGCCAATCAGGATCTGAAATTAGCTTAAGTATGTTTGTTATTTGTTATATTTTGCAGAGGTTTGAGGCTGTGTCTGTGGAGACTCTTTGCCCACTGGTTGGGCCACGAATTCAGCCAAGTTTTGAGAGTTACTGAGAAGAATGATGAATGTGCTTTTCACTACTTTTTGCACAAGTTAAATTATTTGATTTCATGTTTTCATTGATCCTTAAAATATAAAATACAAACTCATCAAGCTAATCTTTCAAGATTAGAAAATGTGACATCTCTTTAAATACTGGACAAAACTGTGTATAAGATCAAAATATAGCATTACAACATCCATGTTGCAGTTATTGTCTTTCACAGTCTAAGCAGGAATGCAGCTTCAGTGCAGGATCCCGTTTTTATATATAATACGCTACCTTGGCTGTTCGTTTGTCTGTCCAGGATTTTAAATCACCTGTAGCTTGCAAACCGTTTCACCTATTGACCTGAAATTTGGTACACATATACTACGTAACGTCTACTATCCACTTTCAGGGTAATGATTTTTATTACTCTTTTATATTTTTATTTTATTGTAGAATCAACTCTCGGCAGTGTGCAGCAGTGCGGCCGTGCAACGGTTGCGTATGGGTGCAATTCTTATTCCCTCCCACCTTCGCCGTCACTTCTACCTCTTCATATCTTAAATCATTCTTGAGGCAGCTAAAGTGAGAAATTGAAGAAAACGTACTAAGTAATTGCAACACAAACACTAACTTAATCAGTTTTAACGTGAAAAGAAACCAACGAAAGAAGAGAAGAAGCGGGCCGCTAGGGTGGAGAAAAGAAGAGCTGCTCAGGAAGAAGCAAGCACATCAACCTCTGAGCAAACGAATGCTAAATGTACAGAGAAAGAGTATGAAAACTATAAATGCTCAAGTCAAGTGTATTCACTGCGCATTATTGTGCAGTGCGCCGTTACTGGTTATTTATAAATGCCCACATTTGGTTTCCCATACCATCATAATGCAAAAGACACAATCATAAATTAAATTCACACCCACATTGACCACCAGAAATCTAAAAGTGGACCATAATTACCCCTCTTCAGCAACTAGTAACTGACCACCAACTTGATGAAGTAGGAAATCAAAGAAAATTAAAGTTATTCAGATTTCAAGATCTTGTGCAACTGCCTCACATTTATCACACTAATGCTATTACTACTCCAAAAGGATTAATTCTCAAATAACATCTGAAGGTTTGCTCATGAAAGATCTGCATTAAACTTTATACGTTCTGATAAAAATATCTCCTGCTTATTGATTTCATAAAGTCTTCCATGATTTGGTATTTTCTCAGTAAGTGCAGTAGAATCCTTTAATAATAGCGTGGTAATGTTCAATGATATATTTGAATTCTCTATATATAATGTGATGATACTGTTAAAAGTAAAACAAAACTAGAGTTTGTAACGTTTAGTGCCAAATCTCCTTATATTTATGTCCCAAATGTCAACTTGCAAAGATTAAAGGTCAACACACTGGCACGTCAAGTTACCATTCTCTTTGTAATTTACAGTCAGGATTTACAATTCAGTATGATAGGTTCATTTTTGTAATAATTCCAAGGGCACATACCTTTATTTAAGATTTTGTGTAGTTTTAATTAAAAAAATCCATAATTTAATCTTCATAATATATGCAGTAACCAAAGTATTATTTTCATAAGAGTGTATTTGTTCATATATTTATAGACAGCTTGTGATAAATTCAGGGATACACTGTGAATATTCTCAATATTTATCTAGTGAAATAGCTAGCAATTTGGTTGTCCTGAAAAGTTTGTCAGTGTTTTAAATATGCTGTCAGGATTTGTTTGTACATTTTTTCCAATATGTGCAGTTCCACAGTCAATAAACAATTTCTCCCTGTGCGTCTTGTGGCATGGCTTATTCTGCAACATGTATTTAGATTGATGACTAAGAGTAACAATCCAGTCAAGGTTAGTTGATTAATAAGCGCATAACCTAAACACCATTGAAACATAAACAGATGTTAAGAATACTTGTGAAAAAGGCCATTCTAAATACATTCATTTAGAGGTTTTGCTCTTTCATCCACCATTCATGTATTCATACTTTTTTCTTTTGTTCTGTTGTAACAGCCTATTCTGACAGCATCAAGCATAATGTAGGAACCATCTCAGCACAAATCCTCAAACTGAGCCAATTCAGACTCAAAGTAAACCCAGGCAGACATGCAAAAAAAGATGTACATCAGTTCCACGAGTGTGATATTTAATGTTAAAAAGCAAAGAGCAGCTATAATTTGTGTCAGAACACTTGCAAAACACTTGCAAAGGTCACCTTGCTTGTCATGTAAGAATTCTATGATGTCCATCTCAAAGTTAACCATCTAATTCTCTTTTTTTTTGCAGATTATTCTGGTCAGCTCTACTATCAATGACAGAGACCAAATGCTTTTCATCAGCACGGAAGAGGGAGCAAACTTTCAAAGACAACCTCTCTTGTTTTCTGTGGAGACACTGGTGTTCCATCCCAAAGAAGAAGATAAACTACTTGCTTACAGCAAAGAGAAAAGGGTAAAATATTACTTGCTTAATAAGAAAATTGCTTTTTGAATAAATAAGAGTGTTAGTGCAGTTCTGGAAGAATGAGGGAGTGGTATGGCATGGTGTGCCTACTAATATTAGGTAATATATGGAAGAAGTTATGGGTTTATCACTTCTGAATGTACCTTGTCCAGTACAGGGTTCAAGGAGATTGTAACCCATTCTAAAATGGAAAAGAAATCCTATAAAGGAGACCAGGCCATGACAGGGCACACACCCATACGTAACCACAAATGTGTTTGTTCTAGTGATAATTTAGAATCACAAATTAAACAATATGCCTGTCTTTAAAGTGTGGGTTTAATACTTTGTAAATGTATAAATTCCACACAGACATGATTTTGTCATAAATTGAAAAAACATTCTTTTAGTTGTAGTGCAGCCGCATTCATCAGTTGTTTCCCAACAAGTGTCTGAATGATTTTGAGCTTTGTGAAAATATAATGTCTGTAAAACCCTTTTCTCGATGTCTTACTTTTATGTACTTACTCCCTGTGAGGAGTATCATTCAAATATAAAATACCATTTTGCAAAAGCAATTGTAAGGTGGAAGGCAAGTAAATATCCAGTGCAAAAAGTCAAATCTGGTTGTCACAAAAATCTCCAAGGCTGATGACCTAATTTGTGAGTACAGCATGCTTTAACACTTTTCTCAGGTGAAATTAGCCAAGTCCCTAAAAAAGAACCTTGTGAGATTTGCTTATTACTAGGGGCATTATATTTAAAACATTGATCTTGATGCGCTATAAAGCCTCTAGGGACTGTCTGTTTGCCTATTAATTAGCTCTGCATTATATATAAAGCTTGCTTACTAGTTGACTTGGAATTAAATCACTCAGGGAGACATGGTGGCACAATGGTTAGTACTGCTGATTAGCAGCTCCAGAAGGAGAACAGTTTGCATGTTCTCCCTTTATTAATGTGGCTTGTTTTTCTTCTGGAGTAGTCTGGATTTACAGCTTGTCTAGGTGTCCACGTTCCAGAACTTGTGTGTTTTGTTATTGGTGCCTCAAAGATAGTTCCTGCCCCATACAAAACCAAATTCAGCAAAATGGATGCAAAAAATGTCTAGATGGTTGAAACCACACAAAACTGACATATGCATTGCAATCAATGTCCATTTTAAAGTCAAGATGAACATTTCTATTTCTTATAAGAAAAAATCAATTTGCCATGAATGTTATAATTAACAAAATTAACAAATCAAATAAAACAAAGAAAAAGCATGCAGTAAGATAAAGAAACAAATAAGAAAATGTATGCATGACATAACATTCATTTGTGTTTCGAGACTTGGTTAACTAATGTAAAACTAATGTAAAAGTTGGAGCATTATGATTATCACATTTTTGTTTATTAAATATTTTTGTGACAATGAGTCATATTCAAAAGTATCAGTGGTACTGGAAAAGAATGCAATGAAATGTCTTAGTAGATTACATTAATACCATGCTTTTGAATGGCACTGTCAGTTTGGGGTGGCTCATTAACTTTCAGGGACAGCAGATTCCAATTCCAGTGATGCAAAAAAAGGCATTGATTGATGTCCTAATGTTAGTTACTGGTTGTGGAGGGTCTGTTCCTAGTTATACATTAAATTTCATAACCATAACAGTTTTCAAAGAAGTATCCAATAAAGAGTTAAAATATCTGTTGGTTTCAAGGTAAAATTGTCGGCTGCTGTAAACCATGATGGAGAGCAGGTCAGGAGTTTTGCCTTTAGCCAATAGTGTCAGATAAATATTGAATCATTATAATCTGTGTTTAAGGCAGTGTGAAATAAATAGCCTTGACACACGAAAAAGGATTGGGGCAGCCATCCATATATTTATTCCTGGCTGGACAAAGGCAAATATGTTGCACAGTTTTCTACAGATTTGAGTCCAAAACAGAACAATACAAATGGAGGTTGTCTTGCTTTTAAAGAAGGTCGGCGGAAGCGATGTCCTTGGGGGCCAGAACCAGAAGTGGTCCTTCTAGCTGCCTCTCATGCACACGTGCTCAGAGGCAGCACCCCCAGCTCAGATCCATTGGGTCGGGCGTACCTGGCCAAGAGGTCGTGTCGACAGAGGTCATCGGCCTTGGCTTGCAGGACACCCTGGCGGTAAATGACTGAAAACTTTAATGCTGTAGGTCTTAGAACCACCTCGTGAGTTACGGGTTTGACTACTCGTGTAAGGCCATTCACTGTAAAGGTGCATGGTCCGTTACCAGGGTGAACTCTAAGCCTAAGAGGTAGTACCTCAGCTGAGTGATCACCCATTTAATTGCTAGGGCCTCCCGCATGCCTGGTTTCCCGGTCCAACAGTTTCCGACTCAGGAACATGACAGGGTGTTCAACTTCATCAACACTTTGGCTCAGCACAGCCCCAAGAAATGTGTCCTAAGCGTCAATATGGAGGATGAAAGACAAAGATAAGTTATGAGTTTTCAATACTGGAGCTGATGTCACTAAATGCAGCTTCTGATTTAGCATCCCATACCACATAATTCGGACTCCTCTTCTTTGTGAGGTGTGTCAAGCCTTCTTTTAGGTTCGGCTCCTTGTTCCATAAGGAGGCCCTCATCCTGCCGTCTATGCCATTGTGAAATGAATAACCTTGAAACACAAAAAAGGTTTGGGGCAGCCACCCGTATACTTATTCCTAGCTGTAAAAAGGCAAATATGTTACCCAGTTGTGTACAGATTTGAGTTCAAAATAGAACTGAATACAAATGGAGGTTGTCCTGCTTTTAAAGCAGGTCAGCAAAAGTGACGTCGTTGTGAAGCCAGAAGTGAGCTCTTGGGGCCGGAACCATAAGTGACGTCCTCAGGGGCCTAGACCGGAAATGGCGTCATCGGAATCAGGCAGAATTTCCTGTGTCTGGTCTGCAAGGATAAATGAGAAAGGTTTTCTGCACCCCACCACCCCCTACCTTGTGTGGAATTACCTTCTTTTGGTCTTTCTAGCTGCCTAGAAAGTGTTTGACAGCAGCTATGGAGTTGTTTTTAGTGTAACACAACAACTGAATCTACATTAGTTTACTCTAAGCTTACTTTACTTTTATGGCTAGCTTACCTCAAGCAGCAGGAGAAGTGAGCTGCTTGCACGTGTGCATCTTCCGGCATTTGACTAAATTGTATCAGGGATCCATTTTTCCACCAGGAGAGACTGTTGGATGAGTAAAAGAGGAAAATATTCCAGATATACAAGTTATTGTAATCACTTTCAAGCTAAATTTAAAGCAGCAGTGTAATTCATACTCACACAGAAAGTTTTTCCATTTTAAGTTAGATGAATTTATAAATTCATACTTGCTTTTGAATAGATGATTTTGAAATTTTAAAAGTGTATACAATGTGCTCTATTCTCAAAAAAGATTGAACTATGCCAGCAAATTTCCTTGAAGAATATGTGTGCCACATTTTAACAAAATCATTCCAATGTGGAACAGATATGGCCGTCTTCATAGGTGCTTTTCACATAATAAATGAATGCATCTAAAAACCTCACCTCAATATTTTACAGTTCTTTTTTAGCTACCTTTGGTAGGTGCATACTGTTATATTTAGTCTGTGCTGCAAGATTCTGTTATTTTAATAGTGAAAACAGAATTTATAACACAAAGAATGAATAACACCAATAAGGATTTTCAAGACAAAGCTGCATGTAGCTTTAAGGAGATAAAAATAAACAGAGGAATAATATAGTGAAATCAAGAAATTTATTTGGCTTCAAAGCAAAACCAAGTTAACACAGCTACTGAATCTCATCGACTTACTGTAGCATCCTATGTCTAAATCCATGCCTGTCTGAGTGGATTTTTCTGTAGATACAAACCATGTCATGTTAAATAGCAATTCCAAATGCCAGCCCAAACGACCCTGACCTGGATAAAGCTGGTTTTAGAATTTAATGTTACACAGTATAATTAAAAACACTATACCTACTCACATAGCATTTCAAACAGTTAAGCATGATAAAACTAAATTAATTTTAAAAATTCAGTTTTGGGGAAGTACTGTAAATGTTGTTCATCAACTTTCTTTCATAACAGGTAGACAATTTCTGTTTTTAATCTGGTTGTTTTGTATCCTTCTTCACATAGTCTGGATACTGCAAAGCAATTAAATGTGTCAAACTTTGTTTTCTTTCTAAACCTATATCATTTCAAAGTAGCCACTTCATAATGAACACACACACCCAAGTGTGAATGAAACTAGCTAAAGTTTATGTCTTGAGAAGAAATAATTACATTTACATATGGGATGATTTTTGTTCTTTGTTACTTGTAAAATCCTGACTAGTGTTCCTTGGATTTTATTGGCTTACTGAAGGAATGTGCAACTTGAGGCAGGATACAATTACTTTGTGTGTCTCATTCATCAATCTTTTGGATTTGTGCTGTAGTTATAATTGTATATTTGGATGTTCGTGATCGTATCTTCTATTTGTAGTAATTATTACATGAGAATTATCTTTTTGTGGAAATAGTTTTGCTTTTCCTCCCCTTATCTTTGTTCTTTATAAAACCTGTTAGTGTGACATTACTTTTAACCTGGGGATTAAAGGAATTTCAGCCATGGAGATGAAAAACCTGTAAGATGATCAATTTAGTATACTTTGCCATTACTTATAGTATATGATTTGTAAACCCCTTCCTAGATAAGCAGTGTATCTTTGCCAGATCTAATTTGGCTGTGATTAGTAGTGTGGAAATGCATAAAGAATAAAGCACTCCCACTCGGATTTTATAAAATTACTGTATATTGCAATTTACTTGCTTATGTATTTTGCCTATGTAACGGTACATTGCTCTAGTTACCTTTCTAAAAATACTTAAACCTTTAAAGAGTGAAAAGTTTTACTTTAAATTGTGTCAAGGCATATTCAAGTTACTACACTTGCAAAACTTCATTTTAGTTTGATGTAATAATTTAGGTTAATGCTATGATATAAAGTCATAACTGTGATAATTGTTCTTTTGGAAATCATTGCAGTACCTTTATACACTTACTGCATGTATAAGAGATCTCATGCAGAGTTTCTACTTTTTCTTAGCCATGTTTGCCTAAGCAGGACTGGGTCTCTTCAAATTGTTTTTCATGCTTTCATTTACACTTTTTATTTATTTTTCAAGAATTGAGAACATTTTTTAGGCAGTATTATTCACTCAAAATGTACAC
>JANRMT010062808.1:43394472-43419289 GCA_026402145.1 Polypterus bichir lapradei
ATATATATATATACTGAGTATACTTTATACATAAAATGTATGTTGTTGTACCTTGTATAACTGAATAACTTTATGGCACAATAACAATTCAATACATTTATGGTCACTACAGTATTTGGATTTAATAATCTTCATGTGGTAAAAGGCTGACTCGCATAAATAAGTAGAGCCGAATAATGCAGTCAAGGAGGTAGCACATTTCCTCATGTTTGGGTACTTTTCCTCTTTGAGTAAATTCCAAAACTGTCTAAGAGCCCCAGACTTCAGCTGAATGTCATCCTGTAGTGTCAAAATCTCATCCTCCACTGTAGAGGAGTTTTCACCCTCAACATCTTTCCTAAATGGATAGCACTTAAATGTAGCGATTGGCTCAAGTAAAGCTGAAACTGTTTGTCAAAGTCTGACAGGCAATTTTCAATCTGCTCTGTGTAGCGTATGCTGTCAAGTTGCTCACACGCCTTCCATTGCGCCTCCAGCTCTGACCTGAGGTTTTGGATGTTCCCCAAATCAAGGTGCTACAGCTTTGACAACAGATGTTGCATTTTTCGTTTGAAAGCATTAACTGAGCTAATCATATTGACCATGGAGTTCTCTTCCTTGTAACTGTAAATTAAGCTCATTCAACATGTTGGTCAGATCGGAAAAAAAATGGCAAGTCTAGAGGCCATTGATCATTATTAGGTTGCTTGTATTCTGCATGTTTAATGACAAGGAGAAACTCCTTTTTCTCCGGCCAGGGGTCTTGAAATCTCAGCAGGACTTTCTCCCTAGCCATTTGCCTCAACGAAGGCCTCTTTTATTATTTGTCCATCTTGGAAGGACTTATGCTTAATGATTGAGTGACTCACCTGTAACGATGCTTCGGTGTGTCTGCCTTTGCTTTTTAATTCAGCTGAGTGAAAAATGACGGCTGTCCGAGAAACTGCAATTTTAGTTTCCTCTCCTTTCTCTTTCTCAGATCGCTTTTCAGAAGGAAGCCAGTTTTGTAGTTTTTATGAACAGTTCGAAAGTGCCTTTCCACATATTCCTTCTTTGGAATAGCAATGATTGATCGACAGATCAAACACATGCACTTCGATTGTGACATTGTGAGAAAAAAAATCCTTATCCAATTCCACATCCAGCCCATACCCTCCCCAAACAATTTTTTTTTAAAATCCCTTCTTTAGTCGATATAAATTGGAAGGCTAATTAAATAACTTAGATAAGCCGGAGTTTTGCACTAGCTAGCGTGTTTGATTGTGCATGCGGGATGACCAGTATGTTAGAAGAAAAGAGATCTCAGACTGGCTGCCCTGTATGTCAATCAAGTGGCAAATGCCATAGGGAGGATATATAGACTAATGTTTAAAAATGTTTTTTTTAATGTAACACGATATACCTGTACTACCTTTGCGATCTACCGGTTGATCGCGATCGACGTATAGGGCACCCCTGTCTTAAACAGCTACCCTTTGTGAAAATAAATTATGTAACTATACATATATATAAACTTTTACATACCAGATTTTGAGGAATTTAGTTTTTAAATTGCAAAGGTTTTCATCCCTAAATATTGATATATCAAAATGTTCTTTTTTAGTGACATAGATGTACCATCCTGACAAATTTTA
Organism: Polypterus bichir lapradei; assembly: GCA_026402145.1. Classification (NCBI taxonomy): domain Eukaryota; kingdom Metazoa; phylum Chordata; class Cladistia; order Polypteriformes; family Polypteridae; genus Polypterus; species Polypterus bichir. The sequence goes on from JANRMT010062808.1 coordinate 43,396,086, forward strand.
GCTTTGTAACTAAACAGGAAATAGTGTTTTTGTGCATGAGTTATTGTGTGAGTCAACTTTGTAATATATATATATATATATATATATATATATATACTCCTCAAAAAAATTAAAGGAACATGTATAGCATCAAGTCAGTAAAACTTCTGGGATATTGATCTGGTCAGTTAAGTAGCAGAGGGGTTGTTAATCAGTTTCAGCTGCTTTGGTGTTAATGAAATTAACAACAGGTACACTAGGGGGGCAATAATGAGTCAACCCCCAAAACAGGACTGGTTTGACGGGTGGAGGTCACTGGCATTTTTCCCTCCTCATCTTTTCTGACAGTTTTTTTTACTAGTTTTGCATTTGGCTATGGTCAGTGTCACTGCTAGTAGCATGAGGCGATACCTAGACCCTACAGAGGTTTGCACAGGTAGTCCAACTTATCCAGGATGGCACATCAATACGTGCCATTGCCAGAAGGTTTGCTGTGTCTCCCAGCACAGTCTCAAGGGAATGGTGGAAATTCCAGGAGACAGGCAGTTATTCTAGGAGAGCTGGACTGCCATAGAAGATCCTTAACTCATGAGCACATGTGACAGACTTGAAAGGGTCTGGAGAAGCCGTGGAGAACGTTATGCTCCCTGTAACATTGTTCAGCATGACCAGTTTGGTGGTGGGTCAGTGATGGTCTGGGGAAGCATATCCATGGAGGGACACACAAACCTCTACAGGCTAGACAACGACACCTTGACTGCCATTAGGTATCGGGATGAAATCCTTGGACCCATTGTCAGACCCTATGCTGGTGCAGTGGGTCCTGGGTTCCTCCTGGTGCACAATAATGCCCAGCCTCATGTGGCGAGAGTATGCAGGCAATTCCTGGAGGATGAAGGAATTGATACCATTGACTAGCCCCCACACTTGCCTGACTTAAATCCAATAGAACACCTCTGGGACATTATGTTTCTCTCCATCCGACGCCACCAGGTTGCACCTCAGACTATCCAGGAACTCAATGATGTCTTGGTCCAGATCTGGGAGGAGATCCCCCAGGATACCATCCATCGTCTCATTAGGAGCATGCCCCGACATTGTCAGGCATGCATACAAGCACGTGGAGGCCATATAAACTACTGAGTACTATTTTGAGTTGCTTCAATAAAATTTCGGCAAAATGGACTAGCCTGTCGCATCATTTTTTCACATTGATTTTCGGAATGTCTTTGAATTCAGCCCTCTGTAGGTTAATAATTTTCATTTTCATCAAACAATGTGGCATCGTTTCATTCCTAACACATTACCCAGTCCATATCAGTATAGATATCCAGCATGATTTTTTTTTCCCATTTAGATCTGATATGTTTTCAAAGTGTTCCTTTCTTCCCCTTTCCTTACATCCAGCTTGCATTCCAGTCCTGGCTATCCATCACAGTGTGTATGTATATGTATGTATGTATGTATATCTATCTATTATATAAAAAAATTGTGGGTTGAGAGACATGATTATTTTGGGGAGACACTTTGAAGTCCTGTGAGACTACTTGCACCTCACACCCTGCTTACAAACAATATCTGGGAGACACTTTAACGTCCCGGGAGTCAACAAAGTGAGACAAAACGACAGCTGCTGTACAGACTTTTAAATGATCGTCGCACAGCACGACATGCAGATCATGCAGCTCGGTAGTAGCAGCAGCTGATTCATTTGTATCTCCTTAGCGTGTGTTCAGCCCCCCACCCCCTTCACAACGCGAGTGGAAGAGATGCGAAGTGGCGAGCGTAAAGCGTGCCCCCGGAGAGAGGGTTTGGGGAGTGGGTGAGCAAAGTGAGTAGGGGACAAATAATATATGTGTGTGTGTGTGTGTGTGTGCGCGTGTGTGTGTGTGTGTGTGTGTGTATAAACAGGTTATTACAGGTTGTATATACATTAGATTACAGGTTATGGCTATCCTACATCAGATGCCTAGTTTCAAGTATTTTGAACTGACTCATTATCAATTACTATACTTTCTGAGGCTCAAGGTGATAACAGGGTATCATGGTGTGACTAGTTATCCATTTCACTAACAATAGTTTCCAAGTGTAACAGGTAAACTCCTAAGGAGTCCTATTGCCAGCTGCGAGATTTTGAATTAGAGTGTTTTCTATGTCTGCCTGGCCATGAGTCTCTCTTATTAAGAGAAAAAAAAATGAAATTTTTATGGGTTGTTATATGGTTTTAATTTATAGCTCTACGTATCAACGGACTTGGGCAGAAAATGGACTTTGCTTCAAGAACGAGTGACAAAGGACCGGTTTTTCTGGTAAGCAGCCTTATAATGTCATTATTTTGGGAAGAATGTAAAAGTGTTAGAATTTAAAAGTTTCAGCTGGGTTTAGGTTTCATGTATCATTTTATAAGCATATAAGTATATTCTGTATAGCATCTTTCAGAGCATCTTCACAAAGATTCAAATACAAGTACAATACAAAAAAAAAACTAAACATTACTTGCATATACTGTATCTGCTATAGACTGCATCAGAAATGTCAAAGTTATATTAAAGTCAAGAGTGTCATGTGAAGCTCAAAATGTATTTGCCATGTTACACTAGTGTAGTGAAATTCATATATATTTGTTCATTCAGTAACATCAGAACAAATGGAAATAAGTTAAAGAAGAAAAAACACATAAAGATCAGAAAATACACACAGAATATCAGGCAATGTACATAAATCTGCAAAATACCATGTAGAATGTTTTATACAGAACTTGATTCCACCAGTGATGGGGACACAAATCAGGCACCACTATAGTACATTTAGTAGCAAGATGCATTTTAATTAATGATTTCCAAATGGATGAAAATGTGAAAAAAGTTAAATTTTAAACACATATAAAATATAAAAAATGCTGCTTCCTGAGCTAATGCTGACATTATGTTTATGCTGGCATTGTTTTGGCATGTTTATAAGAAACTCGTAAGTGCATTCATATTGGCAAAATCCAGGGGCAGTTCAGGGCTAGCAATCAATATGTCTTTGAACTCAGAAAAAAACTTGGGCCCAGGGGAATATATAAACTCGACGTTACTTTATTGATATATACTACAAGCATTGTGTTTCCCATGTGGCTAGTGCTGATGTTTTATGGATCCTGCATCCTGGGTTTGAATACTGTCAATGTCAGTGCGGATTTTAAACAATCTCTGTCCCACATTTTCTACATTGTTTCCCACATTACAAATAAATGCATGCTGAATTATTTCATTTCTGCGGTGGGTTGGCACCCTGCCCGGGATTGGTTCCTGCCTTGTGCCCTGTGTTGGCTAGGATTGGCTCCAGTAGACCCCCGTGACCCTGTGTTCGGATTCAGCGGGTTGGATAATGGATGGATGGATTATTTCATTTGTTCTGGCTGTGTGTAAGTGGTGTGTAAGTGGAGTCTGTGATAGGCTGGCGCCCTGTTTAAGGTTGGTTCCTTCGTCACACAAAATGCCATCAATATAGATTTCAGCAGCACATAACCCTGAATTGCATTAACTAGGGTCTGAAAATATTATGTTGTTTCACATTTACTGTCAGTGACTAACAGCATTGTCATAAAGTTGCATATAGTCTTTACAAGCTCTGGTTTGTCATGTTTATAATGAAATTCTTTACCTATGTGTCTCCTCAGAATAGTGATGGTAATACTTACAAAAGACACATAAAAAATACAGTAGCACTTACAGAATGCAACACATACTTAATATAACATGTACATTACTTGTTACTCTGAATGGCTGTTCATTTTGACCTTGAGACTTATGGATAGAAACTCGTTCTAAGTTAACTAGTGTGAGTCCTAGTGGTCCTATAGTTTTGCCTAAAGGAAGGAGTGATAAAAGCAACCGTGCAAAATGGCTGAGGTTTCAAGAATACAGTCTGTCTTACTAATGTTACATAATTGGACAAGGACATGCACTTTTGTTTAGGAAACTATAGCGAGGGTTTTTTTTTTTTTATTGTGGAATGGTTTTGGGGCAGCTCTATTCATACTTTGTTATGTAGACCAGATATGTGGACCATCCCTCTTGTCCTCTAGAATTCTTATCCTCTTATTCTTACATTCACATAGCTGGAAAAAAGACAATGACCCAGAGCTGACTTGTACGGCGACTTCACTGACCCCACCACTAATCTCTAGATTCCAGGCTATATGATAGAACAATAAAGAAAACAGAGGAGCAGGTTTAAACTGTCATCCACCTGTTATATAATTTGCATTTTTAAATATGCCAGAAGCAGAAGCAAAATAAATGAACGTGACAAATTGCACTACACAACCTGGATACTTTAAAAGTTGCGCTGACTGAAGCACCCAATGCACAACAGTGTTAAGGCTGTAGACATTACACTGCTGAGACTAACAGTCTCACCACTTGGGTCTTCTTGGTGACTATTTTCTTTCTGCTTCCTAATTCCTCTTGTAGCTGCTGACTTTTCAAAGGTTGTCAAGGCCGAGGTGAATGCCACTAACTCTTTGCTGTCCAATGTAATTTATAAAACACCATATGAGTACATGTTCACAAGATGTGCATGCCAAGGGCTTCCCTTTTTAGACAAGTGGAAAGTTCAGAAAATTACCATTTTACTATGTTAAGAATTTAACTTTCATAAAATATAATCTTTCTACTCTGCCCCTAAACAGCAACAGATATCTTCTTTGCAGGCCAGTGTTGTCCACTGACACTTTCCATTGTGTGTAGATTAAGAAAGCTGCTATTACAGAGATCAAAAACTCAAGTTAAAAAAAATAAAGAAAAAGAACTTACAGTATAATGATCTATTGTGTGTTATATATTTAACATCTTGAAATAAAAAACAAAGATGACTAAATATAATAAAATCACTTTCCCCAACATGGTTAATATCAAACGTCATAAAAACGTTTATCAAAACCTTGATGCTAAAACATTAACAAAAGTTGAAAGGACAATCTCAATTAATCAAAACCAAAAGAAGTTTACAATTACAAGCATACACACTGAAGTTATTTATGGATTGAATCTCAGCAGCATGAGCATGCAGCATGGGTTCATAAAGTATAGTATCAGTAACCTAGTGCATATCATGCCTTCTGGGAGTTAAGCCTGGCAACAGTTCATTGCATCCTGACAACACAGCCTCTACGCGTCGAAGCTTACAATAGGAAAAAAAATAAAATAAAAAAAAGTGGTGGCACGGTAAACACCATTTACTTGTAGTTAAAATATCAATGTAAAAACACCTACATATAAATATTATGTGATGTTTAAAGCCTCCACTTACCAACAGTAGGGGAGAAAAAGGAATGTATTTAATGCAAAATGAAAAAACAGGAAACTGCCCCAAATTGTAACAATAAATATCTAGTTACATTGAAAATATAAAAACCTACTCAACATCTTTCTTACCAATTAAACTTAAGAGACTTGTAACCTTTCCTCATTTTCTCTGTAGGGTTGTAATCAATAGTTATACAACAGAATATACAGTATATACAGCATCCATTTAGACTACACAGGGGACCTAAAAACAGAATTTGATAGTCGACATTCAAAGAAAGCATGGCATCAGGGATGATTTTCTGGGCTTGCCTGAAGATAGCTGTTCATGCACTGCTTGTAGAGAATAGTTTTGACACCCTCCAAAGATTTTCAAGGCTACCTGTATGAATCTCGTTATTTTGAATTTAAGGTGAAGTAAGAGGTTGTCAAATCAGGCTTGGATACTTTAATTTAATATGCTGTTGTATTTATTCTTACATGAAAATAGAGAATCATTATTTTTAAATTTTGTTAACACTAAACAATCTCAGCCTGTGCAAGGAATACAAATATTGATGTGTCCTGAAACAAAAATTGCCTACCTGTATTCTGATTGTTAATTTAGCATCTATATAAGCTTCAAAGTACTTGAATGAATTTATGTGCATGATGCTACAATTATAAACAAGGGATCACCAAAAGATCTAGGGTCAAACAACATTTCCTAAGATTTTCAAATATTGAGAATGATTCTCACACCACTTGTTTTGTCTTGGTAGAGTTCTATATTACTCTACTTTCCCCTTTTGTATTATTAATGTGTATCCTTTGACAGAATGCCTAAAATCTCACAGACTTACCACTGTTCATAAGGTACTAGCTGAAATACCTGGCGTTGCCCAGGAGGAAAATAAAGTGTTTTTTTTTAAATTTTTTGAGAAATATATATATTTATTTATAATAAAAAACCACAACTTTAAAAATAAATTAACAAACAATGAAGACTCACTAATGTGTTTGTATTTTTTACTGAAGTGCGTCGTTATATACAATGTTTTTCGTTTTTCCATCTTTAGCCAATATATAAAGGTTCTTAGGACTTTGTACCATTGAACATGCTACTCAAAGATGTCCATGTGAGAAACAGGTTGTGTCCAAATTGATTCCAGGAATTTTCAATGATTGTCCAAACGTTCCGAGCGTCAAGTGGATAACAGACATACTAGACCGAATCTGCAATTAGTCTCTTCCAATTGAAATTCTTTTATAATCAATTAAAGGTTAAATATTTTACATATATAAATAAATCAAGTCAAGTTGGGGAGCATGCATTGGTACACCCACTACTCGATGAAACAACTCAGGATCCCGGTTTGTAACCCCCCAGGCAGACATGCGGTCCAGTCCCACCCTCCAGAAATGATCCTCTATCTGCCACATCCAGGTCTTATGTTTGCATCCCCTTGGCCTGGTCCAGCCACTCAGGTCCCCAACAATGAGGATCTTACAAGCTGGATCACCCTCAGAGAAATGCACCACATGGCCGTAGTGCCGTAATTGATGCTCCATCACAATGCAGGTAATGTGCCTCATTCGGGACTCCATGAGCAACTGCTCATTCGACACAAAGTCAAACCAATAGTACCCAAGGATTTTCCAGAGAGACACAGTACCAAAGGAGTCCAGTCTTCGTCTCTGGTCACTGGATAACGTCCATGCCTCGCAACCATCTAGCAAGACAGGAAGCACCAGGACTCTAAAGACTTGAACCTTCATCCTTTTGCATAGATATTGGGGGTGCCACACACCCCTTTCCAGTGACCTCATGACCTCATATTTGGAGTATATTTTACCTTAACTTCTGATAAGTTAAATTAGTTTTTTGATTATTGCGTATTAAAAAAAATCCTATTGCTTTATTACAAAAAAATTGTAACACCAACACGTTAGATATGATGTTGTGAAACAAATGACATTTAGTTCATTAATAAATAAACAAAAATCACAAAGAGAGCAGCTGAATCTACAAAATAAATATAGGATGTTTATGGAAGATGAAAGTAAAATTGCTTACTTATCTTATATATAATATATAATAGATACTGTATTTTAATCAAAATATAATCACGGAATACATTCAAAGTAATGTAAAAACGATAGGAAAAGTGATGCCTTTCTTAAGGTTTTTTGACAGATTAATTTTTGTTTTGTGGTGTAGTAATAAGTTTTTACATGCAGAATTTTTGACAACATAAAAAATCGTGAATTAAATTAATATTTTTATTAGGTTGATTTCCACCCACTCAGGTCCCCAACAATGAGGATCTTACGAGCTGGATCACCCTCAGGGAAACGCACCACATGGCCGTAGTGCCGTAACTGATACTCCATCACAATGCAGGTAATGTGCCTCATTCGGGACTCCATGAGCAACTGCTCATTCGACACAAAGTCAAACCAACAATACCCAAGGATTTTCCGGAGAGACACAGTACCAAAGGAGTCCAGTCTTCATCTCTGGTCACTGGATAACGTCCATGCCTCACAACCATCTAGCAAGACAGGAAGCTAGGACTCTAAAGACTTGGACCTTCGTCCTTTTGCATAGATATCGGGGGTGCCACACACCCCTTTCCAGTGACCTCATGACCTCATATTTGGAGTATATTTTACCTTCACTTTTGTTAAATTAGTTTTTAGATTATTACATATTTAAAAAAATCCTATTGCTTTATTACGCTTTAAATAATGCATTATTGATAATATTCAAAAATAATAACAATAAGCAAAGTACAAGTGAATATTGACAACCATACAACCTGATAAATGCTGATGCATAGTTCAGGCGGCACCCAGACTTGTAGTTTTTTTGGTTGGCTGCTGAGTTATGGTCCTCATGGCAATGGTGTGACAGAGAGACGCTTCTTCATGGTGATGTTTGTAAGGGAGGGGTAAAGCAACTGAATTTATGCATTCTTTGTCCAAACCCTAACCACCAACAGGGCATTGTGCTTCAGAATGGCCTTTGATTCAGGCTAATCCCAAACAGCCATACTTCAGACCAATGGGACACATGATACTTTTCACACCCGCCCCCAAAACCATTTGCTCAGCTGATGCTTGCAAGCTCAGTAGGTTGGTTTTCCTGTGGGGGTTGATTGAGAAAGTCCTGCAGAGAAACAATTGGTTTTAGGTACTTCCCCCCAACCCTGTCATAAAATTAGAAACACTCAGTCCTGAAAGGGGGGGGGGGGGGTTCTTATCAGTGATAGACATTAGTATTATAAGTTACAAATAAAGACATACAAAATATTTATAAACTTATATGCACAATTTCACACCACAACACCACTGAACAAACCTCTCTGTCTCTTTCTTATATGTAACCGCTTCTAAGTTTGTGGGCCAAAGATTCACATAACATTTTTACAATTTAAATATTTGAAGTAGTACTAGTAAATTGATTTGTATATAATGTAAAGTTGTCACATCTCTGAGAAACACCAGTATTAAGAAACAGAGACTCAGATAAAATCCTAGTAACTGTGGCCTGTTGGTTATGGACCATTAAAAAGAAGGAATACCATTTAATAATTAAAAGATTGACGTTCATCTGTATAGCTTTGTAAGTAGAACTTACAAGTAGTAACGACCAAGCTAGAGGGTGAAAAACATTAAAAGCCTAGCTAAAATCAACAAAGGGAATCCTAGCGTAAGCTTTGGGGCTCTCAAGGATGTTGTACAATAAGATGAAGAACTCTATTAATTGAATCATCATTCCCCCTTTAGTGTGTATAAGTAAGCTGGTATAAATCAAAGTCAGCTTGTTCCTCAGACAACAGCTTTAACCACATTTTCCATACATTTCTTAGCAATAGGTAGTAAAGCAAAAGGTTTATAATCATTATTTTCCTGAGGATGAAGATTGTTAGTATTGGTACTATAACTGACTACTTCTGCAATGTTGGAACAATATGACATTCTATATACAGTAGATTGTTGAAGTATATTACACCAATGATGTGTTAGCTTATCTTTACAAGTCTTCAATTTAAAGCCAAAGGTATCATCTAAACCAGTTGCCTTGTTGCTATTTATACTCATAAAAGCACCCAGCACAGTACCCTGGCCCAACACTACAGGGGAGCAGTTGCAGCTGAACTGTGCTGTCCCTTCAGTTTAGGGTTTGTGCCCTAAAAATAGTACTGCATTTTTGATAGTGATGAAATGATTATACTGAGTATTAATAAACAGCAAAGCAAAACGTTTGTGTAGCATCAGACCTCATCTGTACATTTCATATCTGTTCTACAATGAAACAGCCTGAAGGATCTGCAGGTAGGATGTCTACCGACTATTCTATTTCCCAAACTAAGCAACACAGTTTATTATTGACACTTTGTGTTAAACAGCCTTGCTCTGATGTTAAAAGCAATAAACCAAAAGATCTGTGAAACAGAACATCTGAACCAAATGGTGAATTTTCCTGATCACCAAAGTTTGTTTTCCTTTACTGGAGTATTTTACCACAGTCACCGTCAGGAAAGAATTGCAATGAGATGATCACCAAAATAGTACTGTACAACCCCATAGAGAAAACACAAAGGCAAAGACGAGTCAAAAGGAAGTAGCGAGAGTCAAAACCTGTATACAAAAATTAATACTTTCTAAGAGCACTTGTTCACTGATTGGCTCAATATTTTGGACAAAGCAGCTCATGCTTTTGCACTGAAACGTATCAGTTCATATCAAAAGAGCTTTCCCTAGCAACCAGGCGCGATAACACAGAAATAATTTTCTGCCCCTAGATGCTTTTCAAAGCTCCAAAATGAAATATTCCAAATCTAAAATTCAAAACAAAAATCATTACTCAAAGTACAAAAAGAAATTCTAAACAGTTAAAGTGGGTTTCCCGAATTTAAATAACATTGACTCTGTTCCTTATTGACACAAGTTTGTGGCACTTTCTCAATGCTTGTGTATCTGTTGGGGTAAATTACATAAATGCCAATTTTATTTTCATTGTGAATCCATATTGTTTCTTTAACAAGTCACTTAAGCTTCTGATTTGTTGTTTGATATTCTACATATCGCATGTAAAGACATAATCCTGAGAACTGATGAATTTGTTAACTTAGGTTTAAGATATAGCCATGTTAGGTTTTTTAGCAGATTATTAATCTGGTAAAAAGTTAATGATATTGACCCAAATAAAAATCTGACTGATTTTTATAAAACCAGATTTTAGTAGTGAGTATTCATTGCTACCCCATTGTTTATTGCAGAAGATAATGAAAGAAAATGTTTCACTTCTATATTTGCAACAGCTCCATTTCATCTGAAGGGTCACAGTAACCCAAAGGAGTATTTGTCTGTCTGAACTCCTTACCTCCCATTCTGGTGCCCTCTGATTGTCTAATTCTAAGGCATACTGAACACGTTAGGAGTTACTGTCCTCTGGCAGCCATTATCACCCACACTGGCATATGGAGAAGTTCTCCATTTCCAAAAGTGAGGCTTTCTTTCTTTAAATGGTCACCAGATGTACCATCTCATTTCTTGTACTCCAACAATGCTTTGCCAGCAATGCTTTGCCAACAGGAAACTTGTTGCAGTGCTATTTGAACCACAGGCCTCAAGACAGTTATGCCACTATTTGAACACAGTGTATTGAGTATTTTCAGTCATTTGGAGGATTAAGTAAATGTTTACAATACAATATTTTTCTACATCATCCCTAGAGGCTTAAAGATGAATGGTATTCAGAGTCACTGGCATTCACCAGTGCCAGTTTCAGTACTCCTGCCAAAAAGGCATATTGCATCTTGCAATCAGCAGAGACAGAGGCAGCTACCGTGTGCTAAGCAAGATAAACCCTGAATTGTTCTTCACCCTTTTTATACATCAATGGAAAAATGTGTTCATTCATTTATACATTACACTAGTCTATGAACACAGATTCCTATAAGTGAGAGGCAATTCTATTAATATATAAATGTACTCTGCTTTTTTAAATTTAGTAGGTAGAATGTTCTTGATTATGTAAAGTCTCAGTGTGAAAAATATTTTTATGCTTATTTATGATAGCTCAGTATTTTTTCAGCATATAAATTCACTAATTCTGGCAATAATCTTTCACAAAAAATGTCTTCAAGTGGTTTAGCAATAACAGACTGATTAAGGAGGTCTTGGTTTAGAAAAAGAAACTAATATGATGGGCTGGTTAAAGAAAAAGAAAATACATTTTTATTTTGAAAACAAACAATTTAAAGCCTCAAGATCAATTGAGTAGCAGAGTGAAGATACTAGATTAACACACAATACTGTAACACCTAATTTTCTAGCATCTGTGCTGTAGGATTCCTCATTCAAAGAGGTTATGAATAATGGATTATCAATTATAAATACAGATTTATATTCTAACATTCTAGCAATGATTCTAGCAATGATATGAGTTTTCACATAATTGTATGTTTTATGTTCAATGAAAAAAGCTGCCCTCCCCTTTTTGCTCAGAACATTAATCATGGCATGTTACATGATTATAATTACCCTTTATTATATTAATATGTTGTTACATGGGTATTTTGTTTTTTTTGCATTTTATATATTTTTTCACATGAGCATTCTGTTTCTGTGATTTATTTTTTAACTTCATTTGACAAAGTTAGTATTGTTCACGTGTGGTTTTCTTTGTTAATAATAATTATTTGCATTTGTATAGCACTTTTCTCACTACTCAAAGTGCTCAGCAATTGCAGGTTAAGGGCCCCACAGAGCAGAGTCCCTTTTGGCATTTATGGGATTCGAACCGTCAACCTTCCAAACCTGCTGGGTTTGTGCTTGTGATTTTTCACTTTGTTTATGCTTCCACTTTTTGATTAAAGTCTTCTCCTTTTTGTTTTGGCTTTTTGTTATTTCTGTTCTCATGGTTTTGAGCTCTCGCTTTGCCTCGCAACATCTAGTTCTTGATTAACCATTTCTGGGTCATTTGCTACTACACAATAATCTTTGGACACACCTTGTATTCTTACACCCTGTAAACCTGTAACACCTTAGAATTTTCTTTTAATTTTTTTAATGTCACTTGTCAACACATTTATAAATATTTTGTTTTTTTTGTTAATATTTAGATTTTATATTCTCATGTTTCGAAATGTTCTATTATGAGTTTGCTTTTATTTTTTAGGAGGCATGCTGTTCCCTCCTGTTATTGCCATGCTCAGTCTTTCATTTTATATTCTTGTGTCATCTATAAATTATGACTTTGTCAAAAGGTAGAGACATTAAGGTTTGTCATCTAACAGAAAAATAAAACATGTTGAAATGTCAGTTGTATCATCAATTGTGGCCCCTCCTGGACCTTTCATTTTTTATTAATCCAAGGATACTTATAGTTTATGTAATTCCTCCTTGGGCATTTCGCAGTTCTACCGCTTGAGCATATTTATCACTACACTGTCTAATGTAACGTGATATCTCTAGAGGCTCCTACAGTACATCTGGTAAGCACATGCAGCAGCCATACTCAGTGGGGTACATCTTAACAGAACAACTCAAAATGTATACAAAGATAAACACTCTTGGAGCTGCCATATTCTAATAAATATGGTCTCCGTTTAATGAGATTTCTGTCATAATGATAGGAAATATATTAAATGCATGTTGTGGCTCACCTCATATCTTGGCTGTCATGGCTTTTTATTTGCACTTGAATGAAAAGGCAATATTGTTCCATCAATATATACTGTATGCAGGTATACACATCTACCTCTTTTATAGTAAATATGAATTTTTTAACATAAAGTTGTTGAGTTAAAATACATGATTTTACCAATAAGGAACTTATAATCAGTTTTAATGTGACAATCAAGCAAAAGTCTATGCCTTTATAGGTGAAGATCTGTGTAAATATATCACTGCTAGGGGTGCCAAACAAACCAAGAAAAAGAATATTGTAGTAGTTTTTTCTTTTTTTTAAACAATGTATGCTTTTATGTTATTTTTATTTAGCATAATCAAAGTGGAAATCTTATTTCCAGGCTCTTATATTCAGTTTCTGCCCTTGAGCAGTCAATCAGACAGAGTTTGTTGCTCTTCAAAGAATATAAGTGAACTGGCCTCCTACTCTGATCCCTTTTAAACTCCTCATAGGCATCTTATCCATGATGTTGGTCCTTATAGTCCTTCCACAGCATTTTTGGATGGTTTTAGACCCTCTTTGGTTCTAGCTTCACTCCATGGGTGTGTCCTGGCTCCTGCACTTCTGGGTTCTTGTGACAAAGAGAGGACAAAAGGCTGTGAAATATCAGGGGTTGTCAACGCCCATTACTGTGACATTAAATTTGTTTTTTTGTAGTTCTGTGTTAAAATAGCCAACCTAAATCAACTGTGATTAAATATTGTGTAATAATCATATGTGAAATCTTTTTATAAGCTGTGTATATAATATTGATGTATATAAGCCCATTTATTATTGGTTACATGTAAATTATATTGGTTTGTGTACATGTAGTGTTCATTTATTTGCAGTCTATAATGCTTTGCATGGGGTGATTCCCTTTGATTTGTGCATGAAGTTTATCAGTTTACGTTTGTGCAAGTGGTGTGTATATGACCTTTATTAGTTTCCTTGCATACATTATTGGTTTAGGTATGGATTAATTTGGCTACACATGGACAATATTGTTTTATAAATGAACTGTGTGTGTGTGTGTGTGTGTGTGTGTGTGTGTGTGTGTGTGTGTGTTTGCATTGTATTGATCTGTAAGCATAAAGTGCTAGTTAATCAAAAGACCTTGAAAGGATTGAGGCTGAACTACTTTAAAAACAATTCTTAGCTTCCTGCAAACAGGGACAACTCACAAGTGAAATAATGAACATTGATAAAGAAATGAGTAGAACTCAAGATTTTGATAGAAAACACTTTTAATTTTTAATTTGTTTTGCTACCTCAGCTACTGAAAGGATTCAATATCCTTGCCTTCCAGCCAGTCTCTTCTTGTAGGCACAAAAGGATTTTCACTGAAGAAAGTAAATATCTACGTTTTCCCAATATTTAACAATGCAACTTTTAGCCAATAGTGTTTTCTGAATTTTCAGAACTAAAGTTCTCAAAATTAGAATCTAAAAAAATTAATTCATCAAGCCATTATCTGAACCCACCTATCGAGTTTATATCCACAAAGAGCTGGAGTCTTTCCTGGCAACATCATATGCAAGTCAGCAAGCAGCCCTGGATAGTAGTCGATCACGGGGCACAATTGTTAAGCCATACTCTATATCCACTCAAAGTCAGTCAGTCAGTCAGTCAGTCATCATCCAACCCACTATATCCTAACTACAGGGTCACGGGGGTCTGCTGGAGCCAATCCCAGCCAACACAGAGCGCAAGGCAGGAACAAACCCTGGGCAGGGCACCAGCCCACCGCAGGGCTCCACTCAAAGTGAGTAATTAAACTGAACCAGCACTTTTTATGTTGTTAAAATAAATTGAACAAAAACCCAAGTAGAGAGGAACAGAAAACTGCAAACAGTGATAGGAATTCGATTCAGGTCCTCTGGAGCTGTGAGGGTGCACTAACCACCACACTGCAATGCTACCTTAATAAAAAGTATTATTTTACATTGTGGATACAGCAATAATTATAAAATAACTATCCGTGTTTAGTAATGTATCTATTTCATTATGCTCCACCCATCCATTTCCTGTGTTATAAATGTTATAAATCTTATGGTCATGGGGAGTGAGCCATTATCAGAACCTTTGAGCACCAGACAGGAATTGACCCAAGATAGAACACTAGTTCATGACAGTGCATATTTACAGTATGTACCCCCTCCACTGACTAATCCCATGTTAATTTAGATACATTAATTCATTTAAGTTGCACTTGCTTGAGAGACATGTGGAGAAGATGAAAATGCCAAATATACAGTGATTGGGAGGGCAGGGATAACACTGCTAAATTCAGTAACAATTTATCATTTATAAATCAGTAATAATATGAACATTGTTAATACTTATGAGATATACTAGTACTATTGTCACATGTACAGACTACAGTGAAATTCTTACTTGCAGCTAGACCCATGGAACACGTTGCCACTGTTTGAAATTATCAAAGCAACATATAAACATTTTGCATTGCAGCTTTGCTGGTAATGACATGAATTATTTTTTTTAAATAAAAAGGTGCAAAGCAATATAAGTAAACGTTTGCACTACCAAGACTTAATTTAAGCATTACAAAAAATGTTTTGGTGAGTTAGATCAGTCATATATGAAACTCAGATGTGTGAATATTACCGGTAGATGGTACAGTGAGAGACATGGAAAGCAGCCAAAGTTAAGTGTGACAGGCACCCTCTAAAGTAAAACAACAAGACAAGACTACTTGTATAAACTTTATAATTTGTACATGTCCCTTCAATAATAGACATCTAAGATAAACATTAGAGAATTTATTTTAATTCAGTAGGTGATTTAATATGGAGACTAGTCAGTAGACAGGGCAACTCCGAATTGATAAAATGAACACCATAGTGATGGCTATGTGATAGACCATACTCTGCATTATCCTCTGTGTCCTCTATATACTATCAAAATAATATGCTGTACATCGTCAATTATTTACAGACAACAGCCAACAAGCTACACTTGTTCTAAACATTTGTGCTACCTACAGGTCTGATAAATATCCAAAATAAAACTTACAAAGAAAAATATTTGCAAAGCCTAGTAACTTGGCTAATGATTCTGGTGTACAAAAAAAGCTGTATTCCTTGATGCAGGCATCTAATGATATTCTGTTGTTATTATCACACTGACATTTAAATGTGTTTTTTCTACTTATAAAACAGACTATATGCATGCATCCATTTATTAATTTTTGGGCCACTTATTCCTTTACAGGGTTGAGGGTACCAGTGAGTTATACAGTATTGGTGGAAGAATTGTAGCTAGGGTTATTCAGTTACTTATAACTAAATGATTGTTAAAATAAAAGAACATTAACAGCATCCAAGATCTAACTAAAACTAATACTTGCATGTCACGTTGTGGTTCTCAGGCATCATTTAGGAATTGCAGCCATGTTTTACTATGTGTTTTATATTTGTGTAGCTATTTTTAGTATTATTATTATTATTTATTGTTGCTTTTGTTATCATTTTGTGACTTTCTCACTATGGCCACAGGCATGTGTTTATTACAAATGGCACCAGTATTGTCACAATCAACTTAATAGGGAAAGGATAACAGGTAGCCAGTAACCTTATACTCTGTTTTAACTTTGTCTTTTGCCCAGCATTTTCACCTTAGTCAATAAGTTTTTTTTTTTATTTACTGATTTTAAACTCTTAAATATTGCCTCTGATAATTTTTATTATGTAGTCCATAAATTAATCTCTGCTTGCTAGTTTCCTCCTCCAAGATTGTCCTTTTGTGTGAGCTTTATTATTCTGATTATTACACCTAGAGAAGCTGATACAGATAAAAACTGGCCAGTCTGATCATCTGCAAAAAAATACATAAATAAATGAAGTGCCCCTGTGGTACAGCAATGCGCTGTCAGCATATGCTCTCAAGCTAAAAGCTAATTTTCTGATAAAGTAATTTTAGTCTGCTTGAGTTAGTGAGTGAAACTAAGAGGATGAAAACTTACTTCCAGTTGTTGTGTCACTATCTACAGTAACTGTTCTCCTACTTTGGAATGCTGAGCCTCATTAATGACAAAGTCATCTTCTGAGGGACTTGTCATATACTGTAACTAACAATGCATTTAGATAATGTACATTATATTTATACTTAAAGATTATTCCTGACATTTTTGTTAAACAAAAATAGCAATATGTAGAAAGTTAGTTTGGTTTTCTCCATACCCTGGAAACCAGTCAATTAGTAGTGTGACATATTTTAATTCACTGCATACATAACAACAACTGTTCAGATGATTGACATATTTTGGAGTCATACCCACACTTTAAGTAGAGAAGAACAATCTGTAAAGCACAAAAACATTTCAAGGATATGTTTGGTATTTTTCAAGTCAAGATTATTTTTTGATAATTAATTTGCCAAAGAAAATTGTTTTGAAGTGAAGTATTTTTTATAAATTTTAAAAAATACAGTACCTGTGATTGTCGTTTAAAATAGGGTCCAAAGGACATGAGTGCCAACCTAAAAATAGCCTTAAAACTATATGCAAAGTTTGAGGAGGAATACGTTTTGATTTAAAAATATATGCCTTCTCCATTTATGAGGTATGTTTATGACAATAAAAGTATATTGGAAATAATATATTTTAGTTTAAAACAATACTGCTCTGTGGAGAGACTAAATGTATCCTTGTCCTTATAATCTGAAATATCGCTGTTATAAAAGGACAGTACAACACATTTTGACTATTGTTAATAAGTCTCACAAGCACCTTTACTTCCTCAGATGAATCTTGAAATTCTCAATCTGTGCTCAATAACATTTACAAGTGCACATAGGGGTCAGTCTTTACTGCCTGACTGTTCAGCTCAAAATCTTATAGCACTGAAAACTGCATGAGGGATAAATCATTAACAACACCAAGCAGCCTTCTGTGACACGTTTCATAAGATATCTGCCATTGTACCCAGTCACTTTTCTCACTTCTCCTGTCTTACAAACCATTCAAAGTTACCCAAGTGAAATCAGAGACAGTTTCTATCCAAAGATCAGAAGGTTATCAAATAGCCAGTCATAATAACAAATGGTTTATGTATATGTATGTATCCCTATATATATTATCTTATGTCCTATGAACACTGTTTTTTCTGTGAATCTTTTATAGTATTGTATTACTGTCATTTTTCTAAGAAGCCCTACACATAAGAAGTTCACTGTACTATGTATACATTATAATAAACTTTAACTTAAAGAAAATTTTTTATGAAAATACTCAATATAACAATTGCACAGGCTCTGTGTTAACTTTAGAACACAGTTTCCTATGGCAAATTAATGTACACCATGATTAAAGTAAAAAAATTACCTTGAATTAAAAAATACTGAACGTATCTTTATATATAATAGGCTACCATGGCTGTTCGTTTGTCTGTCCAGGATTTTAAATCACTTGTAGATCACAAACCATTTGAACTGTTGACCTGAAATTTTGTACACAAATACTACGTGACGTCTACTATCCGCTTTTGTGGGGATGATTGCCCTCCAAAGTTATTCCTCCTTTACTTATTTTATTTTATTATATTGTAGAATCAACTCTCGGCAGCAGGCAGCAGGGTGGCAGTGCGGCACATGTGTACGGGCGCCGTTCTCATCCCTACCACCTTCGCTGTCACTTCCCCTACCTCTTCATATCTTAAATCATTCTTAAGGCAGATTGAAGAGTTAAGTGCCAGCTTAAGTGAAAAAGTTTAAAAAACGTACTAAGTAATTGCAACACAAACACTGACTTAATCAGTTTTAATGCAAAGAAATGCAGACGAAAGAAGAGAAGAAGCAGGCTGCTAGGGTAGAGAAAAGAAGAGCTGCTCAGGAAGCAGAAAGCGTATCAGCTTCTGAGCAAATGAATGCTAAACGTACAGAGAAAGAATATGAAAACTATGAACGTTCAAGTCACATTATCGTGCAATGCGCCGTTACTGCTCTTTTATTAAAACGAGATGATTAAAGCCTGGCATACAAATGACAGAAAAACATGGATAATACCAAGTGCATGTCTGAGCATGACTTATAATTAATCATTATAAACATACAATAACAGGTAAGCTTCTGGCATCTCAGTGCAAAAAATAGCTTTCCGTGCCATTCATCCACATGGCGTTTTTACCTTAGCCACAATTTATTACTGACATAAAGGCTATTACTCCACACCAATGTAACTGTCACTCAAACTGCAGGGTAGGTGACAGCTAAATTCTGATTATGTTTTTAAATTCAGCATGAAAAAGTAAGTATAATCCCTGAAAAATACACAAGTGACAACACGTATATTAAACAATGTAGTAATAATTGTTTCTTGTTTTTTTCAGGTCTGTTGCAGGTGTTGATACTGACCCTGATTTGGTTCATATGGAAATGCAGGATTCCAGTGGAGGTACAGATTTTGGGAACTCACTGGGTGTAATTACCAAAAGACTGTTAATTGTAGCTATTATACAGTTTACCATTTACAATGCAAAGTCACTTATGAGGCACTTCCACACAAACAAACAAAAAAAAGGCAACATCTTTCAACATATATCTGTGTGGATTCGACAAAACCAAAATTCAAGTATAATCCATTGATAGAGGTCTGTGTGGAAAAAAACACAGACACAAAAAAAGGTTTGGGGTTTGAATGTGAGAATGATCTATAAAGATTGAGTCCAGATTGCAGCTGACTATGGGAGGCAAGTGGTGGGCTTTACATGTGGACATGAAGAGGAGGGTCCAGCGGCATTAGGCAGAAGTGACGTCAGTTGGAAGGCAAGGTCCGGTTGGTGTTTAGGTGTTTTTTTTCCTTCTGGGGATCTGCAGAAAAACAGACATTAGTACCCTTTGTCACCCTCTACATCAGCTTTTTACCCTTCTTTGAGCCCCTTGACTGCCTCCCATGTGCATGTGTGTGACATCTGTTTTTACCTAACTGATCAATCATCTGTATTAACCAATATTAATTAATTAATTAATCAATTAAAAACATTAAAAACATTTTATATAATTTTGAAGCTTAGGTAATACTACAAAAGTTATAGTATACATTAGTCAAATTAAAAATAAAGATATATCAATGTGCTGTGTCTGTTAAGTCATTTCTTTTTTGTACTTTAATGTTATATAAAGCAGACATTATTTCCATTGTTCATTAAAGGACCTAGTGGGAAAGTGCAGTCATGTTTAAACTCCTGCACAGACCCCTATCCTCTGCAAATATAGTCTGTAATGCACTCAGATAGTTTACTTCAGACTGGTAGTGAAAGGAGCAAAAAAGAAGAGGTGCATAAAAGATTAACAGTAGCCAGCCATTGCTGTTCTTCTAAACCATAAATTACATGAAGTTTGTGTAAAATGCTGATTCCCTTACATGTTCCAAATTGGCATTATTAAAACTGCTTTTAACATTGGCTTTATGTGATGCCATTTAATCCACTAATTGTTTCTGTGCATCCTTTTTATCACCTCCAGAAAAAAAAAAATCCCCTGCCCTCCCCAGCTATAGTGGTTGTTTTAATAAAACCATTTTAGATATTTACACTAAAATACAGTACTTAGGCATTGTCTTCAAAAAGTTCAGTTTTGGAAACATGAAGTAAATGGCATAATCATAATCTCTGCAAAGTGATAGTGCCCTAGATTCCTTTTTGTTCAATATCTGCATTTCTTTCAGTAATTCCTTAGTACATCTTTAAGAAAATTTGTTTCTGTCATAACCAATCATGCCCAAAAGCAGTGATTGTTTTTTTAAAACGGTTGAAGTAAAAATAAATCATTCTTAACGTCATTCATAAGAGAAACATTAATTCAGCTCCGAATTAATGAAGGATGCTCAAATACCTTTACTACTATTGTTCCATGACCAAGTTAAAGACAGTTACAATCGATTTTAATCAAATGGAGCAAATCTGCTAATTGACTTTTTGTTTCTGTTGACTTGAAAGTGGGGCATACTGGACCCACATTGACTCACTGTGACTAATTGAATTGGATTGAGAACAAGTAGGTGTTGCTTTTCAGCCATGGGAGGAATCCTGGCTGAGGTTACAAAAAACATTTTTATTTCTGTCTTGATTATATTTGATTCCTTTATCTATGTTAGAGTTGTTGATTATATAGTTTTATTATGTTTAAGCATCTTATCCTGTGTACCATGTGTTTTATGGGTGGTTTCCCAAGAGTCCAGGCCACCTGCCCATCACTGCAAGGGACTACACTCAGCCATATAAAAGCAGGGGAATCCCACAGTCCTTTGCAGTTCGTTATAATGCATTTGGGGAGTGAGTGAGTGCTTCTTTGTGTATTTTTCTGTGGTTTTCTTATTTCTGGAACTTTGACCTTTCTGCTCTATTTTTTTAGTTCACAATTGGATTACTGTGTTGGGACTTGGGTTTGCTTTGGATTGCCTAAGGCCTTGTTCACACGGGCGTTAAAATTGAGCGTTTTTTTTGCGTTCGTAGCGTCCGGTGAGCGCGGATCAAGCGCTGAGTGTTTTCTACACGTAGGAGTCAATGAGAGTGTTCACACGGGCTTTGGTGACGTGCGTTTGTCCGGCTGCGCGTTTATACGGCATCAAAAAAACGTTGCATGCAGCTTTTTCTTGGCGTTCAAAACCCGACGAACGCAAGGAAACCGCTTCTAGTTCGTTTTCTGCGCGTTTATTTTACGCTTCGGAGGACCGGATATATATATAGTCTCTCTTCGGGGCTAACACCAAGTCGCATATTGGTTGATCGGCGTGCAATGAGGCATTGTACCAGCTGCAGCAGACAATCAAAAGTGGAAACCGACATCCGACAGTAATTAAAAAACTTGCCCGGAAATTTTCGCATTTCTTCATAAAGCACAAAAAAACTTCCTTTAACCCGACGTTGTGCAGTCAGAGGATGAACCCAGTAGCGGCGGCGATTTTTTCTCTCCCTACGTCGCCGTATTACGAGTATTTTTAAAACAAGAAGATTAATATCTAACATAGCAAAATTGTCCATATTGAAAGGAAGCACCTCAAATAAAACGACAAGGGCTTTCATATCCAGTTCCCGACACTGCCTCCACAGGTTAACACACAAACTACAATTTGGGCTGCAGGCTGGCGATAGACAGAGACAAACGAACGCCGGTGTAGAAGTCAATCGATCGCCACCACAAAATGCAACATAAACGTCTAGGACGTTCAGAGCAAGTTCGTTTATCCAAAAACTTAACGCCCGTGTGAACAAGGCCTAAATGTTATAGGCAACTCATTTTGCCTTTCATGCTCCACTGAACTTTCTTTTGTGCCTCCAAGAGTTTTTGAAAATAAATCTTTATATGTATGAAGATCCTGTGTTTTTCCAATGTTACTAGGAAGGTTTTGATGCTTTCCCATCTAGTGGGCATTTTGAGTATTTTTGGGACTTTATGTGGTTCGTAACTCTCTAAGTGGTAACAATAGGTAGCACCAGTCTGTTATCTACATTTTGTTGGAACACACTATTTACCAGGTCACCACAAATAAGCTTGTCTTTTATCATCTCTGAAAATTCACTTCTAAATAAGGAAATTATCACTCAGAATCATTTTCTTCTAAACAGTGTACTGTATTCAGATACATCTCTACTGTTTTGTTTATTTTTTTGTCATTTTTAAGATGTATCTTCAGTGCTAAAGGACACAAGTTACATCAGACTTTTTTCACATCGTTTGGCTGTGTCCAGCGTAGGCCACATAAAGACTTTGTTGAGTTTGAATATTCAATATTTAATTTCTCCACAAAAACATGGGATTACATTTTTTTCCTCAGCCACCACTACAAATGTAATAGGGTAAGAAACATTTAGTAAAATAAAATCATTTTTAAGTGGAGCATTACTTTAATGGTCTGACAGTAATCAGCAAGCACAATAGGACACCATTTGCCTTGGTATTTCTTTCCCACTTCTGAAATATCCTGATAAAACCATTTTCCATACTTCTCATTGACTGCTGTTGTATTTCCAAAGAAAAAGTGTGCAAAGTTCTAATGTTTACAAAAAGCAATAAGAACATGTTAATTCCAAACATGACTTTAAAAAACCCTGTACACCTATACAATATATATAATGGTTTATATGTTAATATATAGCCTGAAAACCTACAATAGACAACAATTTGAGTACATTTCTGAATTCAGCATGAGAAAGTACTTTTGAAACCTTCCTTGTTTAGATAGATAGATAGATAGATAGATAGATAGATAGATAGATAGATAGATAGATAGATAGATAGATAGATAGATA
>JANRMT010062808.1:43419299-43440600 GCA_026402145.1 Polypterus bichir lapradei
ATAGATAGATAGATAGATAGATAGATAGATAGATAGATAGATAGATACTTTATTAATCCCAAGGGGAAATTCACAACGTGAATTTTAGTTGAACTATAGCTTCAGTTTTTCTCATTGCATCGATTCTATTGTTTCCTAAATTACATTGATTATGTAGGGCAAGGTCATTGAATTATCAGTTTTCTCAGGCTTTCATTAGACATGATAGACAATTCATCACATTTAATTCCAGGTGTATGTATTTGCCACTAAGAATAATCCACATTTCAAGAACAGGTGCCAAACTAGGCTTACAATATGAGTGCTATTTATCCCAGAATGCTGGACTCTGCAATGCTAAAGAACACTGGACTAAGTTAAGGAACTGTCATCATACAGTCAGGGTGAGCAGTTACATATATCTAATTTTTAAAAGAAGCATCTGAAATTTAGACCACTAGTTCAAAGCTAAAATATCGGACAACTTTAAGGGCAATCAGGAAATTAATGTCAGAAAATAAGCTTAAAAAATATAGTGATGCTGATAGGTAACAGAACAACGAAAGAGGATATATTGTGGCAGAGAAACATTCCCTGGAAACTGGAAAAGTGATTACACTTCAAAAGCTACATACTAATAAATTACTTTTAAAATGAAGACCTTTTATATTTTTCGGTTCAATGATATATTGATTCAGTTTGAAGTCAAAGGGATAAAGTTACCAACACTCACCGTTCGTCATAGAGGGTGTAGACATGGCGCAGATTTGTGTAGTAAATTTAGGTGTTGTAATAGCAGGGCCTTGGACTGGTCTGAGAGCAAAGGGTGACTGGTAAACCCATGTGCACGCCACACAAAACATACAGGCTCATCATGTTGACATCAAAATGCAAACCATTTGATGTTTTTTAATATTTCTGTTTTTATAGCATGTTTATTAAAGGAAATGTTTTCATTTAAACTTATCCATACTTTACTTTTTATAAATCTACAACACAGTCTAAAAATATCCATTACACTTAGTAATCTCTTTGAAAACGCTGTGAGACACACTACACAGCAAGCTAAAATCAGCTTGGGATTCATGATGGCCCGAGGAGTGAGCGGAATTACTGGAACTTGCCCAAGAGTGCCGTGATGCTTTATTAAAACCGATCCAAATGCAAATGATAGCCTTAAAGGTGAGACACAATTTAATTATCTTCTAAATGATGATGGGGCAATAGTTAAATGTTTGGAGTTTTAAGTAAATGCTCTTAAGTACAAATTTGCTTCCTTATAATCCCAATGAAATTTCATCTGCAAGCTACCAGCTATACCCTGTATACCTCTGTGATTACAGAGAGGTTTATTCCTCTGAATTTACACAAATAAAAATATATTTTTTATTTATTTTTCACTATGTTATGTGCAATTTAGCAGACCTCAAACCTCTTCAGGTCTGCTGTTTGCAGTTTATCAAACACACAAAGCATAGTATAATTCTGTTAGCACTTTAGGCCATATATGAAGGAATGAAATTGATTTCCACCGCTGTTTGAAAATGTGTTTTTTAAGTTGGTTTCTACAGCCTACTGATTTAAAGATCTCTGCATTTTTAAACAGAGTGAAAACTTCATAGTGCCTTGGCCTTTTAATGTGGGATGTAAGGTTATTGTACGTTAAAGGGTGACAAGCCTTTTGTAAATGATGTTTTTTTTTTTTGTAGGCCAATATTACTGGCTAGAAATGAGTTGAGGCCATCTTAAAAGTGTAGTCTTCATAAATAATATTCTTTATGCCTACTCAAGTGGTATTTATTAACAGTGGACCTGTATACTCTAGGGTAAACTGCTTTTTAGAGAGGAGTAGTTTGCTCTTTAAATGATAAGGTCCTGTTATCATTTATTCTGGTTTCCTTTTCTTAACAAATAGTACTGTTTAGTCGTTTTTTTCAGAGCTTCCTTCCTTCCTTAGTTAGACGTTTATAGAAGCAGGAATTAGGAGGCATTTCTGTATTACACTGGTTAACATTACTTCTTCATACATTCAACATGCTGGATTCAAGTGCCATGCCCGGTTGTTGTTCATGTGTCGTAGATTCTCTCATTGTATCTGTATGGCCAAAAACATACAAGTTAGATTAAGTGGTGATCTGGATTGACCCATTGTGAGTGAATGTGTGAGTGAATTGTCCTCCATCCTCCCACTATCCTGATAGAATTTGAGAATGGAATGATATGTTATTGAGTATAAGAATGGCTGCACAATCATGTATCTGCTAATTACTGGTCACAGAGAGCACAAAATTCAAATTAACTTTCATCTCTAATCTCTTAACAAAATTCAATAAGCCCCTGCCAACAACCTTGTCGCTACAGAATAACCAGTGATCTTTCAATAAGAACCCACTGTGACAATAATAATTCCCTATGATTTTACCATTCAGAAAATGGAAAGATAATAGTGTTTTTAGAAAATTAAGAATTTAAAAAACAGCAGAGAGCGATAAATGGCAAAAACATTATGAGTGTATTTACCTGAGATGTGAAAGCCACCTCCCAACATTAGTGGCAGACTGACTCAATAATGAAGTTTAGTTTATTTCAGTATTTACAGTATAGTGCATGGCGTTCTTGCTTTATTCTCAGTGAAGCATGTGCTTACTGAAGTAAACATTGAAAATGTGGGGACCCTTTCACCAAATAAAAAAATCTAGTTGGTTGATTCAGCGTAGGCAGTGCTAAAGAGTTACTGTGTTAAACAAGGCAGTGATAAATTAAACGTATACAGTTAGTCTTTGGACTGATCATCTCCAGTAGCTTTGCACAAAATGCTGTAATTAATTGTTTATTCATTCTTCACTTAAATTTATGTTTGGTTTGCAATCTAAAAATGTTTAGAACATTGAAAACATTTCCATGTATATAAATTATTTGGTGATGCCAGCATGCTGAATATGTCAGTACATTTCTCACAGTTTACGTATCTGTATCACTATAAAATCATCCGCAGTTGTTTGCTCACGAAATTTCCACTACAAAGCCTTCCCTTTCTCATCCCCTCTTTGTAAAAATTGGAAGCCCTGGTATATAAAAAAAACAATATCTTGTAAAAAATTTTAGATATTTAATGTGCTATTGATTGTAAAGTTACTGCATAAATAATTTGTTATTTTTTTAATTACTCCTTAGGCTTTCTTTATGTGACCTGCTTGATTCAGAATTGCTCTGATAAAATGGTGACAGCACAGTACCTTGGCAAGATTGACCAAAATTCACTTGCTGTGCAGGATGATTATATCTTCGTTAAGGTAATATTATTTTTCTTTCTCACACTGGGGATGTTTTTGTAAAGCTATTTGTAAAATTCTAAATGCACATAACATAAAATATTGATTAACCAGTAAATAGCTGTGAGCCAAAAGTAATTTGTTTTGGTATAATAATGTGACAAAGTAAAATTTAATTTGAATTTGTGCAGATGCTATGATTTGTGTCACGTTACACATTCATGGTTAATTCTAGCCTCGAGTCCAATACTCCCAGGATAGTCATCATGTCTAGCATTCTGTAATAAAACTGTGATTCAAGAAAAGGATTAATTGATATTTCTTTCTTGGATGAATTTCCATTAGTTTTTAACTACATTGTTTAAAATACACTTGTACTGACTCAGACACTGCCCTCCCATGTACAAACACAGAGCTGATGCGGTTCTGAACCTTTTGGCTGTCTGTGTGGACATGTCCCACATGCTACAGACATACAGTATATGTTAGGTTATTTGGCAGCTCTAAACTGGTCCAATTTGAGTGAATGTGCACAAGTATTCCATAATAGACTGCTGCGTCATGCAGGGCTGGTTTCTGCTTTGAGCCCAGTGATGCCAGGAAGTCCTCTAGCCCCTGAAATTAGATAAGCGGTGGTAGAATGCGGATGAGTAGATTATAATTAGGTGACACTTTAGCATCACGTTGGGTTATTGTATCATCTGCCTCTCTGACTCCAAGCAAAGCATCCAAAAAGGAATTACTCAAATTAGTCACAGTGGCTGAAGTTTTTTTGTCTTCTAGTACTAATTTTATGGTCATAAACTGAGAAGAGGTTATGATTGGTTTATTTAACATTAAAATCATTCAAACTATTCTTTTTCTGAACTTGCGTAATCCAATGTAGGTTTTATTAGATCCATATTAACAATTACAGAATAAAGGTATAGAGTTTTGTTTTTATTAAAGCCTTTCATTGAGCTCTTTCTTTTGTTTAATGAACACAGTACATTAAAATGTTGTATTTCGATTTTGATAAAGCCACACTTACTACACTTAAAATTAAAACCTACTGATTTCTTTCCAGATTCATTTCTCTAATTTTAATCCCACAAATAGAAATTTTACCACTATTATGTTAGCTGTAACTTTTCCCACCAAATATTTGTTGCTGCCTGCCATCTTTCTTTCAACCCTGCTTTTATTTCTCCTGTAATGTTAATTCAAATCGTTATTTTTTTCTTTTCACCCTAGGTGTCTTGGTTACTGCATTTAAAATTCTCTTATTTCTGATTCTTCAGACCTTGCAGTTCAGCTAAACAGATGCAAACGATTGCAACAATCACTGTTAAGAGCTGGAGAAAACGTTTTAACACATCCAGAACTCAGGCATTCATTTTCTGTTCTCTACTACCCTTGCTTTCAGAATAATTAATTGATTAATTATACAATTGTTTTATTGATGCATGAAGTAGTCACTTATTTCATTTATCATTTAATCAATTTAATCTGGTGACATCATTACACTGTTCATAGCCTGGTCTTATTTCCACTATCTCTTTACAACGAGTTTCAATCCCTTTAACTCTAATATCACTTATGTGATTCGTTTTAGACACCCTGATAATTCCTTCTATTTCCAATTTGCTTTTCTTTACATTGGGTTTCTAGCTTTGACGTGATTTTGCTTTTAACGCTAAAAACACAAGCCTTCATGTCATATTGCTGTTAGTGCAAAAGAGCAGTTTTCAGGGAACCAATGTGATGCAAAGGAAACTCAATCCCAATACCCATATGGTGCTTCTGCTGAGGCGAACTGCTGACACAAGCAATGCATCATATTCATAAATGGCAGCATACGGTATAAACCCATAATTTCTCTACCCCCTCTAATTGTATTTGGTGACATGAACATGTTATTCCTCGATCTGTTTGTTTGTTTTTGCATATTCTCGGCTGTGAAATTGCTCAGTTTTGACACAGATATTTCCTTTGCCATGTGGTTCTGGCTCATTAATTCTTCTCAACTTTACCTAATAGTGAATGCGCCTAAACTGCTTCAGATATAACAGAGGAATATCATTATATGTTTGCTGGGGTTGTTTCATCCCACATGCTGTCTGTAGTCAGCTTTAAATAATTTCCTCCCTATAGTGCCTGTCGCCTGTGTTGTTTCTCTTGGTTCGTTAATAGTTCACTTCTTTAAAATATTCATATTTTTCCTTTTGGTCACTCCTTTTGTTGCCATACTCTCTTGTTTTATGTATAGACAGATAATGTCGAATGCAGATCACTTATGTAAGTACCTCAGCCTTAGATTGATTTGCTGTCAGACTACTTTTTTGATGTCAGAAAATCTTCTTCATGTGAACATAAAAAAAGAACTTTTCTGATAAGATCAACAGCCAATTTCAAGATGTATTTTTCATTTGAACTCAACTTCAACCTCTTCTGTCTCCCACCTTGGTGTTATTTCTGACAGTGGCCTGAACATTTATTTGTACATCAATTCATACAACTGCACTTTGAAGCAAGTTTAATATTCTCCTTTTCTTTCCTAATGAGATTCTTAAGTTCTTTCAGTGCTATAATTATATCTGCCTTGGTCTGTGTCACAGCTCTTCTTTTTGAACCAGATTAATGTGTGTGCAGAATGCTACTTCCAAAGCTCTGACACAATAAGTCATTATTATAGCTCATAACACCAGCTCTGCTAGTTTCCATTTTCTTCCAGTACCATTCCAGCACTATACCACTTATCTATAACGCTCTGAAAAGAAATGCCCAGGATTATGTACATGCGTCCACTATCAGCCAAATATAATTATTTTTTAATGTGAAGAAACTCTGTAGCTTAATGAATAACGAGGCAGACTGTCAAGCACAGTGTTACTGACTTATTATGTGACCTTGTGTGGGTTACTATATCTATCTGCTCTCTAATTCTATGAAACAGACTAATACTATATTATATTGTGACATTAGCTGTAAAAGTTGTTATATTATTTTCAAAACTGTTATTAGTGGCATGCTTCAGTACACTAGTCATAAATGCTCATGCAACTGTGTGACCCACTTCATCAATAAAATGGCACTTCTGGAATAAACAAGGTTCTGCTTGCACATTAAAGAAATCACTTGTGATTTACATTCATTTACTGAAATACCGCTTTAATTTTCTAGTACTGATCAAAAAAAATCTTAACTCTGGTTTTGAAATTGGTTCATAAACTAAATGGAGTAAAATTTTTCAAGTGCTGAAGTGTACAGAAGGCCCTGTCATTGATTAGCTACTGTGTCATTAATGTTACAGTATAACTGGAACTGATCTCAAGAGAACTTTTATGTTAGTTTGGTAAAAAATGTTGAAAGTGATGTTTTTTTTCTAATATTACCTGTGTTATTGAAGGACAATATTGTTCTTATTGTTTCTTATATTTTTTAAGGTAACAACTGGAAATCGGACGAAGTATTATGTTTCCTATCGACGAAATGAATTTGTCCAAATGAAGTTTCCAAAATATGCACTACCTAAGGTAATTTGTGTATCTTTTATTAAATTTCTGGTTTTTTTTTAAATCTACTGCAGATTAATTGAAGAGGTGTTTGTCAGGTTTTAACTCTTTAAGCTTGCATTTGGAAATAAAAAATAATGTAAAAAGAATGCTTGGCAGTAGCATTTCTGCATTATGGACCAGTAGGGATGTTGTGCAAAACAAGTAATACACTTTCCTTAGGAAATTTGCTTATTAGTAAAGTGTTTATAACAACCTTCAACTTTGTTGTCTTAAGTATGTTTTTTTCCAAGTTTCCTTCATATACTCATATTTCTTATCTAGGAAAATACTGCTTTTGGAGTATGTAAAGCTGACTTTGTGCTGGGTGTTGTAAGCCTTTTTCAGACTGATATGGCTAGCTCTTTTAGCCCTGCATTATTCTCGGTTTACACTTGGGGCTGTGTAAGCATATATGCATATGTCCATTCTGTTTAGCAATTTGGTTCGAAAACTAGAGCCCAGTATTAACATTATTATTATTATTATTATTATTATTATTATTATTATTATTATTATTATTATTATTTTTTGTTATTTTTAATTGCATGTTTGCACTTCTGGTTCATTCTTTTCCTAGCCAATGCCTTGCCTTGCAGCACAATCCAACAAAGAGATACAAAAAGTCCAACACTGTATGGTATTTAAAGGTAGCCACAATCTTCTTCTTTGTCTTCTTTCAGCTGCTCCCATTAGGGGTTGCCACAGCACATCATCTTCTTCCATACCTTTCTGTCCTCTGCATCTCACCACATCCATAAACCTTCTCTTAGGCCTTCTTCATTTTCTCTTCTCTGGCAGCTCTATCCTTAACATCCTTTTCCCAATATACTCAGCATCTGTCCTCTGCACATGTCCAAACCAACGCAATCTCACCTCTCTGACTTTGTCTCCCAACCGTCCAACCTGAGCCAACCCTCTAATGTCCTCATTTCTAATCCTATCCATCCTTGTCACACCCAATGCAAATCTTAGCATCTTCAACTCTTCCACATCCAGCTCTGTCTCCTGCTTTTTGGTCAGTGCCACTGCCTCCAACCCATATAACATAGCTGGTCTCACTACCGTCCTGTAGACCTTCCCTTTCACTCTTGAAAAAAGAACAGAAAGCAGATCAACATCAGTAATGTGTTGAGCACAAGATATGTTAATGGGACTGAGTGGCATCTTGATATTCATCCAACATTGAGGAAGACAAGGAGATGGTGTGAAATTTGAAAAAGCCACCAAGTAAGTATTATGAGTGCTCCTTCTACATTGTAGAAAAGAAACTAGTAATATGATGCCCAGCTTCAGTGAAGTTCAGTGTTCTGTGCAAAGATAACAGGTATTTATAAAGTCATTGTTTCCTATCTGGCACTGTGCAGAAGTGGCTACACGGAGGTTATCAGTGCTACTGAGCAGCCCCAGAGTCTTGTGTTCAAGTCGTGCTGTGTGTGTAGTCTACGTATTCTTTCCTTGGTATTGCCACTTGTGTTTTTTTGTGTCAAAACCAATTGATTCCAAACCTGAGGTGCTGCTTTTTTAGTTTATTCAGTTCACAGCAAATATATTTTTCTGGTAAGCAAGCTGTTGCAAGCCTTCCAGTATTGTTTTTTTTTTAAGATTTTCACAATGATTTGATGTTATGATTCTGCATATTTTAATTTTTTTCTAGATTGACTTTATGTATTTTCTTATTTTTTATTCCCTTTGGGGATTTTGGAAGTATAGGGAATTTGCTTCATTAATAATTGTGAGTATTTAAAGTCATTTGAGCTGAAAATTATTTTATGATATGTAGAACAATTTTCAGCTTTAGAAACTATTGCTTGTCATTTATCACTTATTTCTTTGCATATTAAACCTGATAACTTTTGGTATCAATCTGCTACCAAGCAAGATGTGACCAAGTACCGGCATCCCATTATTTGATTGATTTTTGTGACATAAATATTGCAAGAATTTGAATACATTGCCAGGCATTAGCAAAATAGGGAGAAATATTATTACTTAGATAAGTTAACGTTAAGGTCAGAGAAGTAAGATAATATAGTCCATCCAGATTTTCCATGCCAAAAAAACACTTCAGTTTTGATACAGTAAAAGGGGTTTCTATTTGTTTAATTGAAAAAAACAAATGTATAAGGCATATATTGCCACATGTGGTGCTGTAGTTACTGCTGCTACCTAAAAGGTTAAGTGCTCTGGGCCTGAAAATTGTACTCCATTGCTTGTGGAGTAGTGTGCTGAGTCTTTTCTTCATGGTGCTCCAGTTTTCTTTCCACATCTCAGTGACTGGTGTGTTAGAATAAGAGTTTATTTTAAATTGATCCCATGTAGGGGTGAAGGTGAATGTATGTTTTAGTGTGCCCTGAAATATACTAACATCCTATCCAGTAGGGGCTCCTGTTTTGTATCCAATGTTGCCAGGATAGACTCAGACCCACAATGACCCTGAATTGGATTCATTGATTTTGAGATTGTTATGTTAACTCATCTTCACTGCATAGTATGTGCCGAATACCAGAAGAATGAGAACATAAAAAAACTATTTTAACAATAATAGTCAATTTAGCTAAAAAAAATATCACTCCCTGTTCAGCAGCTTTTGTAAAATATTGAGATAGACTATTGAGATATGAAGGTCTCCAAAGAACTACTTTTAATGGCATTTCTTGATAACTTATTCCACATATGTGTGAGACTTCATCAGGATTAAAATTTCATCTTTGCATAGGTAAGCCATGACAGGAACTGCACAGTAAACTGTACTACTGAAGACTACATTGACAATGTTCCTTTGCTTGTTTGTGTTAACACAGTGGAATTGCTTTTGAAGTAATATGGTTGTGTAATGAAGAAGCAGCAAGGAGATACATTCTCATATTTGTGTTCCTTGCAACCCAAGTTAAAGGCCAGGTAAACTTGGGAGTGTGTCTGTCATATTAATGAAAGGTTGTGGTTCAGGACTTTAGGGACTTTCCCAAAGATTTTCTGGTTTATCCCTAACCCCAATGTGAATCTGAAAGTGTACTTAGAATTATTATACCGATGGATCTTAAAAGCCCTTCTGGCCTTTAGCCATTTGCACTTGCCTTTGGATGAATGTGTAGTGAAATTAAACTGAAGGTGAGAAGACGGAATCTTACCAGTATGTTTGTAGATGGACCACTATGCAAAATACCAAACCTTTTTGGCTGGGATGAAAGACCCTATTTAATTAAGACTATTCGGACAGTCAGAATCTTCTTTTTTGTTTTATAGTTTATTACTACTCTGTTTTCTCTTCTTGGTGTTCTTTAGTTTTTGTGAAATAAGCATGTATTTTATAACTTTGGCCCCAATGACTTATTTGTTGGTGTGAGGCCAAATTAAGAGTCCAGAATATTTATAATATAATTTTATATTGTAAAAACCAGCATCCACCATACTAATTCTTTCATTTTGAATACTTCCATCAAATTATTTTTAATATCAGTTGCTTGTACTGAAATGTTCCTTTTTCTTCAATCTTTCTTCACAACATATTGTATATTCCACAATCCTCAAATAAGTCAATTTGCTTTTCTCTGGATTTGCTCTAGCACTGTTAACCTTTTTTGTAATATGAAATACAAAACTGCACTCAGTATTCTATATGAAAATATTCAGTTCAGGCCCTATAAACGTACATCCTTATTAGCCTCCTTATTCACAGCTGTACACTCTGTGGATGTAGACAGTGATAGGTCCACTATGACTCCTATATCCTCCTCATAAGACATGAATTTTAAGTTTCACACCTCTATAGTGTTTCTTACTAGGTATAATACTTTATATTTTCCCATATTAAATGTCATCAGTCACATATCTGCCCATGTCTGAAATCTGTCCGATGCCAGAGTGTCTGTCTGCTATTCCACCAAGATTAGTCATCAGAAAACCTGACCAGCTTGTTAGATACACTTTATTAAGGTCATTAGTGTCCTTACACTGATCCCTAAGAGACACCACTTCTAACATCATCTACCGGTAATTTGTAAAAAGTTCCCCTCACATCATAACCTTTCACTTCTGCGGTTGAGCCAATTTGCATTCTTCTGCAGACTGCACCTTGAACATTCACTTCTTTTAGCTTGATCATCACAAACACTGTGGGGCATAACAGCTAAAGATTTGCACTACAAACCGTGAGGTTGAGGGTTCACATTCCACTACTGACACTGTGTGATGAAAAGCAAGTCACTTCACCTGCCTGTGCTTAAACTGAACAAAAAAGCAAAAAGAAATGTAACCAACTGTATCTCAGATATTGCACGTTGCTGTGGATAAAGGCATCAGCCAAATATGGAAATGTGATTTAAATTGTTAGCCTGTCTTTTGCTGCCTTAAATGATGCCTTTTAAAAATTAAAATAACAAATTGTCCTTGTCTAATGAAATACCTTTGTTGCTCCCTCATAAAACTGTAACATATTTGTTAAAGATACCTTCCTCCATTTAGTCCAAGATTGTTAATTCAGCTGTACTTGATATGTGATACTCAGTTTTTCCTTTAATAATTGTTCCCTACAGTATGTATGTACTGTATGTAATCTTTTCTATGTGCTTTAACAACAGAGTTAAATACATTAAATATGTTTCTGCAAAATGTATTGCAGGGTTTCATCTTTGAATATTTCCTGTGAAAACTTTTTATTTTGGTAACTGTAAATTGGCCTTGTGTGACAAGGTGACGAGGTGTATCCTGTGACATCCTGTTCAAGTTTGGCTTGTGCCCAACACTACCCAGCAGGACACTGCCTCCTCTTTTTTAATTTTAATTTTTTTTTATTTGCACTTTATGTTGTTACACTGTGGACCATGAGCTTCGCAATTTCTTCTATCCGTATACCTGTATATGGTTGAGATGACAATAAAGTTTGCTTTGACTTTGACTTAATGATGTATTGATAATCATCAGATTTGGGAAATGGATAAATGGATTATCTGCTTTGCAATGTAATTTGCTTTATGTAAAATGTATGTATAAAATGGTGTGTTTTGTGTTTGATTCTGCTTATTCAGTAAACGTTACTCACTTAAGATAAACATTACATTATTTGAAATTTACAGTAAATACACACCCATTGCTGCTGTACTCAGCAAAACAAAAAATGCCACATGAAAAATATAACCTGAATCTTAGTGGATACTTTTGTGCTTTGAGATTTCATATTGATTTTCATCAGCATTTCTTGCTACTGAGTAAGCATTTGGTCATTAATGAATACTCAATCTCTGCATGTTTGTAGTACTCAGAAAACGCTGACCTGCACCAAAGAATTGCTTGAAAGCAAAAAATTCCTCTAAACAGCATACAAGTTTCGCTTTGGCTCAATCGCAGACTACATAGCAGAAACAAATATTCTATATCTTGTTGTTCTTATTTGTTATATCCCTGTTTATATATAAAAGATAGCTGACTTATCTATATTTTTTTTTGTTACTTGAAACAAAATGTTTTTCTCATTAAAACATCTGAACATTTATTCTGCTCCTGTCTTTAAGGTCGTATGCTTTTATTTCACTTCTCAGGGAAAAAAAAAACACACAAACAAAAGAAAAGTTACTGTTATATTTAAAAATAATTCACTTCATTTGCTCGACTACTGTATATACGGTCTGCAGTGGGCTGGCACCCTGCCCAGGGTTTGTTTCCTGCCTTGCGCCCTGTGTTGGCTGGGATTGGCTCTGGCAGACCCCCGTGACCCTGTAGTTATGATATAGTGGGTTGGATATGGATGGATGTATATATGGTGCTACAGCTAATGCTCTAAAAACATGGACAAGTCTCAAAGGTATACTGTACCATAGATACAAATTTGGTATAATATTCTCCAGTGTATATAGTAAAATAACTATCTTTATCCCTTTTTCTCTCTCTCACTTTCTCTCATTCTCATACTTGTTCAATCCAATCCACAATTGTAAGACTATTAGTACTCTTTAACAAGTTAAATGTTTAAATTGGCATAATCTATAGCAACTTAGTAAACGGAGAGTAGAAAGAAAATGTCCTTTTAAACAATGTCTAACAAATGCCAGATATTCCAGGCAATTACAAAACTGATTAACACAA
The DNA here is from genome assembly GCA_026402145.1 of Polypterus bichir lapradei. Taxonomy (NCBI): domain Eukaryota; kingdom Metazoa; phylum Chordata; class Cladistia; order Polypteriformes; family Polypteridae; genus Polypterus; species Polypterus bichir. The sequence continues at coordinate 43,432,165 of JANRMT010062808.1, forward strand.
AATCCTACAGACATGGGGTCCCCCATGACTAGTAATTATAAATAATACGGTATTGCATTGCACACAAAAAAATCTTAATTTTGTAGGCTATTGAAATTAAAGACTGCCATAGCTAATGCAAATTTTGCTAAGAAATGCTTACACTTTTCCGAACATAATCTTAACTGTTCAGCATAGCCTTAAACCTGACTTGTCTACTCAAAATTTCTGACATACACAGCTTCAACGGGAAGAGATTTCCCCTATAGATGTACTGATAGCACCTTTTTAACTGACTAGCCAATGTACCCACCATTATCTGGGAATATTTGTATAATACGCTAAGGCAAAAAAACAAATATTTATGTATTTTAATATTATGTATAAATGTCATTAAAACTAGGAAGTCAAAATGATCATGAATACAAAATCAAATGCAAGCACCTCATCCACCATGTACACTACCCCTCAGGCAACTATCAATGTCTCATATTTCAAGATTTGACAATTCATTCTTTAGTATATAGCTCCATGACATTAACACTAACCTTTGTTTCACATGTGATTTTGAAGCCACAAAACTCACTGAAAAGGTTGTTTTGGAGTTTTAGAAGTTTTTTGGAGGTCCAAAGACAGAAACAATCATTGCTGTCGGACCTGTGTACTTCTCAGTAAAGGGTCCAGATGAAAATTAACAGGATAAACGTTTATTTTGGAAATTTAACATGGCTAAATAGAACCCGCCAAAAAGACAAAAATATGTATTTAAAACAAAAGCTGTGATCGAGCAAGGCAATGAAAACTGTTATCTAAATTAGTTTAAAAGGAAATGATATACTTGTGGTCTTAGATGATATCTTCCTTTGGCAGATATAAAACTTTGTGCATGTTATTAACAGTGTTGTCCTATCAGCCCCAGCACAATCCTGGGCCTGGTGGGACCAGTCCCTGTGTTGGCATTGGTTTTTGGGTTGCCTCGCATTCCATTACAATCCCTCTGGTCTTCGCTGTGTCTTGTTAATTAACTGTTTGATTTTTTTGCTGTTAATATAGTACTTCCACATTTTTGGAAATTAAGTGAAATGTATTTCAGTTTTATTAATTTTATAGTACTTCTTTTACTTCTTTTTAAAGTAGCCATCCTGTGTGTCTGGTTTTGCAATGCACAAATGGGCTGTTGAACCAGCAAATAAGTGAGTTGTAGAAATGTAGTTCCTTTACATTACTGTTTCAAGGCAAGTACAATAATCCACACATTTAAAAATTAAATTTAATAAAACAAAAAGATCTACCTAATAACATAACTAGGATGGAAATAGGCAGAGGATTTATATAACTCTCACTAAGTTGAGGCTACCACTAGTACTTAATGAACCTGTGCATAAACCATCTCAGTCATCATTCATTCTTACAACCATTTCCTCAACTCAGCTACTCGTTTCAAGATTTTAAGATGCCATTTCTTTTTCAGTTCTGCGGAAGATTGATTTGTTATGGGGTCATTATTGCTAAGCATACAGAGTACAGTTAAATTCTTATTTACATGTGCTTATCAACATGCAGTACATTGTTGGTCTCCAATGCATAATTAGTGAGTATAACTACTTTATATAGTGTGTAATGCAACTGTGACTGCAAATTGGATAATGGCTGTTTAAACTCAAGGTATATCATGAGTTGTCCGGGACTAAACCAATGACCTTGTACTTTACAGTCCATCATCTTGACCACCTCTCATGTGTGTTGCTACTGTTAGCAGAAACAGGCCAGAGAGACACAAGCAGTGATAATTTCTGTTTCTTTAACAATACCATGCAATCTTAACTTTTTCATTCTCACCATTTTGTGTTAACAAATTCATCAAAACTTTATAATAATAAACCAAGCAATCATACAAAACAAGTTAAGCTAGAAAGTAATGTGTCAATGCCACAGACACTGAAGCTATAACCACTAAAATTAGCCATAATGAATAACAGTTTGCTTAAGTTTTATTAAAGATGAAGAGTAGCAAATAATACTTTAAAAAATCTACGGAAATATATTTCAATCTACTCCAGATTAGTGACAGGCCTCTCAAACCAAAGCCTAAGCAGAAAATATTAAGTTACAATGATTTGAAACTTTCCAAAATTAATTTGAAACCTAAGAATGAGCTACATGTTCTGATTCTCCAGACTTACAGGTACTGTAGCTGCTACTGTAACTGTACTGCAAATTTGTTTTTTTTTTTCTGCAGCAAAACTAGGAGGCCAGGACATAACCAAGCAAACATTTTCAGACCTTTGTAATATTATTCACCTATCTATGTACCTTTTAATATTACTCTTTCAGACAGTCTGTCTATATTAATAACATTTTTTCTTTTTGACCTGTGCCCTTAAAGCTTCACAACTACTATTCCTTATATATAATCATCATCATCTAGTATTTTATGTCAGCTCAAGATCAATTTAAAGTTTGCAGTTATGATATACTATATTTGTTGTGAAGTTTTGTTGTGATTTGTGTTTTGCTCTGGGCCAAGGCAGGCAAAAACCTCTCCAGTATGCTGAATAGGTACTGAAGAGTGATGACAAGCTGTGGAAATCCGTTAAATTTTTGCCGTTAGGAAAGTTCTGTATATCATACTGGTGACACTAATGCACTAATATTTGCCATGGTATCACTGCTCATAATGTAAGGGATAGAAAATTAATTCAAGTGTCTTCTGCCATGTCAGATGTAGGCCCGAGTGATCATGTGCAATCTGTAACCACTTTCCTAAATGGTCCAAGGAATGAACTGAAGGATTGTATCTGCTAAAGTAAGTAAAGGGTCTATGGGAATATGCTAGTTTTTAAATAAAAATGAGGCTGCTCAGGCTCAGTAGGTGTGCACAGTCATGCCACCCAGGGTATTTAATTGGAAGATTGGAGCTAATCTTGCTTGCACGTGAGTGAGCTATTGTTTCTGGTTTCCTCATTAACTTTTCATGGATCGTAATTAGGACGCCACACTCATGGGAGTATAAAGGGGTCCTGAGCAGGACAGAGGGGATATCCAAAAAGAGAAAAGTTGGCAGCTCTCAAACCTGGCATGGTCGATATTCATAACCAAGGACAAGCCAGGCAAATGAGAACACGCGCAGTCAAGGGGTAGGTAGGCTTAGTGCTTTTGTTTTAAACAAACAAATATTCAAACAGTGCAGTACTCCTTCAATAAATAATCCAATAAAACACAGCAATGTGCAGAGGTTAAAATCCAGTAATAAATAACTATAAATCCATTACAAAAAGGTTAAAAATTTATAGGCATAACCATTTCCTTAAAAACAATCCCAAGCCTCAGTGCCATCACTCTAAAACTGACATCTCCTCTGTTCACCCTTATGGGTTTCATAAGAAGGAGGAAATGTCCACTGACAGGCTCAACCAATCTTTAAAATCTGGCTCGTGTCCCATGCTGCCTTCCTTCAGTGTCCCATCTCTTGCCCACTGCCACTTCACAGCTTTAAGACACGGAGCCCTCCCAGAGCAGTTGGTCACTCCTACTCCAATGGGTGCTCACGCTACCCTTGAGGCCATACCCAACCACTTGCCACTTCTCGTTCATTTCAGTGGTGCTGCCAGAGGCTAAAGGATGGTGTTCAGGACGAAAGATGGAGAAAGGGTCAGATGGGGAGAAACAAAACTCATGTCTGTGTTTTTTTAGTCTTGGATTATATCACAATGAAAGAACTTATTTATTACTGGTTTTACCTACACATACGCACAAATTTTATTGAAAATTATTTATTTATTTATTGAATGAGACTGCACTGCACTTTTGTTTGGAACGCTTTGTTAAATAAAAGCACTGAGCTCTTTTGATGCACATGCTGTTGGTGTTATGTGCCTTCATCGTCCAGTCCATCTTGTTTTACAAATATCGATGTCCCTATGTTCAAGAGTGAGTTTACCAGCTGCAGCATTGTATAATTTCTGAATTCTTATAATAATATCCACTACAGCATTTGAAATGCTCACAAAGCAAGATGAAAAAATCGAAAATGTTGTCACAATCCAGTGAATTTGTGAATCCTTTAGTTAGCGTCAAGTCTGCTTCCAGACAGACAACGCCTGTGAAATCATTTGATTGTCATAGGTTTTCATTTCAGTTTCGTAACATTTTTCTACAACATTATATTAATCGGAGATTAATGGCTGCAATGTTACAATCTTCAGTCTATTGAGATTACTAATAACCTTACTTGCTCTATTGCTCCTCATTTCACTGTATCTGAAACCTTGTATTTCTAAGTTTGATCAGGTGTTTAATGAAGTATTTTCCATTAAGTGGGGCACAGAATTATTTTTCAATATTTTGAAGAATTCTATGTTTTTTAGGACATTCGCTAAAACTTTATATTTCCATGACTGTATACCTAACACAATCATTCTCCCAAATCAGTGCCTGGAGCATTTAATACATTGATAACAGGTAACTGTACTTCTTCAGTAATGACACAATGAACAATATTTAGTCAGAGTTCTCCATGTGTACAAGCGTTCTTCTTAGCTGAGTCCTAAGATACCCATCCATCCATCCATTTTCCAACCTGCTGAATCCAAACATAGGGTCACGGGGGTCTGCTGGAGCCAATCCCAGCCAACACAGGGCACAAGGCAGGAATCCAATCCCGGGCAGGGTGCCAACCCACCGCAGGACACACACAAACACACCCACACACCAAGCACACACTAGGGCCAATTTAGAATCGCCAATCCACCTAACCTGCATGTCTTTGGACTGTGGGAGGAAACCGGAGCGCCCGGAGGAAACCCACGCAGAGTCCTAAGATACAGTTGTTCCAAAAGTTAAACTATACTTGAAATCAATTATTTGGTATACTGTATTACAGTGTATTAATCCCCAAGGGAAATTGTCTTTTCGCATGACCTTTGGAGGTCAGACCGCTTTGTGAATTAACTGATTTTTCTTTATAGCACTAAGAATTTCCAGTTTCTTCTTGTTGTCATTAACATTTCAAAAATGCAGAAGACATGTTTTACGAAATTGGAACCTTTGCCACTTCTTGGTGTATGTATTTGAAACGTTTAAGGCGTTTTATTTCATTTTTGGACTGGTACCCTATACACTCCATAACTATGAAAAAATCATTTCTGCTTGAAAAACACCGAAAATATCCTTTAAGTACCATATCTTAGTACATTCAGTGAACTCATATAAGTTACCAAGGCTTCTAGTGTATTTACAAACTATCTAACAGTATATGTTTTCAAATATTAAAAGTATTTCATGATGGATCTGTATACATGTCATTATCTCAGTTTTATGAGATCATTCCCCTCAAGTTACTCAGTTTGAAAACCATGTCATGATATACAGTTGTTTATCTGTACGTATGTCTAATGCCCTACGGTTGGCTGGCGCCCTGCCTTGTTGTAAGGCTTACATTTTTCATCTTTAACAGATGCAGCCATTGACTCATTTTTAAAGTAGCTTATTCGTACTCTATTCTAGCAACATCAGTCACAGGTAAGAAGTAAACGTTGGACAGAGCACTAGACCATCACTAGGTATGCTTTTCTTATAATGAGCCAATTTAGAGTTGTTGACTTGCATGTTTCTGGAAAACAGGAGGTAACAAAAATGTGCAGAAAATCCTACCAAACATTACAAAAATGTATCAAAAGCAGCCAGGTGAGGACTGAACTCCATTCAGCCTTGGCTTTCAGGCAGAAGCACTGGGCACTGTGTCACTGCAACAGCCTTGTTAACAGATGATAGATTGAAATAGAGAGAAAACAAATGATACCTTAAAATAATTTGGCCTACTTGAGGTGACAGCCTTTATTGTTTTTACCATCACTGCATAATAGCCAAAAAAGTGGCTTGACTATGACTTTGATTATTAAACTTTTAGCACCTTTATAACTGGATTGTTGCTTTTCTTGTCTTTTTTGCCAATGTAACTTATGCTGTATGATCCCAAGTAAAAGTCTGTACATGGCTTCATATTGTTCGCCTGATTACTGCCAGATCTCATCATTATGTTGAATCAATTTGAATTTATTCATGTGGAAAATGTACACGGGTGATGGACATATTAGACTAAAACTTGCTCAATGCCAACAGGCTTCCATAAAAGTAATATACTGTAAATTACACTTGAAGACAGTATTACTTTAAACATGATCACATCAAAGCCATCTGTTACATATACAGTAATTGAAAAATACATTAAAAATACCATAATATCTACATAGCAATGGGTCTACCAGAATGAGCTCTTAAACGTTTTAACAGAAAGCAAGCCAGCTAGCCTTTTGAAGCAGCAGATATCCAGTTGTCTGAGCAACTCTGCTCTTGTTTAGAAATTTAGAAGAAACTTGAACTGTAAGAAGAGGGTATTTCAAAAAGCAGGGGGACACAATGTCGCTTGTTTTTTTTTTATTATTATAATAAATTTTATTGCAGGAACATTATCTGTGATAGATGGCTTGCTGAACAGTAGAACTGCAGTTAGGAAAATAGCATACATGATAGTTAAAGAGCTCACCGCTGTCACAGAAAAGAAAGGTTAATGAATTGAAGAGATGGTGACAAGTCAGAATACTCTCTCACATGCAGAGGCCAGAATTTGGTCCTTTCTTGATTATCGTATGTGTGAAAACCTTATTTATCACAGTTTGGTATTGCAATTTCTAAGGCAAAGACAACAGGCAGGGAAGAAAGTGGAGTGAAGCAGTGATAGCGTCATTGAGGGTGCTACACCCTCCTGCTGTGGATTCATTCTTCTTTTCCAAACTGAAATGTGACAGCATTGCAAGCTTTTTGAACTCACTGCATATGACCTTCTGCTCACTCTTCTTCCATTTGGTAACAGGTTCAGGTCAATCAAGGACTCATAAAATGTTAATAAAAGTACTAATCCACAAGCTTGTGTGGCATAAATGTAACATATTCTCACCTTAAGAGTGATCTTATATAATACTGCATAATGTAATTGGGGGGATGAACAGCTAGTTGTCTTATGTCTCCATAATTGTGATTGAGGCTGACTTGTCTTATAACTTTGTGTCTCAACACATGATGTTTTCTGTTTTTGTTGTTTCTCTCTTCATTATTATCATCATTGATGTAACATTTCTTGTCATCTATGCATCTTTTATAATATACACCATTATAGTTGTGAGACTTACTATATCAAGTCAAGTCAAGTTGGGGAGCATGCACTGGTACAGTGTGTTGCCGCACCCACTACACAACGAAACAACTCAGGATCCCTGTTGGCAACCCCCCAGGCAGACACACAGTCCAGTCCCACCCTCCTGAAATGACCCTCTGTCTGCCACAGCCAGATGTTACGTGGGCGAACTCTTGGCCTGGTCCAGCCACTCAGGTGCCCAACAATTAGGCTCTTACGAGCTGGATCACCCTCTGCGAAACGCGCCTCATGGCCGTAGTGCTGTAACTGACGCTCCCTCACAATGCAGGTAATGTACCTCATTCGGGACTCCATGAGCAACTGCTCATTTGACACAAAGTCAAACCAACGGTACCCAAGGATCTTCCGGAGAGACACAGTACCAAAGGAATCCAGTCTTCATCTCAGGTCACTGGATATCGTCCATGTCTCGCAACCATATAGCAAGACAGGAAGCACCAGGACTCTAAAGTCTTGGACCTTCGTCTTTTTGCATCGATATCAGGAGTGCCACACAACCCTTTCCAGCGACCTCATGACCCCACCATGCTCTCTCAATCCGTCTACTGGCTTCATAGAAAGAGTCACCAGAGACATGAATGTCACTGCCAAGGTAAGTAAACCTCTCTCACTTACTATATGCTAGTGATAAAAAAGCCCTGAAAATTTTATTTTATTTTTTCATAACCAACTGTGGACACCCCAGAGGGTTTTTTTTTCAGGCTGGCTGTGAAGTAAAGCATTTGTTTTTCTCTGTACTGCTGTTACCTGGCCATATCTTGACAATGGCATTAACGGACATGCATTGCTGGCATTGGGTTAGTCAAATTATCCAAGGTAGTTTGCTGGACTACAACATAGGCATCACCTATGTTTTTTTTAGTTTGAGTTATTCCTCCTGAATTGCCTGCTGGCAATAGGGAAAGTTGCCAGACTGAAATATGCACATGTATTTGGGGAATTGTAACAAAACCAAAGTCAGATAAGCCAAAGTCAAAACAAAAGCTCACCAACCCAAGATGCTGCCCTTCTTCAAGGTGAACAGCCTGGAGCTGGTTACAAAGGACCGTTGCAAAACCTGAATGCGAAACTGACAATGCAGGTGAAAGGTGAACCTCCATGTAGTCAAAAATTAAAAGATCATGTTTATAGGGTTTTTATTGTCACTTGAACAGAGTACAGTGAAATGCAAAAAGGCAACCATGATTAATGAGTATAAGATAGATAGATAGATAGATAGATAGATAGATAGATAGATAGATAGA
>JANRMT010062808.1:43440610-43460827 GCA_026402145.1 Polypterus bichir lapradei
AGATAGATAGATAGATAGATAGATAGATAGATAGATAGATAGATAGATAGATAGATAGATAGATAGATAGATAGATAGATACTTTATTAATCCCAAGGGGAAATTCAGAAATAACAACCTTACCTTGAAACTTCTGACTTTTTACTAAGAAATGTCAGAATATAGTTCTTAAAATACTGTAGTGCGCACTCCTGATCAAGAGGTTTGGTGACTCTGCATTGGTTATCTTTCTCCTCACTCTCTCCATTACTACAGGATAAGGCACCTCTGGCCCATACTGGCCACATCTGTTGTTTAACATTTTTTTCCCAAATAGCCCTCAGGTTTTACTCTGTGTCTTGCTTTCATGACACAATTCACAGAGGCAGAGCTTATTACACTTGCCTGTCCACACACTTGAGTTTTGCTCAAAAGTATTCAGATAACTCACCAATCTTCTTCTAGTCCATATTTATACTGCAGGTTCAAGTGCTAAAGAGAAGTTGTGCTCTTTGTTGGCAGCTCTCTTAAACAAAGTTCAAAACTGCAGTATGTTCTTTGTAGAAGTATCCTGCACCCCACATATTAGTTCTGGGCTGAATAGCCTGTGAAGTCTTTTCAGGTAGGATTCCACCAGATACGTGAATGTTTAGATCCTTCTCACTCCTGTTTCAGATGTGCTCCACCTCAGTGAACTAGCATCTGAATACTTCTGCAAGGCAATGTTCAGTGGATATTGACAACTTTGAAATGTTATCCTTAGCTGATGTAAAGGCCGGAAACAAGACAAATCAATTCAGACATGGTTTTTATTTTTAATAACATCTTGTAACCAACAATATTTAATAAAAGCCAAATGTATAATTTAAATAATAGAAAGAATTAAAAATAACTGCTTTAGATTGTGTATACCCTTATAAACATACTAACACCATGCTAGTTGCTAGTATGTTCATATTAAACTAATTCCATTCCAGTGTACAAAATGAATTTGCCTTCACCTGACATCAATCAATTCTGTGTCTGTATGAATAAAATACGCCGTTTTTGAAGGATGAGAAAGAAAACTGTGCAAGAAGCTTAACCAAACACCTTTATATAACATTCAACCAGATTATTTAAAAATCATTAAAAGCTAAATTGAAGTTGGAATAAATTATAACTGGCATCAATGTCTAATAGCAGGGTTGCCTACGTAATCACCTTCTGGACTTGCAAAAATTACTTCTGACCATAAACATATTTCATTTTATTATATAAATAATGTTGTTCATCTATCCATTCGTTCTTGATTGAATCCGTCTAATCTACAAGAGTGCAAAGCTGTAATGAAACACATCCAAAAGTTAATTCTCAAGAAAGACAAAATAATGCCAGAAAATAAATAAGTAAATGAAAGTAAATAATATAAAACTGACCATACTGCATACATGAGTAATTGTTTACTTTAAAATGTGGTATAGTACGTGCTGTGTCACTTTTCTTAAACATGTTGTGCACAAGTGCTCTATTCTGTATAATATTTTACATACCTGTCTGCTATAATATAATGAGGCTTGTAAAAACTGCTAAACACTATATTGTACATCATTAACAGTTGCTGAAGGGACTCAAACATTTAATGTAACATCCAACCCTAAGGCAATTTGTTTAAAGTAATAACTATGGTAGTGTTTTAATGATTTATGCTGTTTGAATAGACTATGGATGAAATCTTTTTTACTTAAAAAAGGAAGCATGGCACAAAATTCAAATGTTGTTGGAATTATTTAACAGTGGAACAAGTGGTTCTACTCTTACTATTTTCATTAAAACTTCCCGAAACTCACCTGCACTACTCTTTACCACCAATTTAATTTTCTCTTAATTTCTTTTTAAGATTGTGCCTCTTTCAGTATTATGGTAGTCAATTTATTTTTGTATTTTTTCCACTTCATTGTCATGAGTAAGCAGCGACTACCCCTGCAGCATCAGCTATAAATCTACCCAAACCTGAGTTTATCTGAAATTAAATCAGAGTAATTTTAAATTGAGCTCCTGGTGAAAACACCACACGGACACAGAGACAGTGACCAGTCCAAAATTCTGAACCCACATCCATGGACCTCTGAGGTAGAGGTGCCAACTACTGAACCACTGTTTTGCCATGCCACTCATTTTTAAAATTACAGATTTAAATATAATTCTCTGAGCTTCAATCTGATTATAAAATTAACAGCTGTAATGAGTAAAGAAGGAGAAGTAGTAGCAGTAGTAGTTGCATTGTCACACATGCAGGGAGGGCACTTGCATGTCCAACCAACATGCAAGATGTCATCACTGCCCAGCTCCCCAAGAATGTGTTAAAATACATATCTGCATTTTATTTAATAGAAAATACAAAACCTGTTCACTTCACATAGTCCTTTACCCCCTGATTCCATATAACCTTCAGTTTATCTCTTCTTTTCTGAAACCTAGTGAAAAAATTGTGAGGAAAAAATAATGAATATTCCAATATTGCAGTGACAGAATGATTGGATAGTGTGTTACTTTAAGCTTGCCATGGAGCTTTTTTGGCCACAGACCAAATTTTATTTGATTGGCAGGTCTAAAAGAACAATATATTTACCAAAGATTAAAACCAAGATAAAAGTCATAGTGTGGGAGAAAGCTAATGCACAAATATGTGCAAAAATTTAAAAAAAGGTATTATACAAATAATAGGTCTTCCCATAAATATATTCCAGCTGGCTATGTTTCGTACAGCATTCCAAAGATATGGTCATTTGCTGTTCAGTGAAATCTCTGAACTGTGCTAGCATAGATTTGTGATTGTGTGTTTCATGCAATTCAAGTCACATTTTCTTCTTTGAGCTCCATGAGTTTTTAAATAAAATGCAAATTAATCCTTAAGTGCATTGAAAAGGAATGGTTCTTTTAGTTGAAATGAATCTTGTATTGCGTTAAACAGGACAAAATGTCTTTGTCAATGAGCCCAAGTTAAATCTTTGACTTGCTATTAATTATCAAAATGGCATAAATGAATTTCAGGTTGTAGAGGCTGCACTCCATTTCTCCACCATTGGGTGTAAAATAGGAATTGACCGTGGATGGTGCACCAGTCCATGACAGGGCACCTTGGCTTTTAAATTGATTGGTTGATTTAGAGTTTTCTATTTAACTTGTAGCCTTGCAAAGAAAATAGAAAATATACAGACACAAGCATAAAAACTCCACACAAGAAGAGGTTGTGCCAAGATCTGAACCCTGAACTCTACTAATCACTGCACTCCCAACGTGCCTATACTTTAAAACTATAATTTGAAATTTAACAACACGCAGGTCAAGGAAGTGAATAAAGATATTACAGAGAGAGAGGTAGTGGTTGGGAGCATGTGCAGAAAGCTATAGTTAAACTGTAAAGTTATTTAGCTGCTCTTGTTATCCTATCATTACAGCCTGATAGTATTTTTTTCCACTGTGGTATGTCATTTTATATCTCCCTGTTGCCAGTTCAATTTCAGTGATGCAGTGATACATTAGTGCCACATACTATAGATGTATTGATCCTATATTTATGTGCATGCTGGTTGTGAAATCTTACTTTTAGTCATCTGTCCATCCATTTATCAGTGCTCCTAATTCAATGCAGGGTGACAAGTACCAAAGCCCAATTCTTCACCATTCATTACAGGGTAGCATTAACCCTCAGCGTGAATGCCAGTTGCGGATAGTTCATCAGTCTTTATTTGTATATCTTTATATACAAATCTTGACTATAAATCAAAAGTCAAATTTCAATTTTTATTATCTTAGGGTGACATGTAGATAAGAATCTGTTTGATGTGTACAAATGACAGTACTGTATGCACTTGCTGAGCATTTTTCATCATAGTGCTACAGTCAGATCCAAAAAACACCACCACATTGGATTTGAAACAAAGCAGTCAAAATGTGATTGAAGTATAGAATTTCAGCTTTAATTCAAGTGGTTTAACAAAAGTATAGTATGAACTGTTTAGAAAAGATGGACATTTTTATACATGGTCCCATGATTTTCAAGGGCTCACATGTATTTGGACAAACTAGCGTAATCCATCCATCCATCATCCAACCTGCTATATCCTAACTACAGGGTCACGGGGGTCTGCTGGAGCCAATCCCAGCCAACACAGGGCGCAAGGCAGGAAACAAACCCCAGGCAGGGTGCCAGCCCACCGCAGGGCACACATACACACACTCACACATCAAGCACACACTAGGGACAATTTAGAATCGCCAATGCACCTAACCTGCATGTCTTTGGACTATGGGAGGAAACCCATGCAGACACGGGGAGAACATGCAAACTCCATGCAGGGAGGACCAAGGAAGCGAACCCGGGTCTCCTAACTGCGAGGTGGCAGCATTACCCACTGCCCTACCGTGCCTCCCACTAGCGTAATCATAAATACAATAATCATTTTCAATATTTGCCTGAAAACCCTTTTCAGTCAATGACTGCTTGAAGTCTGGAACCCATGGCCTTCTCCAAGTGCTGGCTTTTTACCCCGCTGATGCTTTGCCAAGCCTTTATTACTGCAGTTGTCTTCAGGTGCTGTTTGTTTGTTGGACTTTCTGACATCTGTTTTGTCTTCAGCATGTGAAATGCATGTCCATTTGGGACGAGGTTAGTTGATTGACTTGGCCTTTGAAGAATATTCCTCTATTTTGCATTGAAAAGCATTTGGGTTACTTCAGAAAAGGAGTGGAAGGCAGCTATGGATAGAATATACTCCAGCTCCAAATGCGCAAAGCATTCAATCATTCAACTTAAAATCTTCTATTGAGTGCATTTATATCATATCTAAAATGTATCCAGGGCAAGATCCTACCTGCAAATGTTGCACTTTAGCTTCTGCCACACTGGGCTACATGTTTTGGATGTGTGCCAAATTAATAAGATCATTCTGGATCAAAATCTTTGAATGCCTCTCAGACAGTCTTGGTGTTACAGTCACTCCTAACCCATTAACAGCTGTGTTTAGTGTACTGCCAGATAGGTTTAAAGTGGAGAAGGACAAATTAATTGTATTTGCCTATACCACATAACTAGCACGTAGGCTTACCTTGCTCAACAGGAAGAATCCCAGCCCACCTTTTATAAAGTGGGTAACTGATGTTCTATACTATTTGGAATTGGAAAAAATGAAATTCTCTCAGAGGATCTGTTCAAAATCTTTTTAAAGTATGGCAGGATCTAATCAATAACATTTTAGAATAAGCATCTATATCAAAAAGGATACTATCCCTTTCTTGCTGCCATTAAAGATTTGCTCTGTTTGTTGGTTCTCCACTTTTTCTCTTTGGTGGAGGTTGACTTTTGGTTTGTTAAGTTTGACTTGACTGTATGGAATGTTATTTGCTTCAAGTAAAATCAATAAAAATATAAAAAAAAAAAAACAAAAGCACTTGGTTTGCTATCGCAGTATGTTTTGGCTGATTGTCTATCTGTACCGTGAAACGTCGTCCTTATCTGTTTTGCAGCATTTATTTGAATCTGAGCAGATAGTATAACCCTGTACACTTCAGAATTCATCATGATGCTTCTGCCAGCAGGCATATCATTAATAAACACTAGTGACTAACTTACATTTGCAGCCATGCATGATCATGCGATAAAAATGGCTCCACCATGTTTCACAGATGATGCGGTATTCATCAAATCATGAGCCATTTCTTCTCTTCTCCTTACTCGTCTCTTTCCAACATTATATACAGATCTTAGTTTCCTTTGTCCAAAGAAAGTTATTCCAGAACTGGACAGGCTTTCAAAAATGTTTTCTGGCAAAGTCTACACTGTCCTTCATATGCTTGAGATTTACCAGTGGTTTGTACCTTATGGTAAACCCTCTGTCTTTATGTTCATGAAGTCTTCTCTTGATTGTACTGTAGACTTTAGCAATGATAGGCCCACCTCCCAGAGAGTGTTCTTGGTTTGGCTAAATGTTTTGAAAGGGTTCTTTTTCACCAAAGACAGAATTCTGCAATCATCCAGCACAGTTGTCTTTTGTGGTTTTCTAGACCTTCTGGTATTGCTGAGTTGACCAGGGTGTTCCTTCTTTTTAAGAATGTACCAAATGGTTTATTTGACCAACTCCTTGTGTTTCTGCTATCTTTCTAAAAGGTTTGTTTTGTTTTCTCTGCCCAGTGATGACCTGTTTTTACTTGCATGGGTAGCTCTTTGGACCTTATAATGAGAGTTCACAGTGACAGCTTCCAAATGCAAATTCCACACTTGGAATAATCTCCAGACCCTTTACATGCTTAATAGTTCATGAAATAATGAGGGACCTGCTCACACCTGGTTATGGAACAGCTTGTCAGTTAAATGTCTTTGTAGTTTTTGATATATGCAGAAAAATGTCTGTCATTCCTTTTTTTTATTAAAATCAAATAACATTCCATACAAGCAAGTCAAGTTTTACCGAACTAAGTCTGAAACAAATCAACCCAAAATGGCTGTCATTCCTATTTCATGAAAATACAATTTCATTCCTCACCTTAGACTCATTATATAAACTTACGTGAACCACTAATTACATCCTGTTCTCCATTTGTAAAAAAAATAAATCTAGACATCTGAAATCATGTTATGGTGTTCACAATTTACAATTCCTTACCAAATCAAAGCTATATTGTTGTTCACAGACTATCTGGACCTCTGTTTGCATTAAGAAAAGTACAGTCATCTGATCACTCAGTACCAAAAAATCACAGAAGAATTTGTTGTCTGATTTCAGCAGCTGACATGGAGCAAATGGCAGGGTGGTTGACGATAGCTGGTAAATACAACAATGGTAAGGGTACAGTGATAGTTTGAGTGGTAGAACTATGAAGTCAAATGTGGGAGAAGGATTCAGGATAGTCCACTTGCTGAAGTGGTAACTAGGAATTCCTACCTTCTGTTCTATCATCAAACACTTGAACAAAGCTTAATTGAATCACCTTTAAAGCTACCTTAATGTTAAACTTATTGTATGTCACATCAAGACAAAGGCCACACTTAGTGAGGTTTCTCTGTATTCCATAATGTTTCATATTTCATCAGCATGGCTATTGGCGTGCTGTAGGTAAGCATATCATGTGGTCGCACATCATTAAGGACACATCATACTGTATGTGGACACAATAACCACATCAGTGACAAGACAGTGAAGAACAGGCTCTATGCTACTTGCCTTAGAACAGGAAAATTTGCCAGAGGAAGTACTAAACCTCTGACCTTACAGCAGGACAATGCCAGGCCCTCCTCAGGAAGGTGACTCTCATAGAAGCTGTGCAAAGTGAAGTTTAAAACTTCCTAATAGATTAGTCTGTTTTATAATTTGTTTATGTATTTATTGTCACACAGGTTGCTGGACAATCTCCAGTCCCGTAAATGAATATCTGCACTGTTAGTGCCATAGAACAGTGGTCCCCAACCTTTCCGTGACCATGGACCAGTTTCATTCCATACACAGTTCTGCGGAGCGGACCAAACTTGGGGGGATAGATGATATACGTGTAACAAAACACATTAAAGTGTGTGCTGTTGTGCAGCGGTCCCCAACCTTTTTTGTGCCATGAACCAGTTTCATGTAAAACAATATTTTCACGGACCGGTATCAAAACATCTAAAAACAAAGTGCATAAAAATACAACTCACCATCCCGCAGAATTAGTGGGAGCCCTGAGTTTGTTTCCCTCTTATGAGCCGGCCCCATCTGGGGGTAATGGGAGACAATGTCACCCGAAGTGTGTTACTTATGTCTAGTCTACTCCGTAATTTGGTTTTGGTCGCTGTCACTGCAGAAAATCCCACTTCACAAAGATAGGTTGTTGGAAAAGGAAGCAAGGCATTCAGTGCTTTTTTGGCGATCTCTGGAAATTTTGCCTTGATCCTAATCCAGAACACCGGCAGAGTTGTTGTTTGAAACATACTTTTAAGGCCACTGTCATTTGCAATCTCTAGCAGTTGATTTTCTTGCAGGGACAGGCTCAATTCATCTGGTTTGTTCACAAATGGATCACGTATCCATTCTTTCGATGTTCTGGGGTCTTTTGTGGTTGGAAAGTATGGCTCAAACTCTTTTAAAAGCAGAGAAAGGTGATCATGCATGAGCTGTGATAATTTTGAATCAGGCTCAGTTTCTTCCAAAACCCCTGCTAATGTTTGAAACATGTCAAGTATCTCTCTGTTCACTTGGCGTCCCCACAATTCAAGTTTGGCTTTGAATGCAGCTACTTTGTCTGCCAACTTGGAGACAGTTGTCATTTTCCCCTGAAGTGACAGATTGAGTTCATTAAGCAGATTGAATATGTCGCACAAGTAAGTGAGTTTGGTGACCCAGTTCATGTCACTGAAATGTTCTGCCAGCTGTGGCTTTTTTTCTGAAAGAAATCTTCGCAGTGGCTCTCGTAACTCAAAAACTCTGGCCAACGATCTCCCTTTAGATAGCCATCTTACTTCTGTGTATAAGAGAAGGCGTTTGTGGTCTGCATTCATCTCATCATAAAGCTGCTCGAACAGGTGCGAGTTTAGGGCTTTTGCTTTGATGTAGTTAATGACTTTAATGACATTGTTCAATACACTGTTAAATTCAGGTAACATTTTTTGGCAAGCCAACATTTCCCTGTGAATGACACAGTGCGTAGACTCACATTCAGGTACAACCTCCTTAACCCGAGCAATTAAACCAGAAATCCGTCCAGTCATGGCAGCAGCTACATGCGCGCATATGCTGACACAAAAGGACCAATCCAGCTTTCCTGATATGTAATCATTTAAAGATTTGAATAGTTCTGCGCCAGTGGTGGTGCTTGGCAGTGATAGTGCACATAACATGGCCTCATGCACATCCTCCTGATATATATATCGCACATAAACAAGTAGTATTGCCTTGTTGTCAATATCAGTAGACTCATCAACCTGAATTGCATACTAAGGTGACTTATTAATCCTCTCCAACAACTGTGTCTCAATGTCCTCTGCTATATCCTCAATTCGCCTAGTGACGGTACTTGCCGAAAGAGGAACCTGTGCTATCTTTTTAACAGCAGCCTCTCCTAGCAGTTCACGGCAACTGTCCTTAGCAGCGGGCAGGATCAATTCCTCACCTATAGTAAAAGGTTTCTTCAACTTAGCAATGTGGTTAGCCACTAGGTATGAAGCTCTCAGTGCACTCGCATTTGTTGAGGTGGTGCCCATTAGCAGTTGCCTCTGTCCAAGTTGTTCATGTTTTCTCCTTTCAAAAAATTGCAAAGGCTTGTCTTTTAATGCAGGGTGCTTGGCCTCTAGGTGCCGAAGCAGTTTTGAAGGCTTCATAGCCTCATTTGCTAGCATGTCGCCACATATTATGCAGAGGGGGCTTGGTGCGTGAGAATCACCTGTAGCGATAAACCCATATTTTAAGTAGGAATCCTGATATTGTCTATTAAATGCAGCTTTCTTTTTCTTGGAAGTCGAAGGCTCTTCTTCTGTCTCCTCATTGGGTCTTTTTCCCTTTCCAAAGAAGCTCTCCAAAGACGTTTGTTTTTTACTCATTTTTGCTAGCTTGTGGGTTACAATTACCCCAACCTTTTTGTGACCTAGGACCTTTTTAATTTGGGTAATTTTTTCCGCGGACCAGGTTAGGGGAGGGTGCCGAGGCGTGTAACAAAAGATAATGAAGTGCGCAATATACAAACTATTCACCAAGTGCGTTGACTTATCTGCACCTATGAGCCACAGATGGAAGTGTTTTCCAAAATAAAACAGCTTCCTTATCTGTTTGGCGCGGCCCGGCACAAAATGCTCCACGGACCGGTACCGGTCCGCGGCCCGGTGGTTGGGGACCCCTGCATAGAGAACAGCTTTAAAACAACAACCACTGAGCATCTTGTGAGGCCACAACCGACCTATACTTGTAGTCTACTCTTTTCTACTATGCTAGTATTCACTTGTAGCACCTGTACCCTCTTTCTCATCTCTTTTGTCATTTTTTCAAGCTAACAGCCTCTCTCCTGCCTAACCAATCTCCATCACTGCATGTAACTCTCTCATAAATCTGATTTAGGCCAACTATGAAAGCATACCAACAAATGCAATGCTTTAATTCAGTGGTGCCAGTGACCTACACATGACTTCTGCTACGTCAATGCTATCGGTCTGCCCATTGTTACTCTGTCTTCAAAGCTGATCATAATGGTTGATATTGAAGATTACGAAACACACGTCTAGAATACATGAATTTGTATGGGTTTTTCCCCCATAAATACATAAACTAAAATAATTTCAGTAAATGTAACATAGTATTTACGCTAATAGGAAACTGTTGGCCCTAGGTGGTCTTCCATATGATCTTTGGTCAAAAACACTTTGTGAATAACTGTCATAAAATACACTATCAAAAAAATTTCAGTGGAGACAGAAAAGTGGGAATCAGTAGTTCCCCATTTATTTTTTCTACTTAGCCACATTGATGGACTGCCAGCAGAAACATGGCCAAACTTTCCTTTCCAAAGGATAATTTCACTTTTTCTTCTCTCTGTCCCTCCCAAGTATGAATGGTCGGGAACCCTTTTTTATTGGTTTTCCTGTGTTTGGAGCCATGACTGAGTTTAATGATCCAAGTCTTACTCAAAGCTGACCACATCGCTGGAGAAGGAACAGACAGGCATATTAGATTTTTTCTGGTCACAGACTTTGCTCTTAGAGTTCCTTTACATAAAAGTATCATGGTGACCACACTGATAGCAATGTTTTCTGTAAAAGTGTGATACTGGGAAAATGACGAAGTAGGTCAACTTTAGTTATCCTAGTTTGGAATAATTATGTTAAAGCAAAAATAATCAGATGAAAAATATAACTGAATAAAATGGTAATAGAGTTAAATTACATCAGATACAAATACTAGAGGAATATAGACATGCTGGGGTGATTGGTTAAATAAATGTAAATTAATATAGCGTGTATCAGAAAGAAAATGTGTAGATTATGAAAAATAACACAATGAAACATTTACAGCCTTACATGAAAAACTCTTGTGTTCTGTAATTCATTAATTTAAAAGAAATAAAAACATTCTTGCATGGATAGGCATAGGCCTTCACATCTGATACTGCTTAATACTTTGCTTTGTATAAATATGCATACGTTTCCACATTTTTCCATTTCTGCAATTCTGTCAGTGTGAGCCTGTTTCCTTTTTTTAAATGAAAACATGGTTTAGACCCCAAATTTCCTTTGGCCCGGAAATATTGATAATAAAGGTTAAGTGAAAGCACATTTACTTTGTTAAGCTATACTTTAACAAATGAGCTTATCATAAGTATACATTTTCAAATATTAATTGAGATGGACTGTAAGAACATATATGAGGACAAGGCTTTAGTGTCACTAAGGTAACGCAGGATGTCATAGGAGGTGATTCCTCCACACAGGAAGCCATTAATGATGGGCAAAATAGTAAACACTGTAATCAAGAACAATGACAAGAAAATCATCTTAAAGATGGTAATGGCCATGAGCAGTACCACAAGGACAGAATTTAATGACCTAAATATTAGAGAGAATGTTAACCAGTGTAAAATAAACAGAGAGAACCCAGAAAAACATTTGGGGTAGCCACCCCATACAATTGGTAGTAAAGGCAAAATGGAAGAAAAACAGCAATGTCTTTACAGACGCAAGTCCAAAACAGAAATGAGGCATGGGAGGTACGATGGCCATTTTATAGCTGGCAGACAGTAAGAAGAGGGCTTAATGGAACCAGAGGTGGAGATAACGTCTTTGAGAGGCTGGTTCATGGAGACTGGAAATGGACATGATGTTTTCTAGGAAGCACGTCCTTCAGATGGTCTGCAAGTGGATAGAGAAGAAAATGTTAGAATACAGTGGAAACACATTTCTTCGAGCCCATAAAGTGTCTCCCAATCTCCCAGTTGGAATCCCAAACCCAGTCATTGTGTTTAAGGTGTTTTCATGTCCTTAATGTGCCTGTGGAGCATCTGGTACTCTGGTTTTCCTCCCGAATCCCAAAATCATCCATATCAGGTTTCTTGGTGACAAATAATGAATGAATGAATGAATGAATAAAACTAGCCTAATGGATATGTGTGTGAGAGAGTCATGCAATAGACTGCTGCTCAATCCAGGGTTGTGTCCTGTTTGCACAGTGCTACTGGCAGAGGCTTTGGTCCACCCTTGATCCTGAATTATTATTACTATTAAGAGGGTGTAAGAATGTTTTTTATTGTTGGGTGGTGCTTTAGCTGCTACTTTTCAGCTCCAGAGTCCATGCATGTTTTTGAACCCCAGCTCAGGTGCTGGCTGTAAAGAGTTGGCACATTCCGCATGGGTTTTCTCCAGGTTTTCTTCCAAATGCCAAAGAAGTGTGGGTCTGGGACCAGTTCTGTATGAGTGAGTCCAGATGTGAGTGTAAGTGTGACCTGTGATGTTCTGGCACTGTCTCTACTAGCTTTATGCTTCTTTGCTGATGGGCTACATTTTTTTAAGTGCAACTGGTAATGGATGGATGGATGAATAAGTTTACTAATATTAAGGCTTGAGGAGTTTTACAATGATTATATTGTATGTCTATATTTATAATATCTACTATATATTTGTATGCGCATATTATGTTTTTATATTTTACTGAATATTATTTGGCATACATATGTGAGTGTGTGCAGTGCTTGTCTGTGAAAGGCACACTATAAAAATGGTAACAAAAAAAACAAAAAATTCAGAAATGAATGTATGGGTGTGTTTGAATTCTCCAATCTATGCTATTCAGTATCAATGAGTGTAAAGTAATATCTTGTAAAAAAATAAATAGATTATCATAATTATATGTTTATTCTTTGTATTTTGGTATTCTTCTTTATACTCAACCTCCAAAAAGAAATGTAATGTTTCTGCCTACTTTTGCAACACAATTTCAAATACCTCTGCTGAAATATTTTTAACATATAAACATTTTCCTTTTTTATATCTTTAACATATGTAAACAGTAAATATTCCTCACAATATATGTGATAGACATCATTAAATAATACTTTGTCAGGTAAATTCAGGTATTCAGTGCAGAAGGATCACTAACCTTGTGAAAAACAGGATAAAAGAATTAACCGCCATGCACTTGTTCACGAGCCATTTTTAAAGGCATTTTGATGCTAATCAATCTTTTACATTATGTGCAGAAAGCATTCATGTGATTTTCTATTACACCGCAGAGTGAACAGTTCACAACTGAATAAAATCTTCATTTGTCATATTTTCTATATGAACTTCTCAAAAAAATGATCTTAACATTAAACTTCTCTTTGCTGTACTTGTATTAACATTCTCCCACTCTGTACATTCAACATACTGTTAACATTCATCATGAATTGCTGGTGCCTAAAGAGCTTTTTGTTCCAGTTTATATACCTGTATGATGATATAAAAATTTTAAGAAAGACATGGACGATAAAGTTAAAAATAAAATGACAAATAGTCATGCTTTACTAAAAGCATTGCAATTTTATAAAATCTGTATCTTTGTGAATTTTTTTTATGTTAAGCATGGAGGTCAGAAACATAAATGAACTGAAGTGTAAAATATATTAAAACAAGTAAGTAAATAGTGAGGTGTTAAGCAAAAGAGTCTGAACTACTAGAAAGTTAAAGGCTGTAGGCTTATAAAATATATATATATATATATATATTAAAGCATGAAATGCGTATTATCATTATCTTTTTTAATTTATGACGTAAAAAGAAAAATTACATGTTGGCCTACAAAGTTACATGTACATCACAGACTGCATACGAAAGAAAAGAGGCACTTTTTTGGCAAACACAATTATATAAAATAACCATCTAAAGCTCAGAAGTCTCTATTCTGCCTTCAGACCTGTGCACAAGTACCAGAAAGAAAGAATAGTCAAACTACACTGGAAGTCGTGCATTCATTCAATAGCAAATAATCACTGACTAATGTTCTCTGTCAGTCTGATATCATTGGTTTTCTGTTGTTCGTCAAAGTTGTTGTTCCAGAGCTGTCATTCACCTTCAATGAATCAGCTTTAAAGTTAGCCTTTTGATATCATAAAGGAGGTTTATTTCAGCCTGGGTTCCTCCCCTGGCTAGCAATCAAATTCCTGTTTTGCCTTTTTTGTTCAAGCTTAAGTGAATGGTGAATCAAAAAGGCAGGCATTGGTCATATCAAAAGATGAAATATGCCGATAGACAAGCCCAAAATGAAAGACAAAAAAGGTAGCCCAAAGGTCCTCAACCGTAACTTAATCATTTCTTTTCCGTAAGTAAAACAAATTAATTTGTTCACCAGAGAGTTTTTCTTTTATATCCAAAAACTTGGTCACCATGGGCTGTACGTTGCCATGTTAGTGATGACTCAATATATCATGTGACCTGCAATGGGCTTAGCAAGCATAAACAACATGGGCATGAAGAAATAGTCAGAAGATGGAAACTACCATCTAAACAAAATAGAAGATAAAATGACACTGTGATGACATCATCAAAATAATGACAACGATATCAAAATAATCCTAGAATATAACAGTTTTGTGCTTTGCAAAAATATTCATACAGATTATGAATAAAAACAGTTTAGTTCTGCTGGACACTTTTTTTTGTTTTTGTTTTTTTGTTTTTTTTTTGCCATTTGGTACACTGTATTAATCCCTGTGGGGATACTATCTTCTCACATAATCCTTGGGATCAGAGCTCAGGGTCAGTTTTATTACCATTTACATCTACCTTGATTAAAATATCTGTATACGGATAACGATATAACAGTATACATCTGCATAGAAAGGTTTTAAAAAATAAGATTGGCTTTACATTTTGTCAATCACAATCACTCAAAACATCTGACATTAACAGAAGGCTATCAAATAGTGACTTATAGAATTTACTAGTTGTGTAGGTAGATGTCATTGGAGAGAAACACAAACAAAACAAGTTAAGTTATTGTTTTAACAAACAATCCATTTTGGGTTTTATTAGCCAAAGAAAACGACCAGACCTGCAAACGCATCTAATGTCAGGACTGAAAATTTTGGTGATGCCTCAATAACAAGTGAATCGAAACTCTGCCACTGGTTGTGCTAACTTTAGTGATCGGTTTGCTACCAAGTCCACTACTGAGTAAGCTAGAAAGCCTACAATCACACCGGTGCTAAATGGCAAATTGGATAGTTTAGGTCACGGATTAGTCTGATATTCACAAGCCACCAAGTCAATCACTACTGAAGTTTCCAGCTTCTGTTACAGTTGGTAAGATGAGTAGTATTGCAGCTTATTAGTACAACAGATAACAGGATGGTGGGATATCAAAAGATGCAATTTAAATGGTAACCTCACTGAGGGCAGATTTATTTGTAGACTCAGAGATTGGAAACACACATATCAGACATATTCAAGACATGAGTCATATAAAATGCATTGGGCAGTGCTTTGTAAATACACAAATGACAATGAATGCCAAAAATAGTAATTAATCTGGTTGCAGTTATATAATGCTACTGGTCAAAATTATAACAGACACCATGTATCAGTTTTGCAGTGGAATGGGCTGACTTGGTATCTAATATGTATCATTAAAGGTTAGGAGTCATTTTATTGTCACTGTTTGTAAGTGGATTTAAATTACAGTTAACTAAAATCACTAAAACTAGAGGTGCAAAAAAAAAAGATGATGACCCCGTTTATGTTGTTGTAACTGGACTACTAAAATTATTTTTTTTTAAATAAATGTGTAATTAAAAAGAAAAAGCAATAACATTAGGCCCACTCATGACTACTTTAGGCTCACCCTTTTATGAAATCCTGCTGTTGCTGCTGTCTAGGGTGTGCACCATGCACTGCCCACAAGTAGAAGACTGTGGGGACAGACCCAAGACATGTTATCTCACGAGTTGCCTAGGAGTTTCTGTGAGTCCTGAAGTCAGAGCCAGAATGATGTTTACAATCAGTGGGAGCTTTCCCAGTGGCCTGCTGCCTGGCCTGGCCCGGCATTCAAAGCAACCAGTGAAATAAACTAATGGTGAAATTATATAATGTTATTATACTGGAAAATAAGCAGGCTTTATTGCTCTGTAGTGGGCACAAAGCCTTTCGGTTTAACATTGGAGGTTTCTTTTCTGGGTTCTGGTTGGATGGTTTTTTGTTTTTGTTCAAGTCAAGTTTTGACTTTGTATGCGTCTCGTGCTCTGACTGTTAAACAGGAGCGATGTGATGAGAGGTGCGTATGTCTGGTGCTTTTGTGATTAAAGTTATATATGAAGATTGTTTAAAAGTTTATAATATACTTTTAATTATATTTGGATGTTGTATGGGTTACCGTGTATTTATTTTGTTTTATTTGTGTTTCAAATTTTAAGGAAGTGTAGTGTATGGACACATTTCATTTTTAATGTTTTTTTTTTTCCTTCTTCGCTCAGGGTGACTGAATAAGCTACACAAAATGTTTTATTTTATTTTTTTATTAATGAAACACGTATGTGAATGGAATGATCTGTGTTTTTAAATGTACCTGTTGTTCTTTATTTTATGATTAGTTTGTTAACGAACGTGTCTTGTTTTTACTTTATTTTGATATTTTTAAAGTGCTTCTCTCGTACTCTGACAGTTAAACCTTAGCACTATGATGATAGAGTGACTGAATAGGCTACACAAAATGTTTCACAGTTTTTTGTTTACTAAGTGCATTCTTTAAAAAATGCTTGACAGAATTCTGTGGCATTGAGACATTTTTTGAGTCTTTTGTCTATTGAAGAAATTCAGAATGGTCTTTTTTGACCAGCACTTCAAACTTCGTGGAAGAATATTCAGCATTACCATCCAGGCACTAACAGCGGCTCGACTCACAGTTAAAATTACAAACCTAATCTGTGGGCTGTGGATTCCACTGACAACTACTTTTTGTGGTTCAGTCCTTTTTGCACATTTGTTTTCATATAAATAGTATAGAACTACATGGTTTATTTATTTATGAAGTGTTTACATTTATGTAGTGTTGTTCCACATTTTATCAGAAGTTGTCTTGAGACTAATATTTAAAAGTGAAATGTATGTGTAAAAGCTGAAACTACTGTCTCCTCATTCATAAAAAATTCCAAGACAAAATGGTGTTTTTTGGTTTTTTGAGTCTGTGCCTGTACAAGAAAACTGATGTAAATTGAGTGGCCTGGGTTAAACTTGAGATTCCCAGCCTGAATAAGCTTCCCAGTCCGGCCCTGCCTGCAGTCCTAGGAGTCTAAGGAAATTGCTAGGACAAAGTGGCCTGGTTTGCATTGTTGCCATTGCAATTCTCACCACAAAGAGCAGAATGAAAATAACTGGTAATGAACTGTGCTACAATCTCTGCTTTGGAAGTGTGAAGATCAGCAATTTGTTTCTTCCCCTTAGGCCCTAACATACTCTCTATTGGTTTAAAAGGGTGCATTGATTAATGGAAATAAGAGATCGTAGCCATTCATCCTTCCTTCTTTTCTTTTGGCATAAAGCTTTGTACTAATTTTCCCTTGCCGCTTCTAAGGTGTATAAACAATGCTTTTTGAATTTTTTGTAGATCCAGCACACCTTCGGTCATAAATCATGTTGTTCCACATCATTATGCCATTCATTGTATATGTTCAAAACTATTTGTGTCCTACAATGTGATGTATGTAATGAATCAGACATTCATCAAGGATAGTTAACATTCTCAACGGCTAATTACTCTGATATGACATAGTTATAAACAAAAAAGTGCAATGAATTATCTATTTAAAGTTTTTAAAACAAGTGTATATTTTTTGACGTGCTTTCAAATTTTTTTTCTCTTTATGATAGGATGTGCAGATCGTCAGCACCGATGAAAGCCAGGTATTTCTTGCACTTCAAGAATGGTACCAGACGGACACTTACAACCTCTACCAGTCAGACCCACAGGGTGTCTACTACTCAATCGTACTTGAAAACGTCAGAAGCACAAAACAGCCAGAGGAAAACGTGCTGATAGACATTTTGGAGGTACAATTGTGCATTTTTTAATCCATTTTTATTTTAACAACACCATCATCTAAATTGCTATCCTTAAATGACTTTAATTGCGATTCTTTTAATAAAGTACAATGGAGACCTGCTGAGTTTCCATATGTGATGTCTTATATTTTTTTACATTCATGTCAAATTATTTAAGCTAAGGTAATATAGGGTGTTTGTTTTAATGGGGTTTCCTGAGGGTAGGGTCAGATTGTGCAATGATAGATGCAGTCACATCTTTTTTTTATATATATTTTCGTTGGAAATGGTGAAGGCTGGAGGAGTAGTAATTGGTCGTGTCTAAGAGAGTCATGTGACAAGTTCTGTCTGGCAAACCGACTGCCCTTGCAGTTTAGTATGAGTTGTCACTCAGTGGTGAAGATGGCTGTGAAACTTATAAATTGCACCAAAGGGGAACAGCAATCTGTCATACACTTTTTGTGGGCAGAAGGTGTGCTGGGAGCACAAATTTATCTCCGCATGTGTGCTTGGTATGGGGATAAAGTTCTCTCACATAGAGTTGTATATGAGTGGATTGAAATGTTCAAAAATGGCCCTACTAGTGTGAAGGATACAGCACGCTCTGGGCATCCAGCTACAGCCACGACCACGAGGAATGAAGAAAGAACCCTGATGTGAAAGCAGAGGTGCATCAGCGGCTACGCGCTCATCCAAAAATATCTTTTGCTGATGGCATTAAAAAGTTAGTGTGACACTGGGAAAATTGCATCGCAAAGGAAGGTGACTATGTAAAAAAGTAATGTAATTTGTCTTTGAAATTCTTAATAAATAAAGTTTTAAAAAAAGTGCTGAAACTTTTTGAACATCTCTCGTACATTTGATAAATGACTCAGATAAACCCTGTGTAAAGTGGAATTTATTTATCATATTAACTATGACATTTTTTGTAATGTTATAATTATAACAATAATTCACTTACAAATAAAATATATAAAATTACTACCTGCTCTGTACGTCCATCAGCTTTTCCCAGTACAGGGTTTTGAGGCATTAAAGTCTTTTTTGATAATACAAGGATAAACAAGTCAGTCCATTGTAGAGCACATTCAGTCACACAGCCAAAAACTGCCTTAGAATTGTCAATGAGCTTAATATGGAAGAAAAATACACTGAGATAGGCTAATGGGGATTACTGTATGATGAAAATAGCATAGCACTCACCCACATGCTTAACCCAGTTCAAAATTGTAGATAGTCAGACCTTTCCTGAGATCCCTAGACAGGTGCAAGGCAGGAAACAGTCCTCTACAGGGTCCACTCAGACACAAACACACATTTGTACTCATATGGAAGCAGCTTTTTAGTTAACCTGACAGGCATATCTTTTGAGAATGAGAGAAGAAAATCCATGCTGCTGTGGAAAGAATATGCAAAATCTATGTGGACGATAACCAGGTGCAGAATTCAGACACGGGAGACTGAAATCATAAGGCAGCTGTGATAACCATTGCATCACTGTGCTGCGCTGTATAACTAAACTGTACTACAGCCTTTTTACTTCCCAAATAATTATTTTTTAAAGTTGTTTCTTTATTGTCAGGTTATTTTAATTGAATTAACTGTAGCCATGCAGCAGGAACATTCTAGAGCTCATTGTTTGTTGTTATTTATCATATTTGGGTCATGTGAGCATAAACTTGTCCTTAGTGCCACAACTTGCAGTACAATATTATACCCACCTGTTAAATAGGGGAAGAGTAGCCTGGCACAGTTCTGCCACTCATCTAACGTGCCTCTGGCATTTTAGACATATTGGTGTTTCCTAAACAATTAATTGAAAAAACTGTCAATTACAATTATATCTGTTAACATCTGTAGAATTATAACTGTTATGTTAATTTATTTCAATAATGTTTACCATTATATAATATGACATTTGTTTATAGATTTATTAAAACCCAACCTGGGATCCACTTTAAACAAAAGAACAGTACAGCAGTACAAATGAAATATCTTGCATAATTACGTTCAGTGAGCCTCTGTTCACACATTTGTTTTCTGAACTTGTTATTTCCATTATGAGGATACAGAGAATTGTGGGAGAGCAAGACAGCATCAGCTACTCTTTCTTAGAGAATAATGGGAATTGTGGGTATAAATATAATTTTACCCCATAGCAGATCCTGTAAAAGTGGTAGCTTCAGTCAGATATGAATGTAGCTCAGATCTATATTCTTTTTTGTCTTTAAAAACATTTG
>JANRMT010062808.1:43461227-43489221 GCA_026402145.1 Polypterus bichir lapradei
ATATATATATATATATATATATACAGTATATATATATATATATAAACTGCTCAAAAAATTAAAGGAGCACTTTGAAAACACATCAGATCTCATTGGGAAGAAAAGTCCTGCTGGATATCTGTCTATACTGTATACTGTATGGTAATGTGTTAAGAATGAAAGGATGCCACATTGTTTTATGGAAATGGAAATTATCAACCTACAGAGGGCTGAATTCAAAAACACCCCGAAAATGAAAGTGAAAAAATGATGCGGCAGGCTAGTCTGTTTTGCCAAAATTTCATTACAGCAGCTCAAAATCATACTCAGTAGTATGGCCCGCACATGTTTGTATGCATGCCTGACAATGTCAGCGGGGCATGCTCCTAATGAGACAACGGATGGTGTCCTGGGGGATCTCCTCCCAGATCTGGACCAGGGCATCACTGAGCTCCTGGACAGTCTGAGGTGCAACCTGGTGGCGTCGAATGGACCGAAACATAATGTCCCAGAGGTGTTCTATTGGATTTAGGTCAGGCAAGTGTGGGGGTTAGTCAATGGTATCAATTCCTTCATCCTTCAGGAATTGCCTGCATACTGTCACCACATGAGGCCATTGTCATGCACCAGGAGGAACCCAGGACCCACTGCAACAGTATAGGGTCTGACACTGGATCCAAGGATTTCATCCCAATACCTAATGGCAGTCAAGGTGCCTTTGTCTAGCCTGTAGAGGTCTGTATGTCTCTCCATGGATATGCCTCCCCAGAATATAACTGACCCACCACCAAACCTGTCATGCTGAACGATGTTGCAGGCAGCATAACGTTCTCCACGGATTCTCCAGATCCTTTCACGCCTGTCGCACGTGCTCAGGGTGAACTTGTTCTCATCTGTGAAAAGCACAGGGCACCAGTTGGTGGAACTTTCAATTCTGGTATTTGATGGCAAATGCCAATCAAGCTCCAAGGTGCTGAGCAGTGAGTACAGGGCCCACTAGAGGAAGACAGGCCCTCAGGCCACCCTCATGAAGTCTGTTTCTGATTGTTTGGTCAGAGATATTCACACCAGTGGCCTGATGGAGGTCATTTTGTACGGCTCAGGAAGTGCTCATCCTGTTCCTTCTTGGCCAAAGGAGCAGATACTAGTCCTGCTGATGGGTTAAGGACCTTCTAAGGCCCTGTCCAGCTCTCCTAGAGTAACTGCCTGTCTCCTGGAATCTCCTCCATTCCCTTGAGACTGTGCTGGGAGACACATCAAACCTTCTAGCAATGGCACATATTGATGTGCCATCCTGGGGAAGTCGGACTACCTGTGCAACCTCTGTAGGGTCCAGGTATCGCCTCATGCTACCAGTAGTGACACTGACCGTAGCTAAATGCAAAACTAGTGAAAAAACAGTCAGAAAAGATGAGGAGGAAAAATGTCAGTGGCCTCCACCTGTTAAACCATTCCTGTTTTGGAAGTCGTCTCATTGTTGCCCCTCTAGTGCACCTGTTGTTAATTTCATTAACACCAAAACAGCTGAAACTGATTAACAACCCCCTCTACTACTTAACTGGCCAGATCAATAGCTCAGACATTTCATTGACGTGATGCTACACTCTGATTAAACTCTGATTTATATTTATATATAAGATACATTGGCTCAACAATATAATTTGGCATTAATTTGTATGCACTTTATACTGAACCCAACAGAATAGGGAGTGCTGTGTGTACTCAAGAAGGCCACGTGATATCTTATTTGAGCTTCACCTAACTTTGCTTTTTCCACTTCACATCACATTTTCAACACCCCATTTCTTTTTTCCTGTGCAGGGCAGCTACACTTCTTCACTCACTGCCAGCCCAATTTCTTTTACAGCTTTGTCAGTGGTGAGCTTCTTCTGGTGGCATTGATTTACATGACCTGCACCCTTCGTTTCAATGCATTATTAAGTTGTCAGAGCTGAGGCGAAAAAGGAAGTGCGGCCTAAAAATACCCAACTCACTAAAGAATTATTACTGACAAATACAGAAACACAGATTGGGTCATGTTTTTTTTCTATAATGTCACCAAATTTCAGTCAAATCACTCAAAGCTTTTATAAAATTTTGGTTTATTTAGTTTTTCTATTATGGGGGAGCTATCCTTTAATATTAATATATCAAAATGTTATTTCTTAGCTGATACATACAGCCCTAGATGTATCATTCTTCCAAATTTCAGTCTTTTAACTGAAATAGTGTTTTTGTTGCTGAGTGAGTGAGTCGGTCAACTTTGCTTTATATAGAGATGTTAAGTTGAAAAAGTATGAATAAATGAAATGTGCTCTTAATATAAACACTTGATAAAGTATTTATACAGATTCAACAAATAATTTCTCAACTGTTTAATGACATTTCTATCAAATCAAATGTGTCAAAATCTTATTTTAGGTGCGTGGAGTCAAGGGAGTTTTCCTGGCTAATCAAAAAGTAGATGGGAAGGTCATGACTCTTATTACCTATAATAAAGGCCGGGATTGGGATTTTCTGAATCCACCATCCATCGATATGAATGGCAAGACTGTGAACTGCAAACCGGTAAGCAGTAATTAAAGTTTTTGTCATTAACTTCAGCCTTAACATTTATTTTGGCTCATTTTTTATATTATTCCACATGAGTAAAACCTCATGCTGTATTTATTGAGAAGAGCAAAGATTAAGTCAAAAGATTTAATAATATTAGAATAATATGCTAGGCTGGATGTCATCAAAACATTTTCTTACAAAGGTACACTTGATATTAATTTATTTTTCATTTTGCTTCAGAAGTATTACAGATGTATTGGCGTGCTTTACAGTTTTCATAAAGAATATGGATATGCAAAAAGAAATGCCGAAACTTTACAGTATTTTTCCCAATTACCAACCTCTATTATTCAGTTAATTTTACAGAACCTGTGTAGATTGTTTCTGCACATAAGTGAGAAGGGGATGGTAACTACCAGATCGGATGTTTCAGAGAAGATGAGAAACTGGATAACTAAAAACAGAGTAGTTCATTAATTGTAATTTACTATAATATTTTTGAGAAGAAGATTACAATTCATGCTCTGCCTCAATTGCATTACTTTAGAAATGCAGACAAACTACAATAAGGAACTTATAAGGAACAAAGTGCTCCGCTCGTTCAGTAGAGCAGCAAAAATACTGAAATTTACAACAAATAAATGGCAAACATCCTGTGTGCCTCTAAAAGTAGTGATTGACTTAGACAAGCATTTATATAAAAATGGATAGAATCCTAACAATAATACTGAAAACATTGGTTCTTTGTATAAAAGGAAAATCTTGATCATGTCATAGCAGAACTTAATTATATGATGTATTACCCATAGCAATGCATTTGAATGTCTCCACAAATGACCGAACAGAAAGACAGTTTTCTAATTAACATTAAACAAGGTTTCTGCTTGCCCTAACATCAGTCTTTTCTGTGGTTTTTGGCTCTGTATTCAGATTAACTAAGCCAGAGATTTTTAAATGAAAAGCAATTAAAGAAACCCACAAGATACAAAACTCTTTAAAGAGATGTTCCGAACCATGTGTACAGATCCCATGCCTCAGCACTTATCCCAAAACACATTCAAACAAAATCTTTACACGAATATTTCACACCAGACATTTTCAGAGGTCACCAGATTGATTGGATTATCTCCATGACTTTATGCATTCATTCTCTTTTCCTTTGTTTTCCCACCCAGCCAAAGTGCCATCTTCATTTACATCTTCGCTGGGCAGACAACCCCTATGTCTCAGGCACCGTGCATACAAAGGACTCTGCACCGGGGTTAATAATGGGAGCAGGTAAGACACAATGTCCTGTAACTTTTAGTTGTTGCCATGTGATTGATGCCATTCTTAGGAAGGGTCTCATAGAAAGAAGTACATCAAGCAGGTGCTGATTAATGACTTGTATTGGTAATGTTTGATAATACCATATGGAAATTATTCTCATTGGAGCAGGTCCATATTTATGCAACAAATCATTTAATGGAGAGAATATGGACAACACTAAAATGTAAATTAAAAACAGAAAAGGATAAGACTAATGAAGAAAGTTAATCAAATTATAGCATATTAAAACAATGTGCATGCGATAGAATAATATAACCAGAAAAACAAAACTCTGTTTTCATCCATAAATACTGGCCAGATTCTCTTTAGTCATGCTAGAATTGTTACGTATTATACAGATATTGGGCAGTACCTTACATTATTGTCTGTTAGTACAGTTTGCACTGTGGCACACTGACTAGTACTGATGCCTTACAGATTAAGTGTTCTAGCTTTGAATCTAATGGCCAGTACTAGTCTGTATACACTCTGCATATTCTCCCTGCATCTGCATGGATTTTACTCCCTGTATGGTTTCCTCCCACATTCAAGAAACATACATCTTATGCTAACTAGCCCTTTGTCAATGTGGATGGATGTGTGTTGTATTGTGTTATCAATTTTCCTAAGACTTGCATCAAGCACCAAAGGTTTTTTTCTAAATGAGGTATAGGAGGAAATGTCAAAAGCAACCATGCAACTGTTACCTGTAACTTCTTACCTATCTCGGTGTCTGTATTGAACCTCATGTATTCAACCATATGGACCGCTATCAATACTCTGCTTCTTTGACTGGGAAAAGTCTTTACTTTCAGCCCTGTTTACTTGTAATAGAGTGCTTCACAAGAACATTCTCTGCACTCTTAATGGACTGCAGCAAGATAATGAATTATAAATCTAGCTTCTGGCTCGCTAATAGCAATTAGACAGACATTGACTTAAGCTTTCACTTAAAAATTATCTATCTATTATAATAAAAAACTCTTGGGTCGAGACGTGATCATCTCGGAGAGACACTTTGAAGTCCCGCGAGACTACTTGCGCGTCACGCCCTACTTACAAACAATTCCTCGGAGACACTTTAACATCCCGCGAGACAAGGAAGTGAGACAAAAGGACAGCTGCTGTACAGGGTTTTAAATGATCGTCATGCAGCACAACATGCAGATCAGGCAGCAAGGCAGCAGCAGCTGCTGTACAGGCATTTAAATGATCGACACGCAGTGCATCATGCAGATCACGCAGCACAGCACAAGCAGCAGCTGGCTTAAAGGGACCCCCCCTTCACAACACGAGATGCGAAGTGGCTAGCGTGAAGCCCCCCCCCTTTGCCAATTGTGGGCGAGCGAAGCAAGCTTGGGGCTTTGCCCTCTAGTATTTCCATAAAAACCAATAGCAACAGATACAAAGAATTATACAACCTGAGTGTGTTCATGCATCCTTCATTCAATTGCAGATGACTATTTCCAGATGGTCCATTTCCTTAATTAATGGTTATATCCTTAATCAAAAAATGAAAAGAAAGATTTATTGCCAGAGAAAAAGAGAGAGCTCTTTTCTAAGAAATCTAGCAGCTAAATGATAAAGCTCCTTGAAAATGTCAATTCTCAGTTGTTAGCATATAGGTAAAGACTCCTTACAAGTGAGCTGAGCTATTTACAACGGTGTCAGAAAAGCAAAGGAATTCTCCAAGAGGAAAATGAACTGAAAATACTGTTTTTGAAAAAGTGTAATAAAAGGCAATCACCCCAATCTCCTCCTTCCTGCCCATAGTAAGAGAGTATACTTGACTGTCTTTCTGCTAGCAGGGCAGACATTTTCTCAAAACAAAGAATGTTACTAAATCATTATCATACACACTCAAGGCCATTGGACCTAAAAGCTATTTGATACTGCATACAGACTAGCATTCTACTCTGAATCCTACTTTGCCTTTCAGCCTTCCCAGAATTACCTGCACTTATATTTAGCTTGACAAATCTTTCAGATTAAAACCTACACCTAAAGTCTGTCAGCTGAAAAGGTTAAAGTATCTCCTGAACAGTGTGTGTATGGGAGGGTGTTTTGTGATAGCCTGGTGCTTTTTCCTGCCTTGTCCCTGAAGCTGCTAGTGTAGGCACAGACTAACCCCTCACCCCTATTCTTTTAAAAAGCAGGGTTGTGAATGTTTTGTCTCATATTACTTTGTAGTTATACTGTAATTACTTAGTTTTTTACTTGTCTAACTACATTATTATGACATACTGTGTAACTCAAACACATGACATAGCTAAGAATACATTTGTGCTTCTTATTTCCCACCCTGCATATTTATTAAGTTTTAAAAATCTGCATTGTATTCAAATTGTTGATCCATTACTTTGTATTGGGTTAGTGCTTTAAGACGTACTTTAGCTACCATTCCATTTGAAGACAAATGCTTTCAGCATTGCCTCATCTATCAATGTTCCAAAGCTCTTTATTTAAAAATAGGGTCTTTGGAGAGCACAGGCTATCCAAACCAGCATTCAGTGCTAGGCACAAACCAACCTGTCAATTAATAAGTGATGCTAGGTTGTTGTCTTTTCCCGACCTGAAGGCAAGCTAGCTCAGGCAGCCGGACTGTCATTTAGACTTGGAAGCACAAAACAGGTAGTAAGGATGTCCTGGGCTGCCTGTATAATCCCTGCTTTTAGGATGAATTCATCTGCTGCACATTGGTTGAGGTTGAAGGCAATAAGTCAGACTTAATTTTGTTTAAGACCTCAGTAATCACTGTGACTTTAAAGAGCTATAGCCAAAAAGTGAATGCTACGTGTCTAGGTGGCAACCACCTAACCCACTGGTTGCTATTAAGTGAAACTGTCGAGTATGCAAAGAGACCTTCAGTGCAGTGTTATTCAGAGGGTTTTCAGATATGGTTCTGGCAAGCTAGGATTGTGGCAGTTTATAGTATAGTGCCATTCAGAGCAAAGCTGGAGCAGTTTGGTGAAACAAAAATGCTGACAAGAAGGCATGTTTATGCATCTCAATCATAATGGTCAGTGACTGGCATTACGACCATAGCAAACTCTGGGTTGATTTCTTTTCTTTTATGAGTCACCTTGGAAAAAGAAGAATAGTACTTGTAGCAAACCATTCAGCAGTTCATTGTGCGAGCAAGACATTACTCATGCTGCTTCTAGCAAAATGGAATAAGTTCTGAACTCAAAATAGGGGAGTTCACTTATCAAGAGGCAGAATAAAGATTTTGAGGCTCAACTAAACAAGGTAAACAAACCTTCCCCAAGTGATGGTAGTCCCAGAAGTATCTGTGTGTTTGGTTGAATTTGAGTGACAGAGATCACTGCAATGGTAAAAAAAGTTCTAGTGTCTTGTATACACTGGAGATGTATTTAAACTACAAATATTAAAATGACTGGTTATTGTAGGGCTGTCCCTGGTATTCCACCTCTTTATTACTTTGTGGATGATGGGACCTCAATGTTGGCAGACTTGAGGTGTGACCCCCTCTTCTGAAATGAGGTAAAAATGAGCACCTGCTATCACTATTGAAAGATCCAGTTGTTCACCATTCTGGAATGGAGAAGGTGGCAAACAGTCTACCCTTAAATCCAAGAGCAACAATGTGGAATTTGTCATGGCCTTAGATGAGTTGACCCAGTCTTTCTCCTTCCATGAATATCTTCTGAAAAAATTCCCAGTCCTTTCTACTTCTGTTTTATGGAATTTTATGCCAGGTACCATGAGAGTATAGTATCCCTGCAGTTTGGCTGGCCTTTTTTGCCCTCTTATTCTTCATTTTCCTGAACAAGATATTATTTTGTAGGAGAGGCTGGGAGAGCATCCTTTTTCTTTTAGTTGAGTATGATGCAATAAGAATAACAACTAATGGTTGACCTAGTTCTGTTTTAGAAAATGGTGTTTTTCTTTGTGCTAAAAAGAGGCAACAGTTGCCCCAGGTTGAAGAGTTTAAGTACCGTATGGTCATTTCTACAAGGTTATTGTAAGATTGATCAACTGGTTATGCTGGTATGCCAGTATTATTGTCATTGTACCAGTGAAAACTGTATCAAGGCTGAAAGAGAGAGTCAACTGCAGAAAGAGGACACCTTCAAATTTAGAAGCCCAGCTGGCTGCTAGATAGGAAGAGTTCTCCTGTAGCTCAACTGATTGAGACAGACATACCCTGCACTGTGAATCCAGGACTCGAAGTTTGTACCCGGCAGCTGTGAGTGAGAACATGATGCTGAGAGGTCTACCATCTAAATGAGTTTCTCACTGGTGGCAGAAAGTAACTCCTTAGGTGAAAGTATCACAATTTACCTTGTATTGCACATTCCCATCCATACCTGTGGGAAGTCACTATACATAAGGATTAAACAAATTTAATTAAAGATAAAAGTGGCTGGCTCCCACACAGAATTGTTGGCATCATTCTCTGTAACTGAGGAGTCAAGCTACCAGTTCAAATGGAGCCTAGAGTTGAGCATCTGTTCTTCCAAACTGAGTGGGGAGCCTGCTTGAGTTGTTTAGACATCTAGTGAGAATTCACCTTTGGTGCTTGCTTCAGAAAGTGTACCAAGCATGGCTTACAGGAGAAGACTCAGGGAAAGATTTGGGACATGGTGAAGGCGTAACATTTCTTCCCTGTGAATAACAATGAAGCAAATGAAAAGTGAGAGAGTGAATGAGTAGAATCCATTAATACATTTTCCAAACCACGTAATCTTAGTGAGGTTCAAAGTCTATGCTGTTCCGGCACAAAGCAGGAATAAGCTCTGGGTAGGACACCAGTTAACTTAATTACTTAGTTGCAAGAGGTTTTTAATGAAAGCTTCACTATTACTTCATGACACAGTGACAGAATGAGTACTACTCCTGGCTTGTGAATCCATCATCATGGGTTTGACTATCACAGCTGATTTTTGTTTCTAAGCAGTTTGCCATTTTTACCCATTTTCCCCAGGTTTTCTAATGGGCGATACTGGTTTTCATCCCAGAACCCCAAATACATGCCAGTTAGGTTGAGTGGTAATTTCAAATGGATCATGTGATGGACTGGCACCCTGGCAGAATCCATTCATCCAGGCAGTGCACCCAGTGTTGCTCTGTTAGGCTCCAGCCCTCCACAAATCTAAAATGAATTAAGAAAGTTTGCGAATGTTATATAATGTTTTACTATGGCCAAGAGCTCTTTCAAAGTTGTTTTTTTTTTACAATTTTAGAAGTTTTATATATATATATATATTTTTTTTTTTTAATAAACTCCATATTACTGAAAAAGCAGAGCTCCAATTCCCCAGGGCCATTTTATGTATTCAAAACAATTGAACATTATATTGGTAAAAGCCACAGAAAGCAAAATAATTACCCAAAATAAATTATGAGCTGCTGCTTTTTGATCGCTTGAATTACAAGCAATTCTTTCAGACAAGAATGCTGTTGGCAGTGCTCCCAACACTATAGACGCAGTATGTATTGATGTTATGTAAGATGTTTACCTAGACAATTCTTTGTTTATGGCATAATTGTTTCACAAAATTGGAGCTGCTGTTTTGAGCTATGTTGTGCTTAAGATGATCACTATCCTAATGTTTATTTTGCTGGGGCCTAAAAGATATAGGAATTCAGAAAGGTCTATCTCAAAAGATTATGTTTACAACATTTTACTTTCAATAGCAGAACATATTATAACTACCAGAATGATCAGAAAGTGGGGGAGCAAAGTTTTACTAAGATGGTTGTGGTAAAGTGGGGTCCGCGGCTGGGAAAAGTGACTGTTTTAATAAACAAATAATTCTAATTGTACAGTCACAATGGTACAAAGCCTCTCCTTGCAGCTGGTAAGATCTAATCCCAGGATAGGGCACAGTTAGTCAAACTCTTACTCTTTAAAGTTGCTAGTTAACCTAATTTGCCTGATACTCGAATGGGATAAATGGGTTGAAATAATAGATGAATATGGGCGGCACGGCGGCGCGGTGGGTAGCGCTGCTGCCTTGCATTTAGGAGACCCGGGTTTGCTTCCCTGCGTGGAGTTTGCATGTTCTCCCCGTGTCTGCGTGTGTTTCCTCCGGGTACTCTGGTTTCCTCCCA
This sequence comes from Polypterus bichir lapradei, assembly GCA_026402145.1. NCBI lineage: Eukaryota > Metazoa > Chordata > Cladistia > Polypteriformes > Polypteridae > Polypterus > Polypterus bichir. The sequence continues at coordinate 43,471,149 of JANRMT010062808.1, forward strand.
CAGTCCAAAGACATGCAGGTTAGGTGCATTGGCGATCCTAAATTGTCCTGGGTGTGTGTGTGTGTGTGTGTGTGTGTGTGCCCTGCAGTGGGCTGGCGCTCTGCCCGGAGTTTGTGTCCTGCCTTGTGCCCTGTGTTGGTAGGGTTTGGCTCCAGCATACTCCCGTGACCCTGTAATTAGGATATAGCAGGTTGGATAATGGATAGATGGACAATAGATGGATATGTGGCTAGAACAGGGCCATAAATTTAATGAACCAACCACACAATCATAAAAAACAGCACAGGCTTTGTTTAGTAATACAATATGGTATTTGTGTTATATGCTACTAGCTGTGTTACGTAGTTTTGCACATTTTGCACAAGTCAATGGGACATTAGTTAGTCGGGACTATGTAACTATGTACTTATCTGTGTACAATATTTGTATTAATTTGTTTATTTTTTACCGTTGGCTAATATTATTGGTTCTCTTGAGCTGCATACTGTTGCTGCATACAGTCCTTGGTGGTGGTATTGTGAATGAGATTGCAGCAGAACTCTATATTAAAGTGGAATTCGATAAAGTTAGAAAGATGATTTAAAAATGTAAAGGTAAATACGGTTAAAGCATCAAAGCCTAAAATTAGTACTAGTTCAGTATACAGTAGATTTGAATAAATGTCTACCAACAAAAAAAAAAGCAAAAGTAACTAATTACTTTTGCCCACTCAAAAGCACCGCCCTGTTCTCTTATATTATGAAAAACAGCATCTCTGTCAGCAATAGAAAAAAATCACACTTCATTCTGTTCAATTATGGCTTGGCTTTATCGGTTAATCTGTTGTGTTTTTTCACTTTTTCATTTTTTTTATTTCATCTGTTTTTATTATTTAAAAAGCACTAACAGTGATCATTGATTGGTATTGCAGACTTAATGACAGTATGTAGATGGACAACATTTATGGCTTTCTCTAAAAGGCAAGACTATGTACTGATAAAAAATGTAGTGTAATTAATTTCACTCAGATTTATTGTCACATGTGACACACCCCAGAAGCAACTGACAATGCTGTGTGATTTTTTTTTCCCCTGTTTCTTGCTTCACTCATTTCACCAAGGGGACCCCCGTCCTCCTGCTCTTCTTATCATGGTCGATACACAAATGGCGAAAGCCCCTATGCTTTTTAAATGCTGTCTGTTGATCATCAAGGACCTTAAACTTTTACTTTTAGATCCAGACGAGGCTGGTTTAAACTGGTATTTTAGGATGTAGACTTCTAATCATGTACTATATGCAGCCTTATGTCCATGCTCTTTTCAAATCCTTTTGTGCTCTCCAGATGTGCCTAATAAACACTGAATAAATCTGCTGCTCTTCTCACGTTTATTCCCCACAAGTCTCCATAACTAGTTTTTGTGTTTTAAAGATATGTGTAAGAATTTATTTGTTCTGAAAATTTACTGAAAAATAGCTACTTTCATGTTAATAGATGGAAATATTTGGACTGAAGCAGGACTGTGATATAGCGGTTACACAGCTCAAAAAAAGGCTTTTTTAATAAAATAAGTGGGAACACTTATGCAGCTGCGGGGAGTTGGTGGAGTAATTGTGGCAAGACGCACCTACAGCACACGTGAAGGTGTGGTCTTTCTTAGTTGCTTCATTGGCTTCCTGGGGTACGCAATGCTGTGCCCACTGAGACTTAAGAATGAGCTGACTCAAGAAAAGACAATACAAGAGAGTGAAGAAATGAAAGAGAAGAATAGATGCTGGAGGTTAAAGAACAGAAGAAGAGAGGCAAGAGCGTGAAGGACCGGTAGTGAGCCGGTGTTTACAGTGATTACATGAATGGAACCCCAGGAAGTAGCACATGACCAGCGCTCAGGAGGGGGCATGGGGACCACTCCTGTTGACCAACTGGGGAGCAGGAGTGATCATTACACTCCAGAGTGTCCTCTCGCCGGTTGGAGCCAGAGATCAGCAGTGGCGTGAGGATTGCGCATTTTCGTCGGGTGGAGCCAGCAATCAACAACAGTGGACGCGGGAGCAGGTTCTGGTGGCTCCCCATGGAATGCTGTGGATCGGGCAGCGTGGTCACAGGTCAGGATTGAAGGATGTCAGAACCTGAACGTCTCTCCATGCTGTGAGGCCCGAGTAGGATAAGCCGGAGAGGCATCGGTTTTTAAAGGAAAACACCGGGGATTGAGAATTTTAACTCAGACTCCTGCCTGAATTTTAACCTCGTTTTTATGGATTTATTTTTTCGACCATTTTCAACCTCCACTAACACTTGGATGTTTTTATGGATTATATTTTTTATTAACTTTTTGAACACTTGTTTTTGTTGAGTTTTTCATAAAAGCACTTGCACTTTTCTCCATCCCCTTGCTTGGCGTGTTTTGTCCTCATCTGCCACGCTAACCTCGGTTATGGTACTGATGGTGTCAGGTTGAAGAGGCTCCCATTATAGAAGAGGGAGCAAGGAACCGATCTGCAGCATCACAAGCACTTCTCATTCACTTAATTACTGTAGAAGGCAAGATTAATAAGAATAAAAATACAGCAGTATACCAAAAGGTTGTTGAATTTTTGTATTGTTTTTTCTACTATAATTCTGAGAGCTGTTAACCACCAAATCTCACTAATTCTGGTGGATGAGTAAGAGGCAGGTAACTAGTGATGAGTGAAGTGATTTACGCAAATTTGAATTCCCATTGAAACTTAGTGTTTCATTTTGTAAAACAATTCACTAAACAAATTCATTCCTGTCTGGAGACATTTACATACATCAATTTCACATGAATCTGCCTGTCATTTTGTATTTAAAAAAAGGTCTCTAATGGAAAAAAATCACTGATGCCCTGTTCGAGGTAAACACCACCATCTGGTTTAAATTTAACTTGTTTTCCATATAAAACTGTTGAATAACCCCAAGAATTATAATGTTGTTATGCCAGTAAACACGGTTTTCTGAATGGATTCATCTTTATTCCAATATGTAATTCTTAAAATAAAAAATTTTAAACTCTTATGTCAATTTATTCATTGACTATTTATAAGTAGGGTTGGCTGATTTTCAAGTTTTTTTAAACTCGGGTTTTGATTGTTGAATTTTTGCAGCTGATGAACTCAATGGCATCATTTTTACTTTGCCAACTGTCTGGTATTTTCCCTTATTTGCCTGTATGATCATAAATTCTGTTAAAACTTTAATTTACCTCATCAGGTGCTGCTTGTTCTGTTAGTCCTAATCCGTTTAATTTTTTTTTTTCAACTAAAATTGATTTTTAAATTTTGTGACTGAATTGAGATGGTCCACTTTCCTATCACTCCATGCTTTCCCTGAGGTCCATTTGTTAAAAGATTCTGCTTTGAAACATATTTTGCAAATTGCAGCATCCATCTCCAAGAAGTTAAACATTTCTCCCAGAAGCACATGCTGCCAAATGTTTTGCTGTAAGTATATTTTAACAAAATGTTCTGGCTTTAACCATTGCGTTTTAAACCCCAAACACCATTTCTTTGATTTATTACTTGAATTATGTTCAGCTTTTTGCTTAGACATGATTAAAGTGAGAAAAAAACAACAGTGCATGTAACACAGTTTTCATGCAGTCAAAGAACAGAGGTGGGGTGTGAAATAGTAGGTCCGCAGCTCAGAATAACAGGCCAGTTTTTAAATAAATAATCACCGCACTCACGGCTTATAGAGAGGGCATGGTAGTGTGGCCGGAGCGGTTCTCGGACGCGATGTGGTGCGGGCGTTTCCTCGCTTAAGTGCACAGGTGAGGAATCGTCTGCATCTGTAATTGATGCCAGGAGCTGCTAGTCGCTGCACCTGTTCCATGTCCCCATTATACATAGTAGGAGCGCGAGTGCGAAGGGTAGAGAAGAGAATAGAAAGACACATTTAGCAGAGGTTAAATGATAGACAGAAGACAGGAGTTGGAGTAAGCTGGCACTTATCTGGAAGAAGCAAGTGGACGGGGATGGTGTCTCAGGAGGAGGTACGAGGATCACTTCTTCTAAGCAGTCTGGAGCAGGAGTGATTGCTGTGCTCCGGGACGTCTTCTCGCTGGGTGGAGCCTAGATAGGCAGCGGTGGGAGGATGTCACACTTTCGCCAGGAGGAGCCTGGATGGGCAGAGGTGGGAGTGGGAGCAGGGTCTGGCAACTCTCTGCAGAATGCCATGGATCAAGCAGCAGGGACACGGGCCAGGTATAATGGATGTCTGCACCTGTTGGTGTACATCTCTTTGTGCTGCAAAGCCTATGAAGGATAAGCCAGAGAGGTGTCAGTTTGAAGAGGGAAGCACCTGGCAATGAAAGATTTTTTAACGATCCTGGTAGTATTTTAACCTTGGTTTTATTGGATCATTTCAACCTCCACATTTTCACTGTTTTTTAATGGATCATTTATTTATTGATGCTTTGATTGCACTGCACTATTTACTTGAACACTTTTTGGTTTTGACTGTTTTAAAATAACAGCACTTCTGCACTTTGCACCTCTCTGCTTGCTTTGTTTGGTGTCCTCATTGTCCAGCTCATCCGATTACATTACCAATGGTGTTGGGTTCAAGGGTTCCCAAAAGGGAATAATAGGAAAATCCTGCGTCGTCACATGTGGCCCTGTCAAAAACCAGAGCAGGTTGGGGATTCCCATGGATTTTCCCACAGTCATCCATACATATCATAATGGGAGGAAATGGGGGACTAAAGCCCTAGAAGCCCCCCAGTGACACCACTAGTGGCAGTGTTAAGGACAGATTGACTTTTCAATAACCTATAACAGGTTTATGTTAAAAGTAACATATTTAAATAAATTAAAATTAAACTAAATTCAAGCAAGATGTATTTTAAAATGCAATGTTAGTTAGCAGCACTCCATTAGAGAGTACCTCTTGTTGTTTCAGGTTACCTGTTCTTTTACGTGCTAGCTCATTAGCCATCTCTAAAAGACATTTAAACAAGAGAATACTACTGATATGTGCTATTCTTTATGTATATATTGTCAGAGATGCTTGGGGTGGCGACCGGGCTGGGACGCCCAGGAGGACCGGAAGAGGGCTTATGTCCACCTCAGACCACGTGGGGCCAACCACCCTGGTTCCTTTGGGGGCCACGGGTACAGAGCTTTGAAGCTCTACCCTGTAGGGACCCGTGGTCACCGCTGGGGGCGCCCCTGTGCCTAGAGAGCCCTGGACATCAGCACTTCCGCCACACCTGGAAGTGCTGGGGGGAAGAGGATTGGGGACACAGCCAGTGCTTCCGCCACACAGGGGTGTGTCGGCAGAAGGTCACTGAAGGACACCTGGAGCACATCCGGGTGCATATAAAAGGGGCCGCCTCCCTTCATATGATGGCTGGAGTTGGGAGGAGAAGACAAGGTCTTGGAGGAGAGGCAAGGAGGCGGCCTGAAGAGAGTGAAGGCATTGGACTGAGTGGCCAGAACTTTGGGGACTTTTGGGGTTTGAGCACTAATTTGTAAATATACACATTTATTAATATAAATGTGTTTGGGGTGAGTTTAACGTGTCTGCCTGTCTGTGTCCAGGTCATACTCCACAATATACGTATAGGGCACTTAAGTTCACAATGAATGTTGTGTTTCTCTCGTGCCTTTTCTTTCTGACAATTTCCATTTGCAAGCCGTGTTTTTGCAGGTATCAATGATTAAGCTAAGATTTGGTCCTAATTTTAATGGCCAAGGATAAATCAAAGTTATTTGCAAATTATGAATATGGGGTGCTGGGGTATGCAGAGCCATTGAATATGGCTTCTAATTTAATTTCTTTCCATCTTCTTTGTATTTACATTCCATGGTGCCAAATTGTATTTTGTTTCTTATTGCGTACCCTGCCATTTTGTATATTTTCTGAAAGCCTCAGGCACATTCTTGTTGTCAGTGGAGCCCTGTTTCTAACATGAAGTGGTTAGAAGTGGCGACGCATGCTATTTAAGTTGGTAGTATGCTATATTCTGCATCCAAGTTTCTGCATTTTGAAAAAAGAAAAAATTTCCAGTGTAGTTAGTTAAGATCTATTCAGGGAATAATGACTTTGATTTTCAGTTTAGTTGTCTGGCTTCGTTTGATTTTCTGGTTTGACCAATGCTTGCTTTTTTCCACTTATTGCTCTCTCTCATCTCCTGGTACTTTTGATTCTTAGCCGCCCTGCCCTTTTCCATCATTGTGGCAGAGCACAAGGTCACATAGCTTGGGATTACTTAAAGGAAGAGACAGGTCAGCATAGGTCTGTTTCCAGAAATTAAAATGGAATTTCACATACAAAGCGTGTGACGTATTCTAAATACTACGAAGTCTGCACTGCCATCAATACTAACATTAACAAAAATGTTAGACTGACCCTCCTACTTTTATAACCCCTTTAAAATTGTCATGTTTTTATTCGTCTCTGATATTCCATGCCATTTAATTTTTTTTCCATATAGCACTCTTCACCAAACAGAGGCTACATCCTGATGAATGCTATATGTACCAATGTACAGAAAACAGTCCTACTGCTCAAGAAGAACAGTGTAGGTGTCAAATAAGAACAATAAATAGTCCTATCAGTCTGCCATTTTTTTCTTTTAGGCAACCTTGGCTCCCAGTTGGTTGAATATAAAGAGGAAATGTATATTACATCGGATTGTGGGAAAACATGGAGACAGGTATGAATTATTTCCTAAACTCTAAAATGGGCAATAACAGAGTATTTGTATTGTCGTGGTCCATTTTCAAATTGATTTCAATCCTTATGTAGAAATAAAGTTGCACAATAATCCTTTGCCAGCCAAAACCCTTGTTGATTAATTTAATTAATTTCTAAAAATATTGCTGCCTGTGATATTGGGAGTAGATATTAATGTATTTAATCTTAGTTAAAATGCAAAGTATTTCTGAGTTCCATTTCTTTGTTAATAGACACATTTTTGGGACTGAATCTTTAATGATGTCATGGAGGCAGGAAGCTTCTCAACCGATTCTACTAAATTTTCAAAACTTGTTCCTCCAGTCAGATTTAGAATCGTGTTTAACAATTTCTGCTTTTTTTAAATAGAGACACATAATGTAGATTGCATTATTGCAGCTTTCCTGAGCAATATGTAATAACTGTATTGTACAAACTTTACTTTTCCTTTTTCTTCAGTGTACAAAGTCAGATGATATCTGAAGTTAAATATCCATTTTTTCATATATTAGGTGTTTGAAGAGGAGCACCACATTTTGTACCTTGACCATGGAGGAGTTATTGTTGCAATTAAGGATACTTCTATTCCCCTTAAAATTCTCAAGTAAGAAATATGGCATAAATTGAAAAGCCTTTTTTACCTTACATAACAATCTTTGAAAAGAATATAATTTTTTAAATGGACAAGTAAGTAGGAAATGTAAATGGAATAATAGTTGAGTAATGCTTTGTTGAAAATGTGGTGTTTTTTTACATGTAAATTATGATGCTTATTTTCTCTGGCATATCGTTTCAAACAGAGTTTCTAGACATATGAAAAGAAATGTTAGAATTTTGCCAGCCTTTGATTTTGGAAGGTAAGAAGTCATGACAACAATAAAATATCACGATTTTGTCTTGAGATGAATAAAAAGGTAGCACTTGGAACATTGTCATAATTTTGTAGATTTTCATATCTGACAAGGGTAACAATGAGAATGCTAGTGTTATGATTCCCATGTCCAGCAGGAGAATAACTACTGTGCTAAAGGTCAGTTGTTGCTATGTCATAAGATGACTAAAACTGTCTTCAACTAAGAAACTAGCAGGAATCAGACCTGTAGAAATTAAGATTGCAGTCACTAGCAGGGCAGATTCATCCAGAGGTCAGGGATGAACAGCTCGCCTGCACCTTCAGAGTTGGTCATTCCCTCAGCGTGATTCTCCCACTGAAGTTTTCCAGACAAGAAAACCATGTCAAGTAAGGTGGCACCTCATCACATTTTATAGATTTCTCAAGATTGTTGTGGGGGTGTAAAGTTGGATGAGCTGAAGAAAACATTAGAGCCAGGGCAGCAAGGTTAAAAAAATGAAATGATTTTTTCTTGTAAGCTGTTATCCAAGAAAACCTTTATCCAAAAGCTGGAAAGTCAGACAAATGTTACATCAAAATAGTTGCCAAAAAACAGAGCCTAAAAGGAAGCAAAGAAGTCAAAACCCTACACACTAAGCAAAAATTTGGTGTAATGTAAAATCAAGAAATAATTTCCTGGCTTACATGTCATGTTATTATAATTAGATAGATAGATAGATAGTTCTGAAGCAATCCCTTGTGCTAAAGACGGTGTAAACATGATTACCCCACTCCCTGTAATGAGAGTAGTTTTGTAGGTGCTGGAGTTTAATATGATTGTGTTTAAAGACACACTTTTAGAAAAATGGCTTTTCTTAATCTGGTCATGAACAGGCCAACTCAATGCAGTTGTTTTTTCCAAAAAACAGTGTCTACCAGATGTAATGAAGGACAGTATTGATGGAATTACCTGAAAGGACTACCATCAATGTGGTGATTTGAGAATTTTTCAGTGATCTTCAAACTTTTGATGGCCTTTACATGCAGACAATGGTTCATCTGTTAATATGCCTGGACAACAGCTCTTTTAAATTATATTAGCATAATCATAATATTATGATCAATATGATATTATTATAAATATTATATTAGTATAATTATTCTTTATTTATTTAACTGTGACCTGGGGTTAGAAAATAGTCACCAACCCTCTTTTTTGGTCTAAAAGGTGATTAAAGATTTTTGACATTTGGAAAGGGACCCAGCGTAAACATTTCTAGTCTAAAAATCCAGGAGTTGAAGGATCAATAACAACACTAGATGAATCTAGAAAATGGACATTAAATTGGCAAATAAAGAGAGAATTTTATCTACTGTATAATCTTTAGCAAAAAAACAGGAAAAACAAATATATGTTCTTGGAAAAGAAAGTGACAGTGGTTAAAATAGCCCAAAACTTGGAAAAATATTTTATTAATAGTTGTATGAATGAACTGCGGTGGGCAGGCACCCTGCCCAGGGTTTGTTTCCTGCCTTGCGCCCTGTGTTGGCTGGGATTGGTTCCAGCAGACCCCCGTGACCCTGTAGTCAGGATATAGCAGGTTGGATAATTGATGGATGGATGTATGAATGAAGGTTAGCCGATCTGTGTTCCATTATTTCACTTAGCATTTTTGTACAGGCTTAAAATCTGGTTAAGTGTATTATGTAAGGTGTTGTATAATGCTTTTTAGATAATTTAGCGAGCAGTGAAATGTTGCAGCTGAGACACTGGAGCACAAAGATGTCACTGCAATTCCTGCCTCTTACTCAGGGTGGGACCCAAAGTACGTTGTGCTCTGATTACTAAAAATATGTGTGTAAACATCTGAAATGTATCGCAGTCTTACAAATTAAGGGTTAAGGACTCTACAATAAAGACAAAGTAATGAGTTTTACATGTGATTGCTAGATAGTAAGCAGAATCCTTAGAATATCTTTGAGTTAATAGACAATATGTATTTTATTGATAACAGTCACAGTTGTAGACATCAATTTCTTTGTACTCTTACTTCATAATTTCTTCAGGTTTTTTAGTTCTCTTGAGTCTTTTCCAGCTAAGTGGTGAAATACAGGAGCCCAACTCCTGGGCTACTTTAAATGGATGTGATAACCAATTATTCTTTGGCTTGTCATGTTGAATTAATGCTCAGACAATTTACTTACAGCATTTGCACACATTAAAGTGGATAAGGTCTTGGTGATCCTGAACTCTGGCTTGATTATTTTAAAATCTGACTTTTATTTGACAGTGGAAAGGTTATTTAATTTGAAAGTTTCTAAAATGACACTATCCTGTGTGCTAAAAATGTGTCAGTTGGGATCTTGATTCGTTTTGCTTATAGATCATGTTGCCAGTGTATTGTAGCTGTAACAAGTATGTAAATAATAATAATAAATTATATATATTTGAATTATGCATTGTTGGGGCCTTATACTGTATATTCCCCATGGAATTTTTTCTGTATATTTTCACATCACATTTGAAAGAAATTCCCTAAAGCCCATTATTTTGTCTCATGGTGGCCACAGTCTGTAAATTAGAACCTCAAAGTCATTTTCTTCTTCAGCATCAGTCTGAAATAGCAAGAGATCATAAGGAACTTCCTTCATCCCAAGGAAGCTTGACATTTGTTGTAATCCATTAGTTGCAGTAGAGCAACTGCACAAACGCTGCCAGACATTTTCCGTAGAATGTAAAACCTCTAGGAACCCAAGTCAAATGGATTAATCCTTCAGTAGCTCATTGCCTAGATGACGAATAGCTAAAATCTCTTTCAAAACATGTTTAGTCTGTTTGATTCTGCTGTATTGCCGTGACTGCCTCTTTTAGCTCTGGTGTCCTTACCATTGCTGATGGCACTTCTTTTCCTTCCTTATAGTGCTCCCTGATTTAAGCATTTACAATTTACACTACAATACAATTTATTTTTGTATAGCCCAAAATCACACAAGAAGTGCCGCAATGGGCTTTAACAGGCCCTGCCTCTTGACAGCCCCCCAGCCTTGACTCTCTAAGAAGACAAGGAAAAACTCCCTTGTTGGGAAAAAATACACAGAACTGAACAAATCCTCAATACAGTATAAAAATAAAAAAAATTCACAAGTACGGAGCAGAATTTAACAGTAGATGATATCACATACTGTAATATGATTTGGATTTGTTTAGAGTCCCGGAGACCACAGCCATCTAGCTGCCTCCCCCATTTGGCCATTCCACTGCTGAAACAGCGCTGGGCCAGCCAATCCGATGAAAGGACCCCTCTACTCAATGATTCCTGCGATCCTCCATCAGGGATGACTTTACCTTAGGCAGGCAAAACAACTTGGCAGGTGGACCGTGGCACTAAGTGCCACATTTGAGTACCAAGAAGAGAAACAGAATAGGTGAGGGTTAGTAACAAACAGAGGTGGGTAGTAACAAGTTACATTTACTCCGTTACATTTACTTGAGTAACTTTTTAAAAAAATTGTACTTCTAAGAGTAGTTTTACTGCACCATACTTTTTACTTTTACTTGAGTACATTTGTGAAGAAGAAACGCTACTCTTACTCCGCTACACTCAAATCGTTACTTTTTTTTCATTAGATACAGTACGCTATATTTTTGCCAGAGAGAATCTGCCAGTGGATCTACTGCATGACTGTTTCACCAATCAGACACAGCAACAATAATCACAAGACTCTGTTTCACAAATCAGACGTAGCCATGCAGTCACTTGACCACACACTAACTGTCGCGTCCTAGCGGCACAAATTCCTCACGGACAGGGTAAGAAAGAATACTGTACATGAAAAATGAGAGCCAACTCCTGCTGAAGCTTAACCATCACTTCACTGAGTGAAGAACAAGCACGTTTTAACCAAACATGCACAGACACAGACAGTCAAGGTAAGGTGAGACTTCTTGTACGTGCAGAAGCCGCCTTGCTCTAATGTTATTTTCTATCAGCTGTGCTATTTGGAGGGCAAGTGAATATGCAGTATTATATTGTCAGTGTACAGCAGGGGTGCCCCACACTGTTTTCAGCTTGCAAGCTACTTTTAAAATGACGAGGTCAAAATGATCTACCTACATTAAAAATGCTATATACAGTGCATCCGGAAAGTATTCATAGCGCATCACTTTTTCCACATTTTGTTATGTTACAGCCTTATTCCAAAATGGATTAAATTCATTTTTTTCCTCAGAATTCTACACACAACACCCCATAATGACAACGTGAAAAAAGTTTACTTGAGGTTTTTGCAGATTTATTAAAAATAAAAAAACTGAGAAATCACATGTACATAAGTATTCACTTTATACTTTATAAATAAAATATATGTTGTCGTACCTTGCATAACTGAATAACCCTTATGGCACAATAACAATTCAATACATTTATGGTCACTACAGTATTTGGATTTAATAATCTTCATGTGGGAAAAGGCTGACTAGCATAAATAACTAGAGCCGAATAATGCAGTCAAGGAGGTAGCACATTTCCTCATGTTTGGGTACTTTTCCTCTGTAAGTTCCAAAACTGTGCAAGAGCCCTGTAAGTGGTTTGCACTGTTCAAACATACATGTTACCTATTGTAGGTATCAGCTTCAAAAGCTTTGTTGTGAAAAACTGAGATTTGGAACTTTGTGTTATTTGTGCATCTTTATTTTGCAAAAATGTTATTTATTTTTACTCATTTTTTACTTTATTATTTGGAAATAGCAGAATTTGCACATTATTTTATATTTTTGTTTGTCTTATTACATTTCTAAAAAATCAATAATTTATTATGATCAAACAGTTACTTAGTACTTGAGTAGTCTTTTCACCAAGTACTTTTTAACTATTACTTGAGTAATTTTTTGGATGACTACTTTTTACTTCTACTTGAGTAATATTATTTTGAAGTGATGCTACTCTTACTTGAGTATAATTTTTGGCTACTCTACCCACCCTCTGGTAACAAATTATAACAATCATGTTACTTATGTTTTAGTGCTAATGACTAACAACAGAGATGCAGTCTAATTCTATTTCTAACAGGACACTTTTGTTCTTTTTTGATTATGACTGTAGCATTTAGTACAGCCAGTATTCTTCCTGCTAATCTTTATTAGTTTTATTTGTTAGCATTTTCCAAGTAACTTCTCTAAATATATATATACAGAAGAGCCAAAACATGACCAAATGCCTAGTAGACTTTTGCTCCTCTATGTACCGCTGAAACTGTTCCAACCTGCTAAAAGCATACTCTCTCTGTATCTGACACCAAGATGTTAGTTAGCACCAAATCCTCTAACTCGTGTAAACTGCAATTTGGTGCCATCACGTTATTAGTGTTAGTCCAAAAACTCCACTGATACTCGACTGGATTAAGATCTGAGGAATCTTAGAATCCAGGGTAACACCTTCATCTTTTCATCATGTTCCACAAACCATTTTTGAACAATTTGTGCTGTGTGGCAGGATGCATTATCCTGCTGAAAGACATTATTTCCATCGGGGAATACCATTGCAATGAAGAGGTGTACCTGGTTTGTGAAGATGTTTAGGTATAATGTGTCAAATTAACATTCACATAAATGCCCAGACCACTGATATTCTCATTTGTGCACATGATGCAACAGAAAATGGGATTTTTGAAAAAGGCGACCTTCTTCAACTGATCCAAGGTCCATTTCTGATGCTGACATTCCCATTTTTGATTCTCTTAATAGTGGATAGGAGTTAGCATGGGCACTCTGGCTGGCCTGTGGCTATACATTGCCATATGCAGTAGGGTTCAATGTACTGCATGTAGTGAGTCATTTTCAAGAATGCATGATCCACCCCCACTCCATCACTTATCATGTTCTATGACACACCACTACCTTCACTCTTGTTCAGTCCAGCAGGCAGTTACTGCATAGTAGTATACATTGTGCTGTTCTTGTTTACGGTGACACAGTTAAAATAAATATAGCTAGATGAGCAAACATTGCAGAAAACCACTCACAAATCAATTATCATTATACTGTAAATCCTTTTTTTATCATGACAGAATATCAAGTATGGATTAACCAAACGTCTGAACTGTTGGGATCAATCCAGTGTCTATCTTCAAGATTTGTAGTCAGATGAATAATTCTGACTCTCTGTCTAAGGTCAGGCTCTCTTTTATCCTTTCATGACTGGAAGGAGTGATGTTTTTTTTCTTGGGCTCATAAAGTATGTTTTACTTGGGGTGAGGTTCTTCCATGCTAAGGGCAGAAGCCGAAGTGAGGTTATTGAAGGTGTACTGTCCATTTCTTCCTACTGAGTAATATTAAAATGCATGATAATATCATTTTTTAAAAGAGCTTTACCATGGTAGGATGTACTTTATAATAGTGGTAATTGTTGATTCTAAAGAATAATGTGAATCAGAATAAGTTTTTTGTGTTTATGTGTGTGTGAGTGTGTGCATCATACTGGCTGCACTATGCAACTGGTGCCAAGTGATTTGCAGGACTATTGCTTTTATGGGTTGGGCAGAAAGGTAAAAACCACTGTTACACTGACCGGTTTCCCATGATTAAGTTGGAGCCCATCTGTTACTGATCTTTTTTCCACTTTGTGTCTTTTCCCCAAGTTTGCACACGTGGAGACTAAAGTTGAGTGAATGGTGTCCAGGACATGCTATAAATGATAACTCAATTAACCAGTAAGAGCAGTGAGAGCTTAGAAACATAATAAATACAATTGTAGGGTGAAGAAAACACAGCACTCCAGTGCGATAGTTCAACCATTTGCATAAAACAAGAAAAAAAGAACAGAGCAATGCAGTGTATTTTTCAGAAGCCGAAAAATAACTAATCGTGTAAAAGCTTAGATGGCTTTATTCCAGGATTCATGCCGAATTAAACATTCTAAGAAATTAATTGCTTGAACAGTTTGAGATGCTTGTTTTAACGTTTAAGACCTTTGTAGATGTGAGTGTTTTAACCCTGTATTAATTTATGATTAAGCTAGCTTAGACCATTTTTAATAGTTAACATTTTTCACTTTCTTTTTAAGGAAACACAAGTTAAAACTTAAACGTTAACCCACAGTTAAGCCACAGTTTAAACAAGTAAAAAAGAATTTAGGAATAGTAAATCTTGTCAGTTTTTAAAGAGTACCTACTGTGTGCTTAGCCATTTTGATGAGTAAAAGATCCTGACATTATCACAGAAATGGATCATTTCACCATTATCACCTTCTACAAAATATTCAAAGTGTGAATAATAACATTCTGGTTAGTCATGTTCTGGCTTTGCCTTGAAATGGAACATCTGTTTCCAGGACATATTCTTTTCTTATGGAGATTTAATATTTTGTTTCTCTTCCTCTACCTAGCCTCATGTTTCATTGTCTGTATTCATATCAAGTACTTCTTATGCCAGTGCAGTCATGGCTGTTTTGATCTTCCACAATCCAGAAAGGTTAAAAGAACAACAGTGTGGCAGAGGTACTTTAGGACAAAAAAAGGATTAGTCTGGTCAGAACTGATACAAAGAAGCTAGGGGAACGAACTGCTTTAAAAACACTAGACGACAAATAGGTCCACAACCAGATGAAAACAAATAGACAGTCACGAAGCCCTGCCAAATGTTGGGCATAATTAAAAGTCCAAGACCCTTGGAAATAATTGTCAAATAAAAAATACTGTAAGTTATATAAAATATTAACTGATAATTACTAAACTCCTAGTTTTTACCAGTATAATATCCTGAAACTGCCACCTCCTCTACCCTCAGTTGTCAACAATACCACAAAGTACATGAACTACTACAATTGGGACAGCTACACATCCATTACAAGTATACAAAAATATATATATAAGTCATAAGCATCTTCCAGGTTTACAAAGAACGTATTTATAGGTGTATCAAAATCCAATGATCCCCCAAATATCTAAGCAAGGACAAACAGAGCATGTCAAGGAGAGAATCCACATTGCATGTTATGAATCTTAGGTTCATCTACCATATCACAGGCTCTGTTCCGACATCCCAGCATATGCTTCTCAGGGAGGATGAGGAGTGTCATTCGTTAGTATCTTGAACACACACCGCTGTAACCCTTTTCAAAAAATGGGAGCAGTCATAACCCATAACTATAACCATAACCCCAAGAGACTTCACATAATATCCAATACTTTCAGAATTTCTGGTGGAACTTATATACCCCCTAACCTTTACAAAACTTTTGAATCACCACAGCTAAAGAGATGGACTCAAAACCAACTAATTCTTTTGGCAGTGCCTGCTATAAGGAGGACATATCAACTAGGTTTAGATATTCCTGAAAGAGCTCCAACCAAAGTGCTCACAATGTCAACATTAAAATATAATTCTACAAATCTTCCAGATTATTTGTAAATAAGTTTAAATTGATAGATCATTAAGTAGACTCTGATGCAAGTCACATGATACGTTGAATGAAGTCCAGATGTGTTAAATTCAGATTCAGGAGGCAGGTTTTTAGGCCAGCATTGGCCCAAAATGAGACAGCGGTGTTAAAAATTCAAAATATACTTTGCAATGTCCTAAAAGCACAATGCCCTTCATAAGAGATGAAACGTTAAAACATCTGGCTTAAAGGACAAGAGCAATAAAGAATTTTTATAAATGATTCATTTGTTCATTCAGTGTCTCCTTCTTAAGATCCCCATGCTTGAAGTTCACGTCTCCAGGGTAGGATAATTGTTAGCAGTGTACATATATAATTCACTAGCAAAATACCCGCGCTTCGCAGCGGCGAAGTACTGCCTTAAAATTTTTATTAAGAAGAAAATTAAACCTTTTTAAACTGAGAGAAAATATACCAATAATTATTTGTTAAGGATCTCTTTGTATGCCACGTTGTCAGTTCGGCCCTCCAGTTGTAATATGACCAAGCTGTAGCTGTGCGCTGAGCTTACTCTTGAGCATGCAACGTACAGTTGGCCATGTGAACAGTAATCTTGTTTCAAATCTCACAGCTTGGATTGCTGCTGTCATAATCGGTTTGAGTTTCATGGTTTGTTTCAATTACGACAGTATTTGTAGGACTTGTGTTGAAGAGACATTCGGAATCTGTCAAGCGTTGTAAGTATACAACCAGTTTCATTGATAACTTCACATCCAGCTTTGGAGAGTTTAAACATTTCTAAACATCAAAGTGTCCACTACTGAAATCGTCACCTGTGAAGCTAAGATGTTTAAGAGGCATTGACGGTTGTCCAAAGGTGTAAAATATTTGGCCATTTCGGTACACTTAAGCATTTCACTCTTCTAGTGCTCCTGTGTACTATAATTATCTCCTGTACCGTCATCAGTCCACACCTTGAACCTGTCCCAGTCATTCAATACATAAGACACAATGTCCCTCCGGGTATCAAGAGTGAGCCTGATATGGTCGTGCAATATGTAATAAAGAGAATGGAAAAGGCAGGTGCCATCTCCGGGCATGGAAAGCACTTGGTAAGTGACAGTTATTTGATCGATGGTGATCACCTCGATAGACATGTTAATGGGGATACGGTTGGAATGATAAAGGAAATGGGTACCTGAACAATGTAAAGTAAGTCTAAAATACCTACACAATAACTATAATCGTAATAAATGAACAATAAAACAGTGGAGAAGCCATGGATTAAATAACAAGGCTGTAGTTATCAGCAGGAAGACGTGAATACCGTGGCGAAGCAAGGAAGGGAATGTAGAGACTGGAGCGACAGACGGCCTTATATAGGCAGGCAGACAACAACGTGGGAGGCGTTGGGATGGGGGACCCAACACTGCCTCACACGGTGACCGAGCTGCAGGCTATGGACGTATATATGTATGTAAGTAGGATTCAGTTAGCGTTGGGAACCCACGTACCAAATTTCTTGAAGATGGGCCCATAAGTAACAAAGACTGTTGAAAAGTTCAATATGACGGCCGACAGTGGCATCATATCACCAAAATAAGTACCAAATTTCAGCCTTCTACCTATACGGGAAATTGGAGAATTAGTGACGTTGCAAAGTTCAATATGGCGGCCGACAGTGGCGTCACACCACCAAAATAAGTACGTACATTGGTTTCGTTTAGCGCAGGGAAGCCGCCTACCAAATTTCGTGAAGATGGGGCCATGAATAAGAAAGTTCAACATGGTGGACGTTGTTGACCGTTATGACCGTTACGCTTAGAATTTCGAAATGAAACCTGCTTAACTTTTGTAAATAAGCTGTAAGGAATGAGCCTGCCAAATTTCAGCCTTCTACCTACACGGGAAGTTGGAGAATTAGTGATGTTGGAAATTTCAATATGGCAGCCGACAGTGGCATCATACCACTGAAATAAGTACGTACATCGGTTTTGGTTAGCGCAGGGAAGCCACCTACCAAATTTCGTGAAGATGGGGCCATAAATAAGAAAGTTGAACGTGGCGAACATTGTCAACCGTTATGACCGTTACGCGTAGAATTTCGAAATGAAACCTGCTTAACTTTTGTAAGTAAGCTGTAAGGAATGAGCCTGCCAAATTTCAGCCTTTTACCTACACGGGAAG
>JANRMT010062808.1:43489621-43536816 GCA_026402145.1 Polypterus bichir lapradei
CTTCTTATTGTTTCGCTGCCTTCTCAATTATATAATGCATGTTTTCTTCAGCGCTTTTTGGGGCTCTTCCTGGTTTTCTACGTACTGCGTGATTACGTGGGAGGCGTGATGATGTCAAACTCCGCCCCCACGGGTTTCAAGCTCATCTCCATTACAGTAAATGGAGAAAAACAGTTTCCAGTTATGACCATTACGCGTAGAATTTCGAAATGAAACCTGCCCAACTTTTGTAAGGAAGCTGTAAGGAATAAGCCTGCCAAATTTCAGCCTTCTACCTACACGGGAAGTTGGAGAATTAGTGATGAGTCAGTCAGTGAGTGAGTGAGTGAGTGAGTGAGTGAGTGAGTGAGTGAGTGAGTGAGGGCTTTGCCTTTTATTAGTATAGATTACAAAAAAGAAGGTTTATTTAAACATTTTCTGTTCTGAAGATTACAGGATGGAAAACCGAATTCAAGCCTAAAGATTGGGTGGAAACAGAACAATAGTGGAGCCACTCATGTTATTAAAATACTCAGGACATGTGACAATAATAACAACCCTATAGACCTACAGCCAAAAAGCTTTAACAGAAAGTCTCTGACAAACCGTATAACATTTCTAACCCTAACCCTGTCCCTAAATCAAAATAAATTTAAGAGTCCTTCAGCATTTAGAAAGAATTAGGAGTGACAGCGTAAAAAATAAGACAAATTGATTATTTACCTCAAATAAAGACGAGAACACATTTAATTAATTGTGGTAGGTCACTGATTTATTTATTTTTCTTTTAGTGGTAGAACTATGACTATGTTTAAATGCTAAAAAGAAAATCATGTAAATGGCTCCATTAAACAGTGAGTTTAGAGTTTCTGCATATTCTTTTGGAAGAGAATAATGTTACCTAATCATACATGTACAGAGTGCGCACAAAGTCCATATACCTCTGTCTTTTGGAGGATTTTGAAAGCTAAAGGTTACCTCTTAAGAATCCAAAACATCTGTATGGGTCCCTCCATGATCTCTGCATAGCCGAATGTGCCGCCAGGTTCTCCTGCTCATGTTCTGCAACATTTACGGGGTGACTTTCTGGAACGCTGCACGAACTGCATGTTTCAGTTCATCGTTCGATGAATAACAGCGCTTCCGTACGTCTTCTTTGATAAACCCCCAGAGTGCATTATCTGGAGTTGTGAGATCAGGGCTTCTCGGAGGCCACGGAAGAGGAGCGGGATTGTTGTTTGATCCTCGTCCGATCCAATGATTCCCAAAACCTTTGTTGAGGCGGTCACGCACTGTGATTTCGAAATGGGCAGGTGCCCCGTCTTGTCACTGTCAAGGACGCCCTGGTTTCTCAGTTGCGGGATGAGCCAGCCATTCAGCATTTCCAGATAACTGTTTTGGTTAACAGAACCGTCAAAAAAATAAGGGCCACACAAATGCTGTGCTGTCATTCCGGCCCAGATCATCACGTGTGGTAGGTTATGCTCAATTTCTTCAAAGAAATGTGGATTTTCTTTTCCCCAGAAAAACACGTTTCGATTGCGGGAGCTGCGGTAAATCGCGCACTTGTCAGAGAACATAACCTTTTCCTTCTCAGCATTTGTTGGAAATTGGTGCAGCATCAGATCACAAGCTTCCTGATGTCTGTCCAAGTCGGCATCTGATAACTCGTTAACATGCAATGGATGGCAACATTTCATTTGCAAGTCCTGTTTGATGTGTTTTTGCATTGTCGATTCCGCTATTCCCAACTCAGCAGCACGTTTACGAGTGGATTTCATTGGGGATCGTTGGACAGACTCTGCCACATCTGCACACATTTCATGCCTTGTGGATGGTTTTCCACTTCGCGGCGCATCTCGGACACTGCCCGTTGCAAAAGCCTTCTTCTCCCACTGCAACAACGTCCTCTTTGTCAGCGATGCCTTCCCAAAACATACAACAAAGTCATCCATGACATTTTTGATCGATTTCCCAGTAACAGGCCGCTCAGAAATCCACACAGTGGCCACCAAACGTTCCTCGATCGTGAAAACACTTGTGTCACCCATCGCTTCATCTTGGAATGACCGCCACATTGTTGCGATTTTTTGAGCGGCAGCAGGTGGCAGCACCAGACAGGATGTCGGAAACACACCTCGAAAAACCGGGAAGACTTGGGCTGATGTCCACAGGATCCAAATTGTCATGGTTATTCCTGTAAATGATCCTAAAGATAGTAGCACACCCTGTATATGTTCCCATTTTGAAAACTGATGTAAAAAAGAATGTACAAACTCACTGACTATGCTAAACACAGTTAGAGGATCAAAAGAAGGATCTGAAAGGAAGAGCGAGAAGTGAAGCTGAAAACGCACAGTGAACTTGGACTGCACACGATCTAGCAACTTAGAGTACAGTAAATGTGAAGGATTGTAAAGGAACATGAAAACGGGGCCGGAGCAGAATGAAAGGAGTACAAACTGAGAAGAAGATGAGGTCGAAGGTTCCATTTATGTCAGGGTTCAAGTGTTAATCATTTAGTTTTTAACATGTCATAGAGGAAATGCCGCAGGCCCAACTGCTATGTATATTGGCTTTGTTAAGGTGGAATCATGTGTTTAGGAGCATTGAATCTTTGTTTAAAATAAAGAAATAACCATGCTTAAGAAATCACTTTTGAACTTATTACAGATTCAAAGGGAATGGTTTAGGATTTGATCAAACATTTGTTTATAATTATGGCTTGGTCCTGCCCCAAGAATAAGTTTGCCATCCTTTCATTTCAATGTATCAGCTCCTGCCCATCTGACCACACAATGAAAGTTCCCTTTACAAGTTGTTCTCCACTCTGCTCGATCATATCCATGTTGGTCAGTACAGAGTGAAACAGACTGTGACAACTGGGGCAGCAAAAAGGGAAAGCATTGAATAGAACTCAAAACAAGTCAGCAAAAGTATTTATTTCTTCTCAGCAGCTTAGTTTCTAGCTTAAAAAATAAGTTGGCAAACAAAAGTTATAAATACAAAAATGTGCTAGATCCTTGTCCATGTGTGCTCTTTTCCCTTTTATGCAGTACTGTACTTCCGTATTGCATGAATTAGTTTTGCAGTGAGTGTATAAATACAAATGGATCATGCCAGCATTGTTTCAGTTTTGTCATAACCTAAACTCAGTTTAAAAATAAAAAATATGCATCGGTTTGTTTAATACCAATGTCACTAAGTGATAGTTCTAAAAGAACATGACAGTTTAGAAACACATTAGTCAGGCTGACACTGATATGTTTTTCAGTAGCTAGTCTTTCTGCAAGGAAGAATGTTAAATTTGATCCCATTTATTATTAATCAATTAAATGCTATGTAAACAAAAATACAATTTTGACACACAAAAACAGTAACATCATGCTCTCTCTCTCTCTCTCTCTATATATATATATATATATATATATATACAGTATATACAGATGATACACAGTATATAGTGTTTACATAACACATAATAGCTTAATATAAAATGTAAAAGAGGTCAGTCTTTTTTAACTACAAATTCACTCCATGACAGATCAAGTTCACTGCAAATACTGAGATGTAAATAAAAGTACTTAGTAATGGCAAATCAGAATTACTGCATTTAGTTAAAAAGCAATCTGAATTGTCTCAACAGCTCTAAACAGGGTATCCTATACTGAAACTGACATCATTCCAGAGTTTGTGAGCTCTATGCCTTTCTGCAGCAGTTGTATTTATCCTTGGAATTTTAAGTAGGCTTGCATCTTGATATCTGGATGAAAACTAGATTTTAGGTAGTCATAATTTCTTTAGGGTAAAGGGAGACTAATCCATTTTTGACTTTACACGTGGGTAAAATTGACTTTAAAATGAACTGGATACCACTGAAGTGATTTAAGAACTAGAGTTCTATTATCATACTTTTTGTTTCTAGTTATGATTCTTGCTATCATGTTATGAATTCAACAAGAACGTTTATTTCTATGGCACATTTTCATACAAAGGATGTCGCTCAAAGAATTTTACATGATGACAAATAAAACATACCAAGAAAGAAAAACAAATTAGAAACAGGTTTAAAAAATGTACACTGTATTTTTTCTCTTTTCAGGTTTAGCATTGATGAAGGTCAGACATGGAACACACACAACTTCACCAGCACTTCTGTATTTGTTGATGGGCTGCTCAGTGAACCTGGAGATGAGACCCTTGTTATGACGTGAGTACTTCTGCACTTACTTTTACTTTGTTTCTTGAGATAAGCAGAATTTTTGTTTAATTAAAAACTGTGTTTAAAATGTATCAATTTTTTACTGTAGCTTTCTACTGAAAAATGTGATCAAAAATTAAAACTTAATTTCACTTGAAAATACGAGTAAATAATCTGAAAAATGGGTGATCATATTTTTCCCTAGGAACCATGCAAAAAATGACAAAATAGGAGTTTCAAGATAAATTCACCCAAAAATTATTTTAAATGCATAGAGTTCTAAAGTATTAGTAGTAACAGATTACATAAAAATTTTTAACTTGCATTTAAAACGAACATGCAACATATTGTTACTTTCTGATAAGCAAGACTTCATTTTATTTAATAAAAAACACACACTTCCATTTGTTCATCTCAGGGTACTCTAATTTTCTTTGGCATCCCCAAGGTATTATGTCTTTATGTATTCTTTATGTATGTATTGTATCTCCCCATTGGGTGTTTGAACTTACAAGGAAATAACTTCTATAATTATTTAGAGATTCTAAGGTAATCTTAAAGGACTCAGACTGATTTTATTTTGTTTGGTTTTATTTTATTTTTATTTTATCAAGTTTATTTATTTCATTTATATTTTTATTATTATAACTGTTTTCATTCAGCGTAAAGGGTATTTTAAGTCTCTCTGTCTGTCTATCCTTTTACCTACCTGTATCTCCATGACATAGCCTATACTGTATACAGTAACTCATATTGACTCCTTAGACATTTGTGGAACCTCAGCTCAGTCCACACAGGACAGTTTCACTGGCTTGTCGGGGTGAAACAAAAAGTAAATGTTGTATCTAGCTGTTGAGGTTCAGCTGAGAAATAAAAAATGAAAATTAGCTATTTGTGTTTCATGCAGATTGGCTTTAGCTCAGCTTTTAATACAATTCTTCTGGACATTCTAGTCAGTAAACTGGCTAACCTAGGTCTCCCTCCACTCTTCTGCACCTGGATAAACGGCTTGCTCATCAACGGCCTCCAGCTTTCCTCAGCTTACTCAGCACTGGTTCTCCACATGGCTGTGTGCTGAGCCCACTGCTGTTTGCCCTCTACACTCATGACTACAGTCCAGCCCACCCTAACAACACCATCATCAAATCTGCCGATAACACTCCAGTGGTTGGACTTATCACAGAGGAGAGATCCTGAAATTGTCAACTTGAAGCTCAACAAATAACCTAACACTGATCACCATGAAAACAAAGAAAATCATCTGGGGCCTAATGCATAACGGCATGCATAGAATTCGCACTATAACATGACGTAAGCACAAAAGCGGAAATGTGCGCCTGCTACCCTATCCCAGATCCTCCCAGAATTACGCCTCTATGAATATGCAAATCAATATAAATAGCCCTTAAGCTCAGTATTAGTAGGAAATAAAATTTCAGTGAATACCAAGTGGAGGCAAGGAAAAACAATATTTGTTGGTTTAAACAATGGTATAAACAACAAAAGGAAGTTTATCGAGTGCTCAAGCTCAAGAAAGCTCAAGTACACAAAGTTGCACAGTGCCTGAAATAAAAAAGAAGTTGTCAGATATCAAAGTCGCTGTGAAAAGGTGAGTCGTAGCCCACCATCTGAGTGTCATATGAAAGCTTATTAGGGTAAAGAGAAAAAAAAGGCACACAGTGGGGGGAAAAAAGCACGAAATGTCAACTTTAATCTCGAAATTTCCACTTTAATCATGTAGTTTATTTTGTCATTAAAGTAGAACATCACAAACTTCATCTTAAAATCATTTAATTTACTAGTTTCTCAAATCCCATCGTAAATAAAGTAGCAAGTTAAATGCTTTGTTTTGTATTTGATCTTCTATGTGCTCTATGTGTATGAATCACTACATGATTCCGGGCTTTTTCTTCCTCCGACAGGACACAGAATCCGTTACATTCATGATATTACAGCTCTCTGAATAATTAAAATACTGAGATGTATATGTGATATCATTTTCATGATGATAGGAGTTAAAGCATGTTATTACACATGGGAACACGGTGGCGCATTAATTGTTCGTGGCTCACGCAAGATGCTTGCTGCACCATATGCGACCTTCGATGAAATACTTTATTGTTGCAGTACCGTCTGTTTCAAACATACTAACCTCCAATTCCTGTCCTTACTTTTCTTTCTGCAAATACCCAATCGGCGTACAATCAGCTTTGTAATAGACATTAAGCCATCTGTAAGCTTAGAACGCAGATTCTTCAAAACTTTTAAGGAACATTGAAATATCTTCGTAGTACGTGTCTAATTATTCTATCCATCTATCCTTCAAGTGTCACGTCAGCACCAGCAAGAATACAGCACGAGGCAGGAACAATCCGTGAACGGAGCACCAGCGGCTCGTTAGCGCTGCAGCACCGTGTCCTCACATGTTGAATTATTAACAATATAGATTATTTAAATGAAGTTAAAGTTTTATCTGTATAATATAATAAACATATTTTGCTGCATTTCATCCTAAAAATGATATCGTCATCATATGTAAATACGCGCTTTATAAAGTGGCTCAGGTTGTGCAATATTATAACTGTATCGCAAGTTTACAGTGAGGTGATTGTACTTATAAGTACAAACAGTTCTACAAGGAGCACTTGATGGACTGATTGAGTGCGTTTAGAGTTCTTGGGATGAAACTGTTTCTGAACCGCGAGGAAAGGCTCTGAAGCGTTTGCCGTATGAGAGCAGTTCAATAGACAGCATGGCTGAGGCAGCATGTGCTTGATGCTGTATACCGATAATTCTCTTTCTCACCAGCTGCTGTACAGCTGTGATTCACACTCAGATACAGTGATATAAATACTCGGAGTGGTATAGTGAGAGTAATATGGAAAAAGATGATCTGGTGTGGCAACCCCTAACAGGAGCAGCTGGAAGAAGAAGAAGAAGGTGTAGTGAGCGTAACAACGCTAAAGCAGTTATCGTATTTGGAATAGTTTGACCATTCTGTGGACCATTATATTGTTACAGGTTAATTACAATCAGATGCAGTAAACTAATGAACAATATCCGGTTAATTTCAGTGTATTTATAAAGCTGTGTCAGGGATGTGGATCTAAAAAAGAAAGGGTAACCACACAGGTACAGTAGCACTGCTTTGACGCTGGGTGCCACCAGTCTGCAAAACCGAGTGCAGAACTTGCGTACGACAGGGTATGAGCTACCATGGAAATGTGCGTGGCTTTACGGCAAGTTTAGGTTTTATACATCTCAATTTGAATGTGGAAACGTTCTTACGCAACATTTTTGTGTTTATACATGAGTCCCTTGGTCTCAGAAAAAACATAGCAGACCTGGCCCCCCTCTACATTAACAGTGATTGTGTGGAGAGGGTGTCAGCCTTCAAAGTCTTGGGTACCTTAATGTCCACTGACCTGTCTTGGACTACAGACACCAAAGTAGTCATTAAAAAGGCACAGAAGTGACTTCACTTCCAGCAAATGATTAGGAAGAATAATCTTGGTCAAAAGCTGGTAGTGATGTTTTACCGCTCTTCCATAGTGTGTATGTTGTCATCCAGTATCACAGTGTGGTAAAGTAGCTGCATTGCAGCAGAAAGGAGGGGGCTTCAGCATGTCATCAGTGTAGCTCAGAAGATTGTTGACTGCTCCCTGCCCTCCATATAAGACTTGTATACTTCCCGCTGCCTTAGTAGGGCAAAAAATATTTTGAAGGACCCCTTCAAAAAACATCCTGGTTTTCACCTGTTTGACCTGTTGCCCACTGGGAGACGCAACAGGTTCATCAAATCAAGGACAAACAGACTCAGGGACAGCTTCTTTCCTGGAGCCATAACTACATTGAATCTCAGCATGCACTGGCCATCTCTCTCTGTGTCTCTGTCTCTCTTTCTCTTTTTCTCTTCAATGTGAAGTACTTGTATAGTTACTGTGTAAAATTGTTGATTATTTCTCATTGTCTCCACAGGAGTGGTTGCTCTGTAATTTTGTTATACCTAGTATAATGACAATAAATGCTTCAAATTCAAATTACTCCTTGTTTGCTGTGTTGTTTTACTTACTCTGCTGGTTGTTAATTTAGTACTACAACCTGTACACAAGACTGTTCTCTTATTGGATAATAGGGATAAAACCCTGGGATAAACAGTGGCTTTAACTGAACAAGTCACAATACATGTAAGCCTCAAATCTAGGAAGCAGCTTATAATTGAAATTTGCTAGACTCTTGGCACCATCTAGTGGAAAAATAATGTCTGGAAACAAAAAATGCTTTACTAGTCCAGACATCACCTACTGTATGTTGTGTAATTTTTGTAATTACACAACAAGAGCGCAAACTTTCTTGTCAAAAATAATACAGTAAACTCAATTTACACAGTATGTTCAATATATTTAAACAAACAGTTGCATTTATTGTACTTTAAACGTTTTTTATTTAATAACCTTACACATCAATAAAATGCCATAAAGTTTTAGCCCTGCACCCAACAACTGTATTTTAATAGCCTGCTTTAATGGTTTTTGCAGAGTTTTTGGACATATAAGCTTTCGCTCCGATTGGGAGTTAGTAAAGGTTGACTTCCGACAGTCTTTCCCACGTCAGTGTACCGAAGCAGATTATGACAGCTGGAAAGTGACCAACTTGCAGGTATGTTTGCCTCTTGATTTTTATGTGTTTTAAAATGTGTTCACTCTTACATATTTACATTATTTGTATATTTACTTTAAACTAGCAACTCTTGCAGCCATTATTTTACTTACTGTATATGTCATCTCCCTAAAGTGAATGCTGTATTTTTGTCTGAATCTTTTCATTTGATTCCAGCTTTTGCAAACTTAACTATTTTAGGTGATTTTAACATTGCCTACTTGCTTCCTAGTTTATAACACTCATTGAGTGTCTTCTGCTAGTGCAGTTTGTGAACTCCCCTACCCATAGACACTGTCATATTTTGGACGTTGTCATTACGAGTGATTCTGTTATATTGGAAGTGCATATTGGTGTTTTGGACCACAGCATGGTGTTGCTGAATATCTGAATTATTCCACTTGCCTCTATCCATCAGCACACCTTTGTTTTATTAAGAATTTGAAAGCTGTAGATGCTGCATGTTTTACATCTGCTGTATTTAATTCTCTTTCTATGTAGCCCACTGCATAATCATTAGAGGAATCTGTGTATCTGTGTAACTACATTTTACACAACTTAAATGTGTTTGCTGTTGAAACAATGTGCACTGTGTCCTTTACACATTCCTCACCACCTCTGAGCTCTTAAAAGAGTTGGCCGTAAGCTAGAAGTAAGTGGAGGAAGACAGGTTCAAATTTTCATTAGCATAATTTTAGGGAACATCAGCGTTGTGCTTCAACAGGTCGTATCCATATATTACTCTATACTTTCTAATAATGTAAGTGAGTATCCTAAACATCTATTCACTGTAAGTAACCAATTGATTAAGCCCAGCCAGACAGGTCCTGTGGTTGTTTCTGGAAGATGTTAATGTTTTCTTGAGGTTTTGCAAGCAAAGATTAAAAATATCGGGGAACAAATAAGGCTGGCAACTGTAAATCAGTTTTGTTGTAGAGCCACTCCCTTATTTTACTCCTCTGAGCTGCTTTTCTGAAATTTCTGAGGCAGACGTGTCTCAGATGAAATCGTCTACTTGTTCCCTGGATCCAATTCCAACGTTGCTCTTAACAACCTGTTTTAAAGGTGTATGTCCGCTTCTTAACATTATTATCAGTAACTCTGATTTCTGGCTGCTGTTCCTCGGCTGAGGCTGTGCACAATGGGCAACCGAGCCTTTTGTTCTTTTGGACCTCATCTATCACGCTCCCACAGTCTATCTGAAGGTCTGCAATAGTGGCTACTTTTAAGAAGAATTTAAAGACTTGTTTCAATGATTTTAATAATCTGTAATAAGTAATATTTATTTCTGTTTTATTCTGTTAAAATTTTTAATTTTATTTTTTGTTGCATGTATTGTTTTATTTATCAAGATTTTGTAAAGCACATAGAGATGACTATGGTAATTTAGTGTAACATATAAATAAAATTCATTATCATTTATTTGTTAGCAAAAGAACAAAACATAAATCATGATTTCCTGGATACTTCTCTTTTTGAGAATGCAGTTGTGAAAAACATTTTAAATTACTTTATCTAGGACCAGTACAGTCCACTGATTTGCTTATTCTTAATGGATGTGAAATACGAGTTTGTCCTTGTGGGCATTAACTGTACATAAACACAGCTTAGACACAGCCAAAAAAAAGTTTATCTTACTTCTGTTTTTAATGAGGGCAGCCTAATGGAACTAGCATTCTAGATTACAATCCAATGCCTTGTTATTTTCTGCATGGATCTTGAACATTCTCCCCATCTGTTTGTGGGTTTTTAGCCCAAGGGCCTGAAGACATTTGTCACAGGTAGATTTATGATTCTAAACTGGCCCTATGTGAGTGTGTTGGGTACATGAGACGGTGATGGACTGACTCCATAAAGCTGTCTTCTATCTTGTGTGAGAAGTGGTTGGGAATGGCACTGGCTCTTGAAACACTAAATTAAATTAGACAGGTTGGAAAATATTAGATTATATTAACATATATATTAGCATTCTCTCATGTGGTCTTCTTCAGGTCCTTTGCTTTTACTCCCAATTTCTGAAGTTGCATTGATAAATTAATTGCTGACTCTAAATTGCTCCTTATATAAGTAAATGTTCTCATATACATGTGTGGACCCTGTGATGGACCAGGAGACCATCCAGGATCGATTCCTGCCTTGTGCCTGATGTGCCTAGATAGGCTGTGCTCCCTCCATTGACACCTTGGAATTGGATTAAGTTGCTTTATAAATCAGTGTATGTACTGTTTAGTATATGTAGACATATAATTTAAACCAAAAACTATACTGATAAACAAAAAAGGCATGAATAGATATATGAATTTTATAAGAAAATATATACACTAACATGGCAAAAAGCCTTCTTTCTTTCTTTCTTTCTTTCTTTCTTTCTTTCTTTCTTTCTTTCTTTCTTTCTTTCTTTCTTTCTTTCTTTCTTTCTTTCTTTCTTTCTCATGTATCTTTTACTAGTGTATTTTAAATAGGAGCTCATCTTCACCTCGATAGCACCTCAAATTCAAGTGTTATTCAATACCCCAAGCAGACCCCTTATGTACAAAGCCAAAATCTTTTACACCCTGAAGTGTGCTGTATCTGTTGATATTGCTAATGTGCAGTCTTGAATTCAGTTATCAAATGAATCAGGGAGACTGTGTAGAAATTAAGACCACATTTTCATTATGCTACTGCTTCAGGATATCTGCTAATGAACTGAATGTTACAATTCTCCAAGCATTATTACTGATGAAGAATTATTAATATTTCAAATTTTTGTTAGCTTTTCAAACATACTGTAGAACATTTGGGCAGAAGGCATTTTGTTAATATTCAACTTGTTACTTCAGAGTTTTTCTATGTGCTTAGAATTATAAGTGTTACTGATAAACTTTATTTTTGAACAGGATGAGCCATGCATTATGGGTCAGGAGAGAAGCTTCCGAAAAAGAAAAGACACAGCGCTTTGCATCAAAGGAAAGAGTTTTACATCTGCTTTGACATCCAAGCCTTGCCAGTGTTCAGAGAAAGACTTTAATTGGTGAGAGAATTTTCAGCCATCTTGATGTTGCTCTCTCTTTATTCCGGATTTTTAAAAAATGTCTTTTAAATGATAATATTCTTTGAATTGATAGAAGAAAATCCATGTATACTTTGATGGTGCCTGTATTGATTTTTTTTTTGGCTTCAGATAAATTTATTGGAGTATTTATTCAAACCGTACCATGTATTGCATTGTTTGATTAATAAAGTCTTGCCAAATAGAATTGATAAACCTTTCCCCTTCTAAAAGAGGTAGAAAGAAATTGTGAACAGACAATGAAGATGCAAAATACAAGGAAGGTGGGGGAAAACCTCACAGACCACAATTTCTATGTGGACTATTAGGAGAGGACTAATGAATGTTGAGCAGTTTGTGATCTCCTGAGTCTTTAATGGGCAGTCTCTAGGGGGACATCTACATTCTAAATGTGCTTTTGTGGTAATCATTGAGTATGGATTGTTGAATGAGTGTGGAAGTACTGTATGATAGTCTGCTGACATGTCTCATATTGCCTTGCTGAGTCTACATACCTGTTTTTTCATTACAATGCAGCTTAATTATTTATTGTTAACAATATAACAATAGTCCATTATTTAGCCAAACCAGTTGCATAGCCATTGTAGGGCAGGTGCAGCACGCAGTGACAGTGCCTTTCTGAACGCTTATACTCTCCAACAATACATGGTTTGCTACCTTGTACAAGTACCTAAATGTATTCCAGTTGTATGGAGTCATAGATTTTTTTACAGTATCTAATTTAAAAAGACTAACACATGTACTTTTCAGAACAAAAAAAAAAGTACCTTACAAAACCTTTCTGTTTTTACTTTGTAGTGAGGCATGTCATATTCTAATTAGGCAAATTAATGCATTGCTTCTTTCTCTTTAAGCCTAAAAAGTCATTGTAACGTGTGGCCTGAATTAACATAACAATGAAAAACAAAATTTCCAAGCCTACACATGAGGATTAACAAAAGGTGTAATGTTTAAACAAACTCAACAATTTTGATTCACTGTCCTTCTCCATGGAATATGTTCAGTTCAGTTCAATTTATCCTTATATATTATTCTTAACTGAGGAGAGGTTTAGAGCACTAACAGAAATGTACAAATAAAATTCAAGTAAAGATAACATATAATCATATAACATTTACATACATGAGTATTCAGTAAGAGTGAAAAACATAGCAATATATCAATGAGTACGTAAACAGGAATGTAGAGCTCAGTAACCTGTGGCTACAACTTAATCAAAGTCACGGTCACTCCAGCATGCAACGGATGATAGGAAACCAACACCTCGATCGGTTAACAGCTTTACTGGAGAAAATGAACCTTAGTGGCACATGCTTGATCTAGCCATTCCTTTTCAAGACATCATACTACACATGCTGAAATCAGTAGCTGTATGATATTCTGGTTTATAGTGTTCATAAATGTTAATGCCTAAACGTACAAAACCATTAAGGTTCGACATTCCAAAACCTGAGTTAATACTTGTTTAAGACAATAAGCTAAATCTTTACCTCTTTTAGTCTCTCCTCCACTTAAATGTGTTATTCCTGCTGAAGAAGTCTTCATTTAATGCAGGTTTAGTCTTTGCCTTCTGCACTCTGATCAGTTCCTAGATTCACAAAGACCTGCCCCACTGCAGAATGAAAAACAGCCAGGCTTCTTCTGTGCAGTACACTAATGTAGATTTATGACTCAATGTAACAACAACATTGCTTATCCATCCTTTGATTCATTTTCGTAAGCTGGCATATTGTAAAAATGACTTGGTGGATTTAGCAAATGTGAATTCAATTCAGTGGCAAAAAGCACTTGAAATGCAGAAATCAAAATATTTTACAAAGCTGATGTCTAGTCTATACAGGCTGTTACCCTGGGTTTCAGCGTGTGTCATTAGAGACAAGAAAGAAAAGCATAAACTGTCCATTTAAGTTATATAATGACCTTTTTTCTTTTTTTTTTTTATAACTAGTACAGCACAATAAAGATGCAAGATTTGCAATACACATCAGGCATTTACAAGTATATATAAGTAGGAACACAGAAAGTAGCAGGCAGGAACTCACATCTGTATTATTGCTTTGAATGTAACATAACACTTGTGGCCTGTAGGGGGTACTCAGCTCTTTAACACCCAACACAGAGTGACACAGACACAGGACCAGTAACACACAAGGCTTTTATTTCACTGTGGGAAACCCTTCCCAATTGTTTTCCACCTGCACAGCACACTTACAGAAGCACAAAGCAGCATAGTCTGCAGCCGTTTGTCTTTGTCTTCTGTGTCTTGTATTTTCTTCCCCTTCTCTTCTCTCTGCCTGATTCACTCTGTCACCAACACTTTAATGATGACTCAATAAATTCTCAGATGATTCTGCACTTATGGGGTTTATTGATAAAGGGGAAGAGATGGAGTATAGGAGTCAGGTGGAGAACTTTGTTTCTTGATGCAAAGATAATTTTCTGCATCTTAACATTAGCAAAATCCCAGAACTGTTTATTGACTTTCACTGCAACAAAAAGCCTTTATGTCCAGTCAATATTCAGAGAGTGGATGTAAAGATGGTTTGCTACTACAAGTACTTGAGGTCCACATTAATGACAGGTTGGACTGGTCTTGTAACACAGGAACTATATAAGAAATGGAAGAGCAGGCTCTTTTTTCTTACTGTAGGTGACTGAATTCCTTTAATGTGGGTAGTGACATACTTCACATCTTCTACAACTCTGTCATGACCAGTGTGATTTTCTATGCTGTAGTGTGCTGGGCTGGTAACATCACTTCAAGAGAAGCCCACTGAATTAACAAGTGAATTAAGAGTGAGGGCTCAGTTATGGGCTACACTTTAGCCCCCATATAAGTAGTAGCAAAGGAGAAAATTAAAACAAAACTAAGTGCCATTATGAACAATGCTGCACATGCTCTCGCTGACACACTAACACTGAGGACATTCAGCCAACAATGTCTCAGCAGAAGTGTGTCAAGAAACACTACTGAGGCTCCTTTATACCAACAGCAATACACCTACATAATACCACACTGTGACTATAAAGTCAGAAGTTTTCTTTCTTTTTTAACTTTGTAGTCATTCTGGTGTGTATTCAGACCATAGTGTATGTGTTGGCACTATATAGGCACCTGACCCGACACAGATGGACATGGAGGCACGTATAAAAATCAAGAAACATTTATTGTCCTTCACCTGTGGGGTATGTCTTCCCTGTAATTCCCACAGGCACAACACCATCCTAAGTATACAAATAAGCACTTCA
Source organism: Polypterus bichir lapradei (assembly GCA_026402145.1). NCBI lineage: Eukaryota > Metazoa > Chordata > Cladistia > Polypteriformes > Polypteridae > Polypterus > Polypterus bichir. The sequence goes on from JANRMT010062808.1 coordinate 43,504,762, forward strand.
AACACAGCACACTCCTCTGTTCCGGCACCACCACTCCTCTTCCAAGCTTCGTCCTCACCCAATTGCCCCGGCCACCCGTCACAGTGTATATATATTTATTTATATGCTGTATTTATTTATTTAAAGAGCTTTTGTAAAAAGCCAAATGTCCTATCTTATGTTGAAATTAAATACAGTACATGTCAGAATCAGTTTGGATGTCGATTAGGAATCTAATTAATTATAATGCAATAAAGCAATAAATTAAAATAAAATTCAAAGTTCTCTCTCTCTCTTTTCGATGTAGTGACTATGGATTTGAGCGTGCAGCCAGCCTTAAGGCTGAAGGAGATCGATGCTTTGCTGACTTCTGGCATGACCCTGATTCTCCTCCTGATGATTGTGTGATTGGCCAGAGCTATGCATCAAGCACAGGGTGAGTATGAGATGCAATATTTACACTGGTCAGTACAAAGCTAAAAGTCGCAGATACTCAAAGTCATTCAGTGTAATCCATTTTTTGACTAATTTTTACAATAAGCCAATTATTACCCTCTTTAAGACAGGGTTTTCTCTGAAACCTCTTATAAAACCGGCTGTCAAAAAGTCAACATGCAAACATAGACAGCTTCTGGGTGGCCTCTTAAAAGTAAAATCGTTACAACTCAAAGAAAACCTTTTAAGGCTCAAGAAATAACAAAACACATGCTACTTGTGCGGAAGTCAGGAAAAGTCTGAAATAATTGGTGACAAGGTAATGTGGACACGGTCAAATTACTTAACATATGTATAAATATACAATGGAACTGAACTCCATCTTGCCAGAGACATGAAAAAATAATAAAGTGAATAGCTAGCGTTCTTTCACCTTGGGTGGCAACTGACTTGCTGGCAAGTTAATTGGCTAAATATATCATCAAACTGTGCTCATTAATCTAGACACAAATGTCTGCAGGATTACAGTTGGAAATATCATAAAAATGATTTAGTTACAATGTTTTACAAATATTTTTTTTTTTGATAGAGATAGATAGAAAAAAATTACTTAAATTAATAAACAGCCTAAAAATTATTTTATGTTTGGCCATCTGTGGTGGGCTGGCACCCTGCCCGGGATTTGTTCCTGTGTTGCGCCCTGTGCTGGCTGGGATTGTCTCCAGCAGACCCCCGTGACCCTGTGTTAGAATATAGTGGTTTGGAAAGTGACTGACTGACTGTTTAGCCATGACATTGTCACCTGAATCTGAATTTAAGAATGTTTTTAACACTCAGTCCTCAGGGAAAGTACTAAATAATAAAATGTGCAAAACCCAATCCCACAGAAACAAAAGAAAAATTGACAGCTCCATCATTTTCTTAGCTACCTTAGCTAGCTTTAGCTAGAAGCAAATACAAGCCTCAAGAACAGCATGACATTGTGATGTAGATTTATGTAGAGAATTCTGTCCATCCTTTCATCTTCTGAGCCTGCTACAGTACATCCAATGCATGGTCACGTTAAGATGAAATCTGCCCTGGCAGCATCTGATATAAGGTAGGAATCAATGTCTGAATGGTATGCCAGTCATACACCCACATCCATAACAGACCAATTTACAGTCACCCTGTACCGCTCCTCGAGACCTTTTTTCCACCCCAGGATGGAACGATAATAATAAATGCTATCAATCCCTAGAGTGGCAGTAAAAAAAGAATAAACTAATAAGTGATCCAGCAAACAAGCAACCAACACTTACAGCAGCATTTCTCAACCTTTAAGTATTTGTGACCCGAGTTTTCATAACAGTTTTAATCACGCCCCCCCTAACATTTTTTTGAAATGTAGATGAATATTTTATTAATCCTACTTAACTTTTGTCGACATTTATCTAACTCTATATTTCTTGTTCTAGTATCAGAATGTAGTTTAAGTTAATTTGTTTTTGTTTCAACAGATGTTGTTTTCATATTTTTGATTCTTGTTTTCTTTGCGCCCCCCTTTTTGTTACTTCGCGCCCCCCTAGGGGGGCCCGCCCCACAGGTTGAGAACCACTGACTTACAGTATTTATTATTAGCCACACAACATGAACAGAGCACAGAACCAAAAGTAAGACTATAAAGAAAATTGTTATGTAAATATGGAAAATATGCACAACAATAAATCAACTATTTACAAAATTCTGCTCTGCAGTGCACCCCTCCATACGCAAATTGCAATACATTTACATTTATTTGGTTGACACTTTTACCAAGGTAACATTTATCATACAATTGGTTACATTCCTTTTGGTTTTCCAATTGGAGCACAGGCAGGTCAAGTGACTTGCTTAGGGTCAGACATTGTCAATAATGGGATATGGACCTACAGCTGGAGGGTTTAAAGTCCAAGGCCTTAACTAATACACCACACTGCCTGCTACAACCCACTCACTAAATAAATCACTAATAAACCAATAGCAATTATAAAATTGAGTAACACTTAAAACAATTATCCTCGAAATGTCTATCGATTGATAACATGTTTGCCTCTTAATTTTCTTTACTTTGGAAGATTCGTCAACCCATACTTGAGTCTAGCAGAAATAAAAACCCACTGTCACTTCTCACAGGTAAACCAGCCCTCTCCCAAGTTCATTATTGAAAGAGAAGGGTTCCCCAGTGCATCCATATGCTATTCTTCTTTTGTGAAAATAAACCCAGGTTCATCTAATGGCTTCCTGTAGGTGGTGTATTTTCTCGATTGCCATCAACTTCCTTCACTCTCTCTCTCTGGCGCTGTTGTCTTTTTCTTACATAATCCTTTTATCCTTTTTAGGCAGGCGTGGTCAGCCCCTCCACCTTTTTGACTCTAACTGGGCTTCTGAGCCAGGTGCCCCTTCCAAGGTAGTCCACAGGTTTGCACTTCCACTTCAGAATGATTTATAGATGACTTAAAGAAATAATGAAATGTATGAACAGACACTGACACCAAATGACATGACAAGTGTTACACAGACACTGTTCCAGGGATGAAACCAATGCAATAACCTTGGAGTGAATGGCAGAACTGTAGACAACAGTTAACTGTGGCAATCAAGATTAGAACATTAGAACACTCTAGATAAGAACAGGCCTTTCAGCCCAGCACATCTTGTCTTGCCAGTCCTATCCACTTAAGTCTTCTAATAAAACATCATGTCTAGTTTTGAAAGTCCCCAAAATCTTACTGCCTGCCACACTATTATTGTCTTGTCTATGGTTCTCTGTGTAAAGAAAAACTTCCTAATGTTTGTGTGAAATTTACCACAGTTTCAGTGTTCCCATGTTCTTGATGAAATCATTTTAAAATAACAGTCTCGATCTGCTGTACTAATTCCCTTCATAATTTTAAACACTTCAATCATGTCTCTTCTTAATCTTCTTTTGCTTAAACTGAAAAGGCTTGGCTCTTTAAATCTTTTTTCCCTGTAGCCCTGGAATCAGCCTAATTGCTCTTCTCTGGACTTTTTCTAGTGCTGCTATGTCCTTTTTATAGCCTGGAGACCACAAATGCACACAGTACTCCAGATGAGGCCTCACCAGTGGATTATAAAGATTGAGCATAACCTCCTTGGACTTGTACTCCACACATCGTGCTATATAACCTAACATTCTAGATAGATAGATAGATAGATAGTCCTTCTGTAACGATATAACGGATTCCAAATTATCTGCTAATCCACCTATCTTGGTATCATCTGCAAACTTAACCAGCCTGTTACTTATATTCCTATTTAAATCATTTATATATATATTTAAAATAGCAGCGTCTCTAGCACTGACGATTCTGGAACACCACTCTTAACATCAGCCAATTCTGATGAGGTTCCTCGCGCCATCACCCTCTGCATCCTGTGTCTGAACCAATTCTGCACCCATCTAAAAACATCACCCTGAACTCCTACTTCTTTTAGTTTGATGCCCAACCTCTTATGTGGCACCTTATCAAATGCTTTCTGAAAGTCAAGATAAATAATATCATAAGCTCCAGTTTGATCGTATGCTTTTGTTGCTTCCTCATAGAATTCAAGCATGTTAGTAAAACATGACCTCCCTATTCTGAACCCATGCCAGCTGTTCAGAAATACTCCTGTACTTGCCATGTGCTGCTCAATTTCACCTTTAATAATTCCTTCCATTACTTTTCATATGATGCATCTTAAACTTACTGGTCTATAATGGCTTGGATCTGCCTGGTCACCCTTTATATATAATGGGATAATATTTGCCATTTTCCAGTCCTTTGGAATCTCCACAGTGTGTAGTGACTTTCTAAAAATATGTGTCAAGTGTTTATATATGTTCTCGCTAGCCTCCTTAAGAACTCAAGAGTAAATATTATCTGGTCCTGGTGATTTGTTTGATTTCAGCCTATTTAATCTGAACAGTACTTCTCCCTCTACAATTTCCAAATCCTTCTGTACCTCCTTAGTAGTCCTGTTTACTGCCAGGAGGTTATCCACTTTCTCACCTCAGAAAAATTCAAGTTTAGAGCGTCTGCTATTTCACTATTTGTATCTTTTCATTCCCATTCACTATTTCTGATGCACTTCACCTCCTTCTTGACTGTTCTTTTACTACTACAATACTGAAAGAACCTCTTGGGGTTGTTTTTCACCTTATCTGCTATATTCCTCTCCAACTGTCTTTTAGTATCCCTAATATCTTTCTTAATGGTTGCCCTCATGTTCTCATATGCTCTACGATTCACTTTGGAGTTATTAGTCTTATATGCCTTATAAAGCTGTTTTTTTTTCCTTTGCAGTTTCTTTTTTTGCTCTTTATTAACCCATTGCGGCGTTTTTTTTTAATTTCTTATTAATTCCAAATTTAGGTATGTACCTGTCCTGCATTGCATGGAAAACATTTTTAAACCTTTTCCACTGCTCCTCGACTGTCTCCACACTTAAAAGCTTATCCCAGTCTGTCCTGCTTAGATTCTGTTGCATCTGCTCAAAATTTGCCATACCAAAGTTAAACGTAACAGTTTCAGTCTTTACATCTGAACTCTTGCAAAACAATGAGGACTGTATTATATTGTGGTCACTTGACTCTAGTGGTTTAATCACCACTTCACCCTCAATTCTATTCTGATTACAGTGATCCCTCCTTTATCGTGAGAGTTGCATTCCAGAACCCCCGCGCGAAAGGTGAAAATCCGTGAAGTAAAAACCATATGTTCATATGGTTATTTTTATATATTTTAAGCCCTTATAAACTCTCCCACACTCTTATAAACATTTCCCGCACAGTTATACAACATAAACCCTTTGTATTCTCTTAGATATTAGGAAAGATTCGTTGAAATTATGTATGTAAACACACTGTTTATATACAGTAAAACCTAAATATTATTTTAAAGATATCTAGCGTCTCTGATATCACATATGTTACAGCCATTACGATAGACAGATCATTTTGGAGCCATAACGAAGGGCTTTACTATGCACAAAGATAAACACAAAAGAGCACAACAGTTAACTCTTTACACAGCGAAACACGTTGATGCTGAATGAGCAAGATGAGACTTCCTGGTTAACGCAGTGCAATCGAATTCGGCGCTCCGTCACTGAGCCAATCAGCACACAGGAACTTAACTGCGTGCTCTGATTGGGTAGCTTCTCAGCCATCCGCCAATAGCATCCCTTGTATGAAATCAACTGGGCAAACCAACTGTGGAAGCATGTACCAGAAGTAAAAAGACCCATTGTCCACAGAACCCACGAAGCAGCGAAAAATCTGCGTTATATATTTATGTTATATGTTTACATATAAAATCCGCGATGAAGTGAAGCCGCGAAAGTCGAACTTCAATATAGCGAGGGATTACTGTATTACAAAGTACTAAATCCAGACAGGCTTCACTCCGCGTTGCTGCTTTAATGTATTGTATTAAAAAACAGTCACTGATTATTTCTAAAAAGTCCTGCCATTTGCAAGGTTATCCTAGTTAATATTCGGACAAAGTCCCCCGTGACTATAACATCCCCTTGTAAACTTAATATTACTAAAAAAATGTGTGTTGAAATTACTGTCTGCATTTGGTGGTGTATAACATTCTCCTAAAATAAGGCCTCTTTCCCTAACGCTTTCCAGGCGAAGCCACATGTCCTCACTAAGGTGGGATTCATTGTCCAACTGAAGAGGACTTACATTTAAATTCTGTTTCCCATAAACAGCATCCCCACCTCCTTTTCTGTTCTGTCTGTTCTTCCTAAAAATGTGTATTCCTCTATGTTATACTCATCCCTATCTTTGTTATTTAGCCAGGTTTACATTATTGCTATGATATCATAATTATGCTCTACAACTCTATGTATAGTTCTAAACCTGGCCTGTCCTAAACTCTCTGCCCCTCCATTCCCTATTTTAAACAATCCTCGACTAGCATACTCATACACCGCCCCAATATATTGCTGACCCTCTGGTTCAGATGTAACCCGTTGTGGCAGAGCAGATCCCATATTTTCCAAAAGGAGCCCCAATGATGCCCCATAAGCCTATACCTTTCTACCTTGCACCAAGATTTGAGCCATGTGTTAAGCCTTCTAATCTCCTCAATGTCACCTGGACTGGTGTGTGGCACAGGCAGAACTTCAGAGAAGACTACCTTCTCAGTTCTGCTTCTCAGCCTGGCACCTAACTCTTTGCATTTGGATCACAGAACTGACAGAGCACCTTTATGTATGTCATTTGTTCCAACATGGACAATGACAACTGGATCCACCCCTGCTCTGTCCAAGAGCCTATCCACCCTTCAGGGAGGACCTGTTCACCTAAAAGGCAACACACCATTCAAGATTCTCTGTCTTTGGAGCACACCTGCTCTTCAGTGCCCATAATGATTGAGTCCCTAACTATCACTACCACTCTCTTTCTTGAACTGGTTTTGAGGTGGCCTGTTGGGGCTCCTCATCCCTGCCTACCATTTCAAAATCATCAGAGACACTGTTCAGCTCCGCAAGGACCTGAAAATGGTTTAACACTTCCAGTTCTGGGGTTGATGCCGCCAGACAGTGTGCACCCTTTATCTTGCACCTTATGACCGTGACCCACTATCTCTACCTGTGTGGTCTGGAATCTCCTTCTGCGCCACCTTAGTGTTGCACACTATCTCTCTAAAGGACACCTGGGCTAGATCTGCCGATTCTCTACTACAACTCCTCCTTCAGTTCAGCAACCCTGAGCTTGAGGTGCTGGATCATCTGACATTTCCTGCAAATGTAGCCCTCTTATAAGACTGGCTTCTCCAAGCTATCATCTAAAAAGTCCAAACATCCAATAGGATTTGCACTGCACTGGCCACATTATTAAAATTTGATTTAGGATTATTAAAACTGCCTTAACTTTTTCACTTATTTAAAGAAAATTCAATGATTTAACTTAAATGGTAAAACTAAAAAATTTAAGAAACTTGATTATAGAATTGCTACAGCTATTTTACACCTTCTACACCCCCTTAAGCTCCTGTAATATTCTCCTTCTCAACTGCCTGCTGATTGTCCTTCTATGTGGTTAACTTTACTTTTCTCTGTCTGTTCTCCTACCTTTGCGCTCCTCTTATTTCTTACTTAACTGTTCTACATCCGGACCACTATGAACTGTTCAATCTGACAAAATAAATAAATAAATAAAACTAACTTAGTGAATATCTGCTGCTAGTTTATTTCTTACTGTCATATCTGCTCCTACAGCCCCTTGTACGTGATCGGGCATCTTAACGTTGGACGCTTTCCTACACACTTTGAAGATAGCTGCTGCTGCCTTTTTTTAAACTGTTTCTGTTACTTATTAACAATTTATTGCTATGATCTGGTTATTTACTTACAAATGCCAATATGCTTTCTGCCTTGCCTCTTCAACGCTAGTTCAAATACAAATAACAAGTACACATACAAGTATAGGTAGCTTTTCCAAGGGCACCTCCAGCTATTTTTGCTCCTGTGCAAGTGTAAAATAAGCAAATAAACCCACTAAAGGGAAAAAATCTTTAAAAATTCATACACCTCAAAGTGCCATGCTGTGCCAATTATATCCACTGCATCCTTATGTGGCCTAAGTCTCCTCTAAGACAAACAATTTTATAAATACACTACTCTGACTTATTGTATTTGTGCAAAAATTTAGCTAGTGAAACAATCTATCCATCCATTTTTTAACGCACTTAGTTGAGTTCAGGGTTTCCAGGGGCTGGAACCTAGAATAGCAGGGTTGGGCATAAAGGACGAACAAACTCTGGATGGGTCACCAGGATGTCAAAGTACTGTATATGTTATAAAGGCAATTGTGGTCAGTGCTTGTGTCAACAGGTGCTGGATGACATCCTGGGAAAGGATGCCAGAAGGGAACCAGCAGTCTGACAGGTATTCCAGAAGCCACCAGAGAAAGCTCTGGGTAGTTGACTCCTGGTGTCTTCTCGGGCTGTGTCTGGTCCTGAAGTGCTTCAGACAAAACTGGAAGAGACCTCAGAAATCCTCCTGGGATCAGACTTAAAAGAAACCAGCAGCCATAGCTCCAATAAACCTATTGGGTGGATAGTGGAGAAGAATTCAGCTGGCAGGAGAAAGACTGGTGCAGGAAAGAAAACGAAAGGTAGAAGGAATAGCCAGGGAGAGATGTAAAGGGATTTTTCATTTATCCCATTATGTTTGTACTTTTTCCCTCCAAATCCCTGTAACCTTTCCTATTATTTCGTTTTAGTTGTAATATACCCTTTCTTATTTTGTTGGTCTTCTTTGTGTTCTTTTGGGTTTGGACATCACAAGAGCAGCCCTCAGGCCCCAATATTAAATTAGTGTAATCCTGTTAGAATGAGTTGGGTTAAATATTGATATCTGCAATAAGAAGAATTGGGTATTTAATGTGCTGGAAATCTTTAGTCCTTAGGGGGTTTAATTCACCTCATAAGTTTCTTTTTTCTGTCTTCATTATCTTACATATCACTTAAGCAGCAAATTAATTCGATAGTAATTGTAATTATTAAATGGGATTTCTATCCAATAAAACCAGGATGAGCCTACTGCAGATCATGTACAGGAATGAACAACATTCAACAAGTTATTTAGTTTATTAAAGAGACCATAAAGAAATGTTATGTCCACATTTCTCAGCTAGTAGAAAAAGTATAATACATAAACAGATCTTAACTCATTTATACACTGGATGCCTAATATTCTATTTGCCTTTACATGTTGTTCCATTTGGGACTTTTATCTTCACTCATCTGTGGTCAGTTATAAGCCTGGGATCTTTAAATCACTGTGGTCATGGCAACAAGATACATTGCACCATTGCCATGGTCCTTCAGGGGCTACCAGTCTATGATTGGTTCCACCCTCGTGCTCAGTTCTGCTAGTATAGGCTTCAGCTTTACATGACCCTGAATATGGATGAAGTGCATTCAAGCACAGGGTGGGTGGATGTGTGTTTTCTTATACAATGGGAACTTGCTTTGTAACAATTCAACAATTTAACTTTTCCATTCAATACTTTCTTTCTTTGTCTAGATGGAGACTTTTCTTATAGTTCATTTAGCCTTTAAACTGCTTGCTTTATTTTCTTGTTTGTCATAAAACTTAATAAAGTCAGAACTCTCATTAGGGTGAAATATCCCATCATGTATAGTCATTCATTCATTCCCATAGTGGCTAAGTGTTTAGTGCTGCCCTCTCACAGGTCCAGCATCCTGGGTTAAGATCTTGTGCATACTGTTGTTTATGTAAAATTTGCATGCTCTTCCCATGTCTGCTTAGATTTTATTACAGGTACTCTGTTTTTCCTCCTACATCCTCAAACTTGTGAGTGCTGGGAAAATTGGTGATTTCTAAACTGGCCCTGTGTTTATGTGTGTGTGGGAGGACCCTCCATAGGACTGGATTTCTGTCCAAGGCTGGTTTCTTGCATTGTGTCCAGTGTTGCTGAGGAAGGCTTCAGTCCACCCTCAGTTTTAAACTGGATTAAATAGGATTGCAGAATGTTATATTACACTAGCTGTGTAAGCCTGTGCTGTAAAAAGCCCGGGCTCCTAGAAACTATTGAAATCGTCAGAAAAAAAATTGAAATGCAGAGATGTGAGGTAATTGAAAGCAACTACTCTGGGCAAGGGTTGAGGATCTATCTCTGATGATGTCCCACTGGCCCAGTTAAGTAGGCACTCATGATATTATTTTCATTGTTCACACAGGCTTTACATTCGATGTCATACACCTTAAAAAACTTCACGGTAAACGACATTCTGTAAAAAAACTTGTTACAATCTTTAATCAACTTGCCCTGAACTGAGGATTGTTCTACTTTTACTTTGCATTTGTCCCACTGTGGAGAACGCCAAATATAACTGTTCACACCCAAAAACTGGTTCCAGCAAATAAATTCCAATGTGATCCAATGTTTGACCTTGTAACTTATTAATAGTCATTGGAAAGACTGGTTTTACGGGAAACTGTTGCCATTTCAATCTGAAAGGCAATCCAGTTTCAGATGGACATAAATCGATTCAAGAAATCAACACTGTATCACCTTCAGCTGATCAAGTAAGAACTTCCCCTTGAATTAAATTTTGTTTCACATCTGTAATAACCAAGCAAGTTCTGTTATACAGTCTACACTTTGTATTTAGGTTTCAAAGGAGCATGATAATACATCCTGCTTTTAACGTAAAACTATGATTTGGCATTCCGGACTGTGTAATGCTGTTCAAAAACTCCATAGGAAAGTTGTGTCTTTCCTGGTCATCATCAGTTACAATGGAGTCAACACTTAGATAAGTAACATGTTCACCATCAATGATGTCAATTACTTAATTGTTAAGTCGTTCAATGACATCATTTTTTGGGCACAGAATGTCCTTAAAGATTCTGTGTCAAAATATTCCTTTAACAATGAAACCATGGCAGAGTGAGTTTCCCTGTCCTTGGAGGTTTCGTTTTGCAGATGTGTTCGCCTCACTTGTGTACTAGCGGCTAAGTGAGTTTCTCTTTCCTCGGCAGTTTCACTTTGGAGATGGAGTCGCTTTGTTTCAGCTTCATGCTGTAGCCTCGCACTTCTTTCTTCTTCTGACTTGTTAACTTGGGGGTGCCTTGGCATGATTTAAATCTAATTGAAGATAACGGAGCCACCCAGGCCGGACAGACAGATACACACACTTCCACGTGTAGACGTTTATATATGACTTATATAAACATATATATATATATACATATCTATACATATACACATATATATACACACACACATATATGCATACATATATATATATATCTACATATATACACATACATATACATACACACATACATACATACATACACACACATATATACACACAAATACATATATATATACATACACACACACATATATAAACATTATATATACATATACATACATATCTACATATATACACACACAGCTATTTCGTATCAGTGCAAGACGCTGCTTGTTAAAACGGATAACTCCCGCTCTTACGTGCAAGTCTGCGTGGATATTATGAACTATCGTATTTGTTCAAGTTCTATTTAAATTTTAAATAGAAGGAATTTTTATTTAGTCGACAGAAATATCTTTGGTAGGAATGGTAAAAACAGACAGGAATATTATTCCTGAATAAATCAACTCAAACCTTAAACAACTTATAATATTTTGCTCTCCATAAAAATATATCCTGTCTAAATTATACAAGTTAGAAATAAAGTAAACGTTAAAAGAACAAACATTCAAATTTCTTTACTCTTATGTAATTTTATATAAAAAATAAACTTAGATTTTAAATATCCCAAAAGATTTTGCTCTCCATAAAAATATATCCTGTCAAAATTATACAAATTCAAATATGAACATGCTGCATAACAAAACCTGGAAATATAAATAAAATGTGTTCCTTTCAGCAATAACAAATCAAATCATTCAGTTGTCTTTGCTCATATGTCATTTTAGAGCTGGACGCCTGGCATCTTTTTTTGGCAACAAGTTCGTTTATGTTTGGTGTGAGGTTCTGTGTTGTGGAGATTCTCAGGATGGACTGCAGGTGCTCATTAGTGAGGCGACTCCTGTGTGCTGTTTTGTTAGTCTTTATCACTGAGAAGAGCTTCTCACACAGATATGTGCTACCAAACATGCACAAGGTTCGAGCCGCATGTAGACGGACTTTTTTTGTTCTTCAAAGTCACCAAAGCGCCGTGCGCTCAGTTTATCAGCAAAGTGCGTATTTGGGAACACCGTAGTGACGACTTGGTTCAACATTACTTGGCAACAGGGAAAGTGGGGCAAGTTGCACTGGTGAATTTGTGTCTCCCATAAAAGCAGCTTCACTTGAAATCACTTTGTGATTGTGCACGGGTAAAAACGTCCGCTGAAGTGTCAGATTCTTATTTAATTCTTCTGCTTTCTGTATCTTCTGCATTGCATTCAGGTCTTTCAGGTTACCCTGATGTTTTGTCTCATAGTGCCGTCTTAGATTAAATTCTGTAATTACACCCACATTAGCTCCACAAATGAGACACACGGGTTTAACGGCAATGTCAGTAAACATATACTCAGCCTCCCATCGGTTTTTAAAGGCTCTATTTTCAGAATCAACTTTTCTCTTAAGCATCGTGTGGGCTAGCTTCGCAATAACTTGCAAGCTAGACTTGATTAACGCGGTAAGTGTTCGGCAAGGCAGCTGAAGCGCTGCATTATGGGATCTGTAGTTTATTGTGTTACCAGCGCTTCATATACCCGGGCCATTAATAACAATAATACAGTATATAAAATGATCTCGCGGGCCGGATATAATTACACGCTGGGCCGGATGTGGCCCGTGGCCCTTGAGTTTGACACATATGGACTAAATAGAACTTGAAAAGATATATTTTTTCGTACATCGAGCCCGCGTGCTAATGTGGTTTTGCCTGCATGCCTCAATAAGTGACCCTCCCCTCGCTCTTACTTTTTTACCGTTCATCTAATGAATACACTGAGTATGGCTTTACCAAAACAATCATTGATTGCGAATAAAGTATTCATTATTCGAGTATGTAGATCGGGGTATATATATACACGTTTCTTACTGCATCAATAAACAGCTCGTCTTCTTCTTTATCTGAGACCTGACACACTGCATGCACGGGTTTTTTTTTTTTTAACACTGTCTTCCTTTAGCGGGACATTCACTTTTTCCACCGTGTGCTTTGTTTCTGCAGTAGCTGCAGTTATGAATATGTTTGTATGTATCAGACGCTTCATATTTTTTTGCTGCCTTTTCAATTGTGTAATTCGGTTTTTGTTCAGCGCTCTTTGGAACTGTTGCTTTTCGTCTGTGCACTGCGTCAGTTCACGTGAGCCGCTCGGTGTACATGCATCGAAGTTTCCCAGCTGTGCTGCTGCCATGTCGTGCTATGTCCATGGCTGTATCTAATGCTACCGAAGTCCCGGTACTTAAAACTTTCTCTCGCAGTTTCGCTGAGTTTGTGCCAAACACCACCCTGACTATGTCATCTTCCTCTGCATAAGCACAGTCCTTCACCCGTGAATATTTACCCGTGGCAGTTTGCTATTGGATTGCCGCTGACGGACGGCCTTATATGGGCAGGCACTAAATTACAAACGCCAGCGGCAGCCTGTCTATGAACTTAATTTAAAGTGTAGGTTTACACTGTGCTTTGTTTCCGAAGTAGCAGAACTCATGAATATGGTTGTATATATCACTCGCTCGCTTCTTATTGTTTCGCTGCCTTCTCAATTATATAATGCATGTTTTCTAAAGCGCTTTTTGGGCCTCTTCCTGGTTTTCTACGTACTGCGTGATTACGTAGGAGGCGTGATGATGTCAGACGAAATTCCGCCCCCACGGGTTTCAAGCTCATCTCCATTACAGTAAATGGAGAAAAACAGCTTCCAGTTATGACCATTACGCGTAGAATTTCGAAATGAAACCTGCCCAACTTTTGTAAGGAAGCTGTAAGGAATAAGCCTGCCAAATTTCAGCCTTCTACCTACACGGGAAGTTGGAGAATTAGTGATGAGTCAGTCAGTCAGTCAGTCAGTGAGTGAGTGAGGGCTTTGCCGTTTATTAGTATAGATAAGGAGCAAAACCACACACAAGGTACTAAAAATTGCCTTCCCGAAAACATCATACAACTTAAAATAGTGAATTATGTAAAATTTCATCTTATAAAGTGCCATTTGACTTTTGAGGTCCAGACTTCCCATTGTTTGATCAGGTGCCACATACAAAGTGAAGAATCCCCATTCATTTGATAGGACCATCCCTTTATTTTTTGATATTTTTATTCTTTCACCTTATGTAGCAGTTAGTTCATCAAAATGTTTTCGGCTCATATCTTGAAAGACACAAAACAGTAGTAGAAGATTAATTCCTGACAAGACAGTAAAGAATGGTTATCATCCTACTTGCTCTGTGGCGTTGAACCTGCATAGCCCACCTTGTCAACCTTCTCCATTTTTCTGGCACTCCGTGAGGTGCTGCTGTGCAGACCCCTACTCTGATGAGTGTCACTTATAGAGAAGTGCTGAAAAACAGCAGGCAGCAAAGTCAGTTGTAAAGGGGAAGTACAAATTGCAAAGAGGTTCACTGTCTGGAAAAGTGGAAGCACAATTAATCCTGTCTTGTCCTTAAATATTCAGACATTTTTTGTTTACTGTTTTAATGGAAGAAAAACAGAGGGGCTGTATTTAAAAGTTATTTTAGTAGTATTTCACTTGATGAGGATAATCAACTTTAATTTTTCAAGTTCATGGATTGCTAAGAAACACAATCAAGTGCAAATATTACTTTGGAAGTTCTCCTCAAATTTCATTTTTTTTCATTAATGTTTAGTGAATTACTGGAACTGAATGTCAAATGCAAATGTATTTTTTACTCAGTTTGTTTGTGTTTTTAAATTTGAAGAATTTTATCTTAAACCACTTGTTGATGTAAAGTAGCTGGACATTTACTTTGAAGATCTTTTTCGATTAGGCTTGAAGTGTTGCCTTTAAAGTGGGTGGCACGGTAATATTGCTTCATGGATCCTGTGTCTCCAGTTCAAGTCCTTAGGTCAGTTGCTGTCTATGTGGAGTTTGCATGTTCACCTTGTGAATGTCTGGTGTTTCTACAGGTACTCAAGCTTCTCTCCCACATCCAAATGATGTGTGTGTATGTGTGTTAGGCGCACTGATCATTCTGAATTGGCCTAGTATGATTGTGGGTGTGTACGTGACTGGGCCCTCCAATGGGCTGGCATCGCACCCATCGTTGGCTCCTGCCTTGTACCCATTGCTGCCCAGGATAGGGTCAGGCCCTCATGACCATCATTTGGATTAAGTGGGTCTGAGAAAGTTAGAGTACATTAAATGATGCTATTTTCATTTGCCACATATCCATTAGAGTATTCATTTAGGTTGCTCTTTCATGGGGATTGTTTATGATTTTCAGGTGAAGCTTGCTTAATCTATATATATAAAAGCCAAATATCACTGACTCAGACATCACGAAATCTCCTGAACCATGAGGACTTGGGACTTGAAATTTGGAAAGTAGGTTACCTTTGGCCCATAGGTGCTCGCTAATAAATGGTTTTAAAAATTTTGTGGTCCAAGCGCATTCTGTCTGTATGTCTGTCCGCTTTTCACCATTTAGATCTGGTTGTTTTCTATAATTTGCTTGAACTTTCCGGTTGATTTTGCAATTTCTGTCATCGTGCTAAGTACCATAGTTCACTTGTGGTACCGATGTATTAATGCAGGGGGGCGGGGCCTTCCTCATTCCCTCGCCAACCTCAGTTCGAGTTAGTCTACGTCTCGCCATGTGTTGGAGTGCACCTTACCTCTGCTTAGCTAGCGATACCTGTTTGTTCAACAGACATTATCATCTACAGATTGTTAAGGAGTAGCGTCTGACGTTTTTGAGAGAGAGATCACAGCTCCATGTGTGTTAGAGGGTAGCTGCTGATTGCCAGAGATATCACAGGCATGTGCTTTTCTCCCCACGCGGGGAATGCTTTCCCATCACAGCTGAACACGATCAGATACAGTGCCAACGTCTATTGATTTTTAAAGTTTGTCCTGTTTCATTACTATGTCGGTGAAACCATGGTGTACAGCTAATAAGAGTATAATTGAGTTAAAAATGTTACTATCAATTGCAAATTCCCCAACTTGATAGTTACATTTTTATTCAAATTAAGATAGACAAAAGAACACTGTCCTGTTTTTAAATGATTTCAATTGGATCAGTTCAGAATGTCCAATTATCCAAGAATGTACATCCTTGGCATGTGAGGAGAGGTTGTGGCGTCCAGAGGGGACATGTGCAGACATAGGGAATGCATTATACATGGACAAGTGGTTGAGGCAGAAATTTAACTGAGATCCCTGTAGCTGTAAGGCAGAAGAACTAACTCAACCAACCACCTCACTACTTTTAATTCTGGGCTCATTCAGATTTCTTTTAGTATGGCCACTATTCTTTTACTATTTGATTGTTCAGTCATAATTTCCCTTTTTATATATGAAAAATGTTTAGAAAAACATTTTAACTAAACGTCTTTTTCGAAGAAGAGACACATTTTGATGGCTTCATGTGATCATCCTCATTATAAAATGGAGAATGTGCAGACATGGTATTATGGCTGAAGAATGGAAGAATCAAAATTTTGGCTATAGTCTCTGTGACTGGAAAAATATCGTTTCTCACTTACTGTACCACTCATTCTACTGTATCACTCAATACAGTATATAAATCAAAATCACCGGGAACAGATGAAATAAGAAAACAGAAGTCATTGCAACTGTTGAGTTGTGTGATTTTACAGTGCATCCGGAAAGTATTCACAGCGCATCACTTTTTCCACATTTTGTTATGTTACAGCCTTATTCCAAAATGGATTAAATTCATTTTTTTCCTCAGAATTCTACACCCAACACCCCATAATCACAACGTGAAAAAAGTTTACTTGAGGTTTTTGCAAATTTATTAAAAATAAAAAAACTGAGAAATCACATGTACATAAGTATTCACAGCCTTTGCTCAATACTTTGTCGATGCACCTTTGGCAGCAATTACAGCCTCAAGTCTTTTTGAATATGATGCCACAAGCTTGGCACACCTATCCTTGGCCAGTTTCGCCCATTCCTCTTTGCAGCACCTCTCAAGCTCCATCAGGTTGGATGGGAAGCTTCGGTGCACAGCCATTTTAAGATCTCTCCAGAGATGTTCAATTGGATTCAAGTCTGGGCCCTGGCTGGGCCACTCAAGGACATTCACAGAGTTGTCCTGAAACCACTCCTTTGATTTCTTGGCTATGTGCTTAGGGTCGTTGTCCTGCTGAAAGATGAACCGTCGCCCCAGTCTGAGGTCAAGAGCGCTCTGAAGCAGGTTTTCATCCAGGATGTCTCTGTATATTTCCCATTATCCTGACTAGTCTCCCAGTTCCTGCCGCTGAAAAACATCCCCACAGCATGATGCTGCCACCACCATGCTTCACTGTAGTGATGAGCGGTGCCTGGTTTCCTCCAAATGTGATGCCTGGCATTCACACCAAAGGCTTCAATCTTTGTCTCATCAGACCAGAGAATTTTGTTTCTCATGGTCTGAGAGTCCTTCAGGTGCCTTTTGGCAAACTCCAGGCGGGCCGCCATGTGCCTTTTACTAAGGAGTGGCTTCCGTCTGGCCACTTTTCAGGCCTGATTGGTGGATTGCTGCAGAGATACTTGTCCTTCTCGAAGGTTCTCCTCTCTCCACAGAGGACCTCTGGAGCTCTGACAGAGTGACCATCGGGTTCTTGGTCACCTCCCTGACTAAGGCCTTTCTCCCCCGATCGCTCAGTTTAGATGGCCAGCCAGCTCTAGGAAGAGTCCTGGTGGTTTCGAACTTCTTCCACTTATGGATGATGGAGGCCACTGTGCTCATTGAGACCTTCAAAGCAGCAGAAAGTTTTCTGTAACCTTCCCCAGATTTGTGCCTCGAGACAATCCTGTCTCGGAGGTCTACAGACAATTCTTTGACTTCATGCTTGGTTTGTGCTCTAACATGAACTGTCAACTGTGGGACCTTATATAGACAGGTGTGTGCCTTTCCAAATCATGTGCAATCAACTGAATTTACCACAGGTGGACTCCAATTAAGCTGCAGAAACATCTCAAGGATGATCAGGGGAAACAGCTTCATGGCAAAGGCTGTGAATACTTAAGTACATGTGCTTTCTCAATTTTTTTATTTTTAATAAATTTGCAAAAACCTCAAGTAAACTTATTTCACGTTGTCATTATGGGGTGTTGGGTGTAGAATTCTGAGGAAAAAAATTAATTTAATCCATTTTGGAATAAGGCTGTAACATAACAAAATGTGGAAAAAGTGATGTGCTGTGAATACTTTCCGGATGCACTGTATATTCATTTCAAAATGGTAACATTGATCCTAATTGTTCCTTTTTCCTTTACACAGATACAGGAAAGTTGTCTCTAATATTTGTGAAGGAGGAGTTAATAAGCAGCAAAGCTCTAAGCAGCACACTTGTCCTCTGCTGCCTCCTAGAGGTCTGCAGCTTGGCATCAAAGGAGAAACGCTGGCAGTGGGGCCCGGCGATGACATCACATTTATTGTTCGTCAAGAGCAGGTAACACCACACCTTCACTGTAAAACAAGGGCTCTGTTCTGGTAATGTAGACTACAATAATGACTACAAGAATGAATATAACGTTAAATAAAAATATTTTTACAACTAAATATCAGATTCATTTAAAGAAGGACTAGTCATTTAATCATGGTACTTGTACTGTATCATAGATTGAACAGAAAAATACAAGAAATTTTTCATTAACAAATGAGCATTGGCTTTTTTAATTAGAAACTCAGAACAATTCTGATTCTGATTAAAGTATATATTATATAAAAAATAGAGTCACCTTCACATTATTCTCCCTCTTTCAGAACGTGATTTCCAGCTTCTTAGGTACTAAAGCTGACCTGTAATAATACAAATTCAAATCATGTAAAGTCTACTTGATTCAGAGAATGATAAGCAAATCCGGGCCATTGACAGAGAAAGCACACTGGCTGGGGAGTCTGTAGAACTCGGCGTCACTACATCATAGTCACTGATCTTTGCCTGGGGACTAAGAATTTCAATCTTTAAGGAAACGGGCTAAGGTCATGGCAGGAGAGATTTTGAAATGATCCCTACTGAAATTGATTGGAATTTTGAAGATGGTGTCCAGTAATATTGTCTCTGAGACTTTCAGATTGATTTACTAAACTCAAAGTCGGGAGCATTGGTGAAGTGAACTCTGCAGTTCAAATGCTTGGTGCACTGATCTTTCTTCCACTTATTTTAATATCTGCTTACCCTCTACTACCATTAGGTCATTGGTTTTGTGAATAAGGAATTTGGTGTATTTTTTTTAAATCTGGGTGACAAAATGAATCCTTTTCCTGCATCCAATGTAATCACATTTCTTGACTTGTGTATAAAGGTTACTGTGCTTACTTATTTGATTTTAATTTTATGGGTTTGTTGTTTACATTTTTCACTCATCTACTAATTTAAAGGGGGACACCCTGAACACTAAATATCAGGTGGACCTTGGTGATGGATTTCGGGCAATTTATGTAAACCTAACAGTGACAGATGAGCCTATTCAACATCGATATGAAAAGCCGGGTATCTACCGAGTCACAGTCAAAGCAGAGAACGTAGCAGGCCATGACGAAGCAGTAGTCTACATTCAGGTTAACCGTGAGTTTGAAGAACTATTTACATTTTACTGTTGGGCTTTTGAAAGCAGTACTGTTGTATCATTAATGGGTCACTTTATAGGATACCTACCATGAGTGACAGTCAGCAAGGGCACCGACCCGAAGAAAAACTAACCTCTATTTATGTATTTATCTTTAATAATGTTGAATTGTTGAATATAACTTCTAAGTGTCATTTGTTTTGAAAGCAGAATCACAGTTAAGAATTTATCAACATTACATGATATGATGAAATAAACAGATGTAGGGAATCCTAGGTATCGGAAATGACAGTTGCTGACTTGAGGTAGATTGTCCTGTTAATGAAAGCTGAATAATGTCTTAATGTCTCATGCGTCAACTGTGAACACCACTAGTGAAATTCAGCCAATTTACTTCTTATCAAAAACAGAAGAAGTGTTAAGAAGAACCATCAGATCTATACAATTTGGCTCAAAATATTTCTTTTGAGTCGACTTGCAGATTTAATTTACGAGTTTATAAACAGTTTAAATGATTGACAATGAGTACAGTTAGGGAAAATTCTCAAATGATAAAGAATAGTTGTGAGTCACCGTTACAAATGAATCCAAAGATGGACAAGCTTTGTTACACCAGGATGAAGGAGCCCTGCCATGAACATGAACAATTGCATTCTGTATGGCAAGACTGACCGATCCAAACAGAATAGCGTCTTTATGTCAGTTTTGTTCATTCACGTAACACAATCAAGGAAGCATTTTAATTACACCAATCAGAGAACAGATAAATGGTGTAATCTTCAAACATCCCTTAATAAAAGTGCTGTGTTGGTACACAATTAGTCATTACTTATAATAAACCTTAAGCAACACATACAGTAAAGGCAACTTAGTCTTGTTGAGACTCAGATTGACAATATGTGCTGCTTGACTGTGTGACAATTTTAACATGTAAGATGCCTTTTAATGTGAATTATTATAGAATTTCACAGTATTCTCTTTCAATGTAGTAAACTTGATGAGTCAATGTAAGCCTACTGCTAAGATATACAATTTGGAAAGTGTGTAATTCTTTCATTTGTATTTCTTGGGGTTAAGCTCCCCTTCAGGAGGTTCATTTAGAAGTGGTGCCTGTCGCTGGGAGGAATCAGGAAGTTAACCTTACGGCTGTGGTGCTGCCCGCGAGAAACAACCTGACTGTCTTCTACTGGTGGATTGGAAACAATCTGCAGGTAAGTTGATGTTTATGCATTAAACGTATCATTTTGGGCATCTTTTGCATCAACGGCTTGTGCTCTACTTTAGTCAATCATATGGATGTCTTAAAACACAGTAGTCCACCTAACATTCTGTTATTACAACAACTCCAAGCTGGACTTTCTCTCAACTAAAATTCCTAGTTTCAAACAGAAAACAGCATTTTTTTAATGTTATTCTTGCCTAAACTTGTTAGTTTTATTAAGAGGATGT
Source organism: Polypterus bichir lapradei (assembly GCA_026402145.1). NCBI lineage: Eukaryota > Metazoa > Chordata > Cladistia > Polypteriformes > Polypteridae > Polypterus > Polypterus bichir. Next base: position 43,525,904 of record JANRMT010062808.1, read on the forward strand.
GCACCTACTTACATTGAGCTGTTAAATAACAAAATACCAATGTAACTAAAAGTGTTAGCAGTACCTTATGATATGTATATGTAGTACATATAAAAATGAATCAAACAGGATTAACACTCGATGTCTCACAGTAATGATGGCTATTGTGGACTGGAAGAGGCATTCTAGAGCAAACCCTGACCCTAAAGGAGTCCAAAGAAACAAAAGGAAATAGATTTATTACAACAAATTATTAATTATAGCATGATATTTATACATAAGAGGGTACAGCAGCAAAATAAAACCTTGTTAAGCAATAAGCACCCTAAATGGCACATAGGGTGACTCCTAAACTTTCTTCTCACCTTTTCAGATGTATTACTTGCCTTCTCTTGCCACTGGTCTTCTTTGCACCTGCCAGTTGAACCCTTGTCTGCCATCACAACTTCAAACTAAATTTCTAAATAGTCAGAAAGAGGGCCAGTTGTGGTATGCACTTCTGAATTACCTCAGGGTTGAACTGGGGAAGACTAGACTGGCTGTCCTCCCCATTACCGTTTTAAATACTCCAACATATTGCCATCTAGTAGTATAGAGAGCTACAACAACATTAACACAACCTTTTCTAATCATTCATTTGTCTTGACAACTCAGGATGGCACTGGTAGTGCCCCCTGTCAACTATATGTGGTGATGTTACTTCCCAGTTCTGTAGTGTGATTTTAGTTTCTCAATCAACTTGTGCATAAAAATTTTACAAACTGCTAAATCGTCACTCATTCTTGGATATCAGGATCACATTGTAGGTGATTACTGTAACTGTATCTGAAATCCATATTATAAAAATGAATGTATTATTGCAAGCTAACGACTTTTCTTATTCGGTGTTAAAGTCATTTCTTTTGCTTTTCTGCAGCCAATTCTCTCACTAGCAAACAGTCTGATCACCAAGTTTCCAGAGACTGGGGAAGTTAGTGTCACAGTTCAAGCTTCATGTGGACGATCCATGGTCCAGGATACCAAACTAGTGCATGTTTTTGGTAAGAACATAGTTATTATGTATAAATAAATAGGTTCATGTTTCTTGTTGTGTTTGTTATCTGGGCACAACAAAAAAAACATGAAATGAAAAAAATGCTTTTAGGGAGCACATAGGGGACAGGCACAGGTCAAAAGCTATGTAATCTAGAAACGAATGATATAATGGATAACGAACGGATAACAGCAAAATCAAGATCCAAAAATCAAAGTTGCAATAAATGTTCCTCAAATAAAATAAATTAAATTTATCCAATGGTTTAGATGCCAGATCATGCAGGCTGCCACAGTAAATAGTATTGTCACAGGACAGACAATGGGTCATATTGCTGACAAAATGTACCTTTACTATAAACTGCAAGAATGTCATAAAATGGTGCTACAGAGTTAGCATTAAAAATAATAACAATTTCAACCAAAATAATGATGTGACGAATAACATAAAAATGAAGAATAATGTACCCAAACCTACATTCATAGTGCCCACTTAGAGAAGTGGAGGTTGTTTCCTGAGGTATGATTCAGGATGCATGCGTGACTCAAAACAATTCAAAAATCCTTATGCTTATGTTAATTACACATCTCATTAGCTAATATTACAACATGTCTACTGTAATTGGTCGACAGTTTGTTGTTAAACATTTCTGACACGCTAAACGTTTGTTTTTTTAACTGCCTATTGGCTCAGTCCAGTGACATTCAGGGTGTAGCTCACCCATGACGTGAGTCTGTCTGGCTCAGGATGATGATTTCTTTCACAGCTCGTCACATCCTTCCAGATGAGTCTGATTTAGAAGCATTTGTTTTCTGCAGGACCAGTATCTGAGGGTGCTGTAATGGAACATTGCAGGGTTGTGTAGCTTTTATACTCACAAGAACATAACGTCTCCCATTACACAAGGTCTCTGTGAAATGAAAATGTTTCAGCAAGCACAAACCCATGGTGTCCTCATTAGCCACAAACATAACAACAATAATGTGATTTAAAATAAATAATAATACATTTTATTTATTTGTAGGTGCCTTTCTAAACACTCAAGGACACCGAACAATAGACAAAACACAGATTATAAACAAAAGTAAAATACAAAAATTAAAATCAGACAGCGCAATTATAATCAAGAGAAAAAGCAGTCTTAAACAAATGAGTGTTAAGTTTAGATTTGAAAAGTGAAAATAATTCAGTATTTCTAAGCGCAGATGGTAGTGGTAAGATGGACGAAGGGGACAGTCAAATGGATGGAGGAAGAGGATCTGAGGGTGCGGGAGGGAATGGCAACATGGAGGAGGTCAGACAGATATGGAGGGGCAAGGTTATGGATAGCCTTAAAAGTTAGTAGGAGAATTTTGAATTGAATTCAGAACTGAACTGGAAGCCAATGAAGCTGCTGCAAAACAGGAGTGATATGGTGAATAGAGGAGGTTCTAGTAATGATGCAGGCAGCTGAATTCTGGACCAGTTGAAGCTTATAAAGAGATTTGCGAGAAAGACCAAAGAAAAGGGAATTGCAATAATCCAGACGAGAAGTGACAAGGCTATGAACAAGGATAGCAGTGGTGTGGGGAGTGAGGGAGGGGCGAATACGATTAATGTTACGCAAGTGGAAATATGCAAACCGGGAGATGTTATTGATATGGGACTGAAAGGATAAACTACTGTCAAGGATGACACCCAGACTCTTAACCTGTGGGATTTGTATGGGTATGGTAAGATTTATGTTTATGCCACCAATGGTTAGATGCTGCCATAAAAAAATTGTAATTACAGTATATAATCAAATATATATATATACAAAATCGATCATAAAATCAGACCCCAACTTATACGCCCATCAGTTTCTCAGACACATCGAATTTTGTTGCAGCAGCACATTTACCAATTTCTTTCTCTATTTCAACAACTTTTAATTTAAAACCTGCTTCATATTTTCTTCTGATCGAAAGCTCCATCACAGATAAGGGATACTCTTATGATAAAGGTGTACGAGGGGGTGAAATACCAAAAAATACAAATCAGTGCAAACGTCGCTTCGGAATAGTTCGGGTATTACTGTGTGGTCACGTAGGCAAAATACATAGAAAAGAAAAGCAGTGTGGGCGTTAATCTCTTGGACCAATGGCATGAGTTTTTCGCATTTGACTTATACAACCGACATTATAAAATACCGGAAATTATACAGTAAAATCAAGCCCCAACTTATTCGCAGGAGAACTTAAATGCAAGTATATACAGTAATGTCATAACTGTTGGTTTCTGTGTATTTATTTCTGTTTACACATTATCTGATGTTTTTACATTCTGCTTTGTTTTGCAAGTTTATTGCATGTAATTTCCTGTTTTAATTTTAGTTTTATTAATCTTTAATAGGGAATAACACACTTGGTTATAAAAGTAGAAGTAAGAATTTAAAGCAAATGAATGTTTATTAGCATCTTAAACTTACATTTTTTTCAGATCAGTTTCAGGCTCTTCCTTTGAAATTCAGTAAAAACCTTGATGCCTTCAATCCAAATATCCCTGAATGGCGTGAAGACATTGGGCAAGTTGTCACTAAAGCTATAGCAAAGGTATGTGGCGCTGCTGTTCCATGGTAGTCTGAGAAGGGAAATTTTGTTTTCGGTATTTTTGGCCATCAATCAATACAACAAAAAACTGATCGGTCATAATGTGTGTACCGACTCTGTTGACAACAAATGGTTTTAAGATTGATAATTGTATCTGTTTACTATAATTTGTATGCCTTTTTATTTACTATGAATGTTTTCATAATAATAATACACTATATCATTAATATCATATCTATACTAATAAAAGGCAAAGCCCTCACTGACTGACTGACTCACTCACTGACTCACTCATCACTAATTCTCCAACTTCCCATGTAGGTAGAAGGCTGAAATTTGGCAGGCTCATTCCTTACAGCTTACTTACAAAAGTTAAGCACGTTTCATTTAAAAATTCTACACGTAACGGTCATAACGGTCGACAACGTCCGCCATGTTGAACTTTCTTATTTATGGCCCCATCTTCACGAAATTTGGTAGGCGGATTCCCTGCGCTAACCGAAACCGACGTATGTACTTATTTCGATGGTATGACGCCACTGTCGGCCGCCATATTGAACTTTCCAACGTCACTAATTTTCACAATGTCCGCCATGTTGAACTTTCTTATTCATGGCCCCATCTTCATGAAATTTGGTAGGCGGCTCCCCTGTGCTAACCGAAACCAATGTACATACTTATTTCGGTGGTATGACGCCACTGTCAGCCGCCATATTGAACTTTACAACGTCACTAATTCTCCAACTTCCCGTGTAGGTAGAAGGCTGAAATTTGGAAGGCTCATTCCCTACAGCTTACTTACAAAAGTTAAGCAGGTTTCATTTCGAAATTCTACACGTAACGGTCATAACGGTCGACAACGTCGCCATGTTGAACTTTCTTATTTATGGCCCCATCTTCACGAAATTTGGTAGGCGGATTCCCTGCGCTAACCGAAACCGATGTACGTACTTATTTCGATGGTATGACGCCACTGTCGGCCGCCATATTGAACTTTCCAACGTCACTAATTCTCCAACTTCCCGTGTAGGTAGAAGGCTGAAATTTGGTACTTATTTCGGTGATATGATGCCACTGTCGGCCGTCATATTTAACTTTTCAATGGTCTTTGTTACTTATGGGCCCATCTTCAAGAAATTTGGTAGGCGGGTTCCCAGCGCTAACTGAAACCTACTTACGTACATATATACGTCCATAGCCTGCAGCTCGGTCCCAATGCCTCCCACGTTGTTGGCTGCCTGCCTATATAAGGCCGTCTGTCACTCCAGTCTCTACATTCCCTTCCTTGCTTCGCCACGGTATTCACTTCTCCCTGCTGATAACTACAGCCTTTTTATTTAATTCACGGCTTCTCCGCTGTTTTATTGTTAATTTATTACAATTATAGTTATTGTTTAGGTATTTTAGACTTACTTTACATTGTTCAGGTACCCATTTCCTTTATCATTCCAACCGTACCCCCATTAACATGTCTATCGAGGTGATCACCATCGATCAAAGAACTGTCACTTACCAAGTGGTTTCCATGCCCGGAGATGGCACCTGCCTTTTCCATTCTCTTTGTTACATATTGCACGGCCATATCAGGCTCACTCTTGATATCCGGAGGAACATTGTGTCTTATGTATTGAATGACTGGCACAGGTTCAAGGTGTGGACTGATGACGGTACAGGAGATAATTATACTACACAGGAGCACTAGAAGAGTGAAATGCTTAAGTGTACCGAAATGGCGAAATATTTTACACCTTTGGACAACCGCCAATGCCTCTTAAACATCTTAGATTCACAGGTGATGATTTCAGTAGTGGACACTTTGATGTTTAGAAATGTTTAAACTCTCAAAAGCTGGATGTGAAGTTATCAATGAAACTGGTTGTATACTTACAACGCTTGACAGATGCCGAATGTCTCTTCAACACAAGTCCTACAAATACTGTCGTAATTGAAACAAACAATGAAACTCAAACCGATTATGACAGCAGCAATCCAAGCTGTGAGATTTGAAACAAGATTACTGTTCACATGGCCAACTGTACGTTGCATGCTCAAGAGTAAGCTCAGCGCACAGCTACAGCTTGGTCATATTGCAACTGGAGGGCCGAACTGACAACGTGGCATACAAAGAGATCCTTAACAAATAATTATTGGTATATTTTCCCTCAGATTTAAAAAGGTTTAATTGTCTTCTTAATAAAAATTTTAAGGCAGCGCGGAAGCGCGGGTATTTTGCTAGTATTATATATATATGTGTGTGTGTGTGTGTGTGTGTGTGTGTGTGTGTGTATACATCCATATGTGTATTTGTGTAAAGAAGACACACATTTAAACTTCCCCACCTATCTTTCCCACAAAATGTATCATACTCATCATAATCTGTATTATTTAAACTTTTTGAGGTGATCCATCCCTCCCCTTCACATCAAGGTCTCAATCCAGCTTTCCAAGGTCCTGAAAATGTTTGGAAACCTCCAGCTCTGGGGTCAATGAACAGTGTGCACCTCTCATTTTGTGGTTACATCGGATCATGAGCCACCTCCTTCTACCTCTCTGGTATGAAGTCTTCTCTAGTGCCACTTTTAGGAGGTGCACTATCTCCTTAAAGGACACCTAAGCATGATGTGCCAATTCCTTGCTACAATGCAGGCCAACTGCCTCCTCCTCAAGTTCAGCAAACCTTGAGTGTTAAGTGTTGAATTAGCTGGCATCTCCCACATATGGGAGTAGACTTCCAAAACGTCAGATATCATACAGGACCGATATTGTATTGACCTCTTGCTTAATATAGAACTCTTTACATTTCTATTTACAATTTTTACGTAAAATCATTTTTGAAACCTTTCAAGTATGTACGTACATGTTCTGAAACATCAAGCCCTTTTCAAGATCTAGTTTTAACAGGACGGTTGAGATTTTTCTCTGTTCCACATAGTTCATGGTTTACATTATCAATACTTGGTCTTCACAGTTGTCTTTGTGAAACCTTCTCCTGACATTGACGTTATTAACCAGACCTGGAAATGTGCGAGTGAGGAGTGATTAAATGATTGATCTATTTGTCGCAAAGGACTTCCACCAAAATATTTCCACTTTTGTGTTTGTTTTAGCCTCCATTGTTGCTTAATCATTAAATGATGTTATATGGTGTCTGTTTTCATTCTCCCTTAATCTTTTCAACTCCTGTATTTTGACATTGTTGATGAAAATACTCTTTCCCGGTTTCCTCTCTTCTGTCACATTTTTTTTATTGTTGTTTTGTTTGATCTAAAATGTTAGAAATCCCTTACTCTTGGGTTTGCCCCTTTCTGAAGTGGGTGCTGTTTTTATCATCTCCCACTACATTTAGTAATCATGGCGCTATAAGGTGTTGGCTCAATAGTCTTCCTCTATCCCTTTGTAAACTTAGGTGTGTAGTCTATGACTCTTTCATTATTGCTGCAACAGATTTCACATTTTCTAGGCCAGTTTCAGGTTAAGGGGGCTGAAACCCATTCTGAACATCAGGAGTCAACCAGTGTATAATAGCAGTCCATTGCATCAGTTAATGTATCTCTCATGTCTTTTGGATGCAGGAGAAACCCAGCTAAAAAAAAAAAAAATCCTAGAAGACAGCCTAAAGAAAATGTGTGAACTTCACACTGAATTGAGTGGACTGGGATTTGAACCCAGGACTCTAGCTGTGCGAGACAGCAGTTCTAATCACTGCACACTATTTATATCTTTTCCAGATAACTGACATCCCATTGGATGATTTAGTAACTGTTGTGAAGCCCGGCCTCCCAACAACTGCAGATTTATATGTGCTTCCTCCTGAAAGTACACCAAAGAAGAAAAGAAGTCTGTCCACTGATAAGGTAATATGTTAGTATGAGCCGCAAGTATTGTGTGAAGACAATGAGTAAGTTATAGAAGGTCTTTGCTTTATACTAATCTTCAATATCTCTTTGTGTTTTCCACCAGAGAATTCCTGCGATAAAGCAAATCCTTAATAGTAACAATGTCAGCTTTATTGTGCGAGGTGGCTTGGTGGTGTTAGTTAGCCTTTCTGATTTATACTTAGGTGGGTGCCTTGAAAATAAACTTTAACTGGACAACTTTGTTTGATTTACCAGCCGCTCATCGACCACTTTTCAATATATTTTGCCTTTCAGATTCTCACAGGGGTGGTATTGGCAGTGGATTCTGGGCCCTAGCAGTAATATTTGTCATAAGCCTCGTGGCAGTAGGCGCTTTCATTCTCTATAAGTTTAAAAGGTAGGTCAATGTGCTTTTCAAAAGTGTCACTGGTGTGCTTAATATCAGATAAGTTAGGTAAAAATAAATCATATAAAATGTATTAAACTAAAAAATATATTTGTCTATCCGATTTATTGTTTATTTATCCTAGTAAGGGTTTGGGGTAGCCAAAGACTGTCCCTCTGGCCCTACGTGAGTTCACTTTTAGATTTATTTATTTATATGTGCATTTTTCCCATACAAGGTGGTAGCGCTAGTGGAGCCAGTCTAAGCAGCATCTGACCTAAGGGAGAACTTCTCTATTTGTTCAAACTGCTTTTTTCTATTTAGGTTTGCACAAAGCTAGAGGCAGCTTGAGGCAAAGAGAAGGAGACAGGCCAAGAAGAATGTCCATCTCATGGCACTTCAACACACATACTGCCACACTTACTAATACAGTTAACGATTATTTTAGGATGTGGGAGTTAACTAAGAGTACCCATGTGGAGAGCTCCTCATGGACTTTGACCAAACCGTAGCTAGAAACCAGGACTCTGGAGAGGTCAGGCAACAGTACTGTCCTTTCAATCATTGTATAAAATACCTCTAAAGACCAAGAGACCAATGCCTGCAAATGACATAGTTTCAGGCAGTTAGGGATGACCCTAGACAGTATCTCCTCTTACATGATCCTATGTGTATTGCACCCCAAACCAAAAGCAGATCTATTTAACATGCCAAGCTTTTATATTTGCTGCTTTTGTAGCTCTGAGGGATCCTGTCGTTCTTGGTGACACTACTGACACTTTGTGGGTGGCTGATTTTGGCAAGGTCCTTTTATGATGCAAAGACCTTCCACACAATTGCACACACTGATGGCACTCCTGTCTTTGCTGTGAAGCAACACCCCTCTGTCTTCATACCTGTTTAATTTTGTTAACCATTGATTCTGTGACTTTCACTTTTATCTTATGTTATATTTAAGTAGCTATGTTGTTGCTTTTTTTTCAGAAAAATGCCTGGTAGAAATGTATACGCCCAAATGCACAATGAAAAGGAACAGGAAATGACTAGTCCTGTCAATCACAGTGAGGACACGCAGAACATCATCCAGGGAGAGGAGTTTATAGATGATGATCTCGATTCACAAACATTAGGTAACAATGTGGGAGAATTACTCACTTATGTATTTTTTTTTTTTTTTGTGCAGCATTTATGATTATGCGGATGGTTGCTTGATCGACATAAGATTTTAAAGGCAGTGGTCTGCCATTCTGGTACTTGAGAAACATTATAAAAAACAGAGGGGGTTTAATAGGTGGATGTCCCTGCTGTTTACCAATAAGGCTAAGGATTTAGGCAGAGCGGATTTATGGAGTTTTGGGGAAGTTTTTCAGAGGAAATAGACTAAAACGAATAAGTTCCATAAGTCCATTTTAATAATATTTGATAAATCAAGAAAATAAATACTGAGAGTACCTTACAAAAGTAAGAACAAACTGATTACATTGGACTAGATTGAAAAGAAGTTAGGTTTTGAGTTCTTAAACCAGCTCAATATTAGACCAGTGACATCACCAGTCTGCTCTTTTCTGACAATTCTTACAAAACTAGGTACATAATTTCATGCTGTAATTTTTTTAAAGATCTCACATGAAAAAGTACTTTTCATTAGTTAAATATAGTGTAACAAAAAGGCGCTATATCAACGCATGACCTGACACGGACAGACACAGGAGGCACACTTACAAAACAAACACAATGTTTTATTTTTCTCCACCCATTCCCACAGGCACAACACTGTCCCAATAAGCACCACGAAAACAATACAGGTTGGTCCAGATTTAATTATGCAACTTTTAATGCAATGCACCTTGGAAACATTGCCCGTTATCGAGAAAAGGTGAACACATCGCACCCGCTGTTCAACTGACATCCGTCTCCCAGGAATGCAGGGCAGGTGCTGCCATCTATTGGCAACAAAAATAATTTTTTTGTGAATTCTCTATGTAATAAACTTAATAAGTTATAGCGTAATGTAAATTGCATAATTAGATCTGGACCATCCTATACTTCTTCTTCTCTCTTTCTCCTCTACTCCTCTCTGTCAAGCTTTGTCTCCCTCCTCCTGACTCTGGCTCTTGGAATGGTGTCTGCTGGTCCCTTATATAGTTCACCCGGAAGTGCTCCAGGTGTTTGATTACGCATTTCCAGCAGCACTTCCGGGTGTGGCGAAAGAACTGCCCATAAGGGCTCAGCAACTCTTGCTGCAGCACCCCCTGGTGGCGCCTACGGATCCCAAAAAGGCTCTATCGAACTCCAACTCCCATAAAGCCCTGCAGGAGTCCGAGGCACTGCTACAACCCAGGGGGGTTGCCATCTAGCATCCCAAGGGAGGTAACGCTCCGTCCATGCTTGCTTCCCTGGTCCTCCCAGCGTGGAGGTGCCCCGGCCAGGCAAGAACAACCGGTCGCAGCCTACAACAGACAGAGACTTTATGCTGTAGGTATGACAGGGTGAGTGGCAGTAAGACAGCCACTCCTTAAAGGACATAATAGGGCCTTGAAATACCGGCTGTGGACTACTCTTCACAACAGAAAATGAGTCAAGCTTTTTTCAACCACTGTTAAGCTGTGCTTGAAACTGATGTGCTGTGAGGTGCCTTTCACGCAAGCTGGTGACCCTCAGAAACTTGTCTTCTTATTGGGTTGTGATTTTGGGTGTGCCAGATCTCTTCCAGTTTCCAATTGGTTTTGGATTGTGTAGGTCAGCATTGTACTCACTGGCCCTTTGATTTTTTTTGCAAATTTCTCTAAATGAAAGGCCTACACTTCTCTGGGTAATAATGCTCTGTCTCAATTCATTTGTTAATTTCAGATTTCTTGCCATTATTACTGGAATTTACAGCTTTCCACAGTGTAATATTGTCCAAGTACTACTTGAGAGGATGGAGTAACCCAGTCTGTTCCAACTCTGCTTTAAGAGATAGAGGATGTTTAAGTAATCAACAGAAGTTGGGACACCTGTCCAAATTGTTTGTTTCAACTTGCAAGGTTTAAACTAAGGTTTAAATGAATTTACTTTAATTGCTGCAGAACATCTGTAGGTTGTAACCT
>JANRMT010062808.1:43541816-43555066 GCA_026402145.1 Polypterus bichir lapradei
ACACACACACACCACACACACACACACACACGCACACACACACACACCACACACATACACACACACACACACACCCATATACCACACACACACACACTCACAAGGGCTAATTTAGTATCTCCAGTCCATCTAACCTTTATGTCTTTGGACTGCGGGAGGCAACCGGAGCACCCTGAGGAAGTAATCTGTAATTTTTTATTACAGTTTTTTTCAATCGCTAACAAGCGCTTACCCATACTTCAGATACTTTTTCTAAACTCTTAACACAGACTCACACCTACAAAACACAATTGGCCAAATGGATAATTTTCTTCTCAAAAATACATTTTGTTAAATATATACTAACTCTTCATTTCAAAATAGAACACATCTTTCTCTGCACACACTAACTTTACAAAAACACTATAAATCTGACTCAAAATGAAATTATTCTGTCAAAGAATAACACTTGTTTTCACTTCACAAGGTACATGCAGTCAATCAAAGTACACCAGGTTTCAAAATACTGGCTATTATTGACATTACAAAAACTGCATAGACTTTTATGTTTCAGTTTTACAGGTATTTGCATGCAAAACATGCAATCCACCATTTTGACACCAGAAATGTCTTGGTTGGTAACTGTATGTCCACATGTACAGTAATGTTCACATTCAAAAGCATTCCAGTAAAAAACAAACAAGTTTTTTTTCTTTACTGTTTACTACAGGAGGTACAGTGGAAACACGGTATGATAGAACAGAAAATGTTTTACAGTATTGCTTACAGTGAACAAAATATCCATGAAACACACAAGAGCATTCTGAACAAAAAAACAACAGCAAAAAGCCAAGATAAAAAGGGGGGGAGGGGGAGGGGGGCTAAAAAAAGGCAAAAAATTTGCATCTAATCTCTGCGATCTTCAGGGTTAGGCCACATGTTTTCATCAACATCACATCTGATGTTATCCAAGTCGATGCACCTGGGATAAAACCGCCTGGTATGTCGGATCCACCCTTGGCAATCATCAACTGTGATGTCCCTGGAGCCAGCATCCATGGCTTCAAGGAGGGACATCTGGTCATGTGGCTGATGGTCATAAACCTTCCACCTCCATGCAGAAATGAACTCCTCTATGGGGTTGAGGAAAGGTGAATAGGGTGGAAGGAAGAGACTTACCAGTCTTGGGTGGACTTCAAACCATGTTGTTATTGCTTGCGAGTGATGGAAAGCCACATTGTCCCAGGTAATTACAAAGGTCCTCATGTTTTCACCCTCCTGACCCTGCTCTGGAACCAGGCGCTGGTGGAGATCATTGAGAAAGGCAAGCAAGCGCTCTGTATTATAGGGTCCAACCTGACATCTGTGAAGGAGTAATCCTGCATTTGCAATTGCTGCACACATGGTAATGTTTGCCCCTCTCTGTCCTGGCACATCAACTGTGGCCCTTTTTCCAATTACATTTCGTCCACGTCGACGCCTTTTGGCCAGATTGAATCCTGCCTCATCGATGTATATGAATTCATGAGGGGCCTGGTTGGCCTCCAATTCCATAACTCTCTGAAACAAAGTTTATGTAAGTCATGTTATTACTGTATACCATACTGTACTGTAACCTAGTATTGTGTAGGTTACCTACTTGCAAAGTGCAAAGCTTATAGAACTGGACATTGAATTGAATATACACTATACCTATATATATATATATTGTCGTCGTAGCTCCTTGACCCTCTCACTGTTCCTCTCAAAGGGAACAGTGTAGAGCTGCTTCATCCGCACTCTGTGTTTGGACAATGTCCGCGTAATGGTTGTGAGGCTGATTCTATCAATATTGTCAAATATCTCATGGTCCGCCACAATTCTAGTTTGAATTTCACGCAGTTTTATTGCATTATTTGCAGCAACCATTTCTACAATGGCAAGCTCTTGATCATTACTGAGGAGCTTTCCTCTTCCCCCAGAGGGTGGAAGACGTTGCATTCTTTAGAAAAACAAAAAATTCAACATATGCATTACTGTATGACCATATTGACATGTCAAGTGAGAATAGAGACAATCCATGTAAAATGCAATACTTACCTGTTGGTTTGTTGAAAGATGCGTATAATGGAGGCAACCGTTGACCACCTCAAATTGGGCTGCACTCTTTCACCAGCCTCTCTTAGTGAAAGACCATGGTTGATTACATGGTCAATGATAGTGGCACGAATTTCATCACTGACTACTGTTCTTGCAGCCCTTGGAATGCCACCACCACGCATTCTTACACCTCTACCTTGCCCTCTCCTTGGGCCTGCTCTTCTCCCTGGGCCCCTTGCTCTTACTCTTCCTCGACCAGACATTACAGTGTTTGTCTTTTTTTTGTTTCCAAAAACATCACTCCTCAAAGTCTTGCCTTATCAACCCCACTGAGTCTAAGCCAGAATGGAATAAGCTGTGGTTGGCCCAATTTACCCAACATAAATCAGCTGTGTGTCAATTATTCAATTGTTTGTTTATTATCAGCTGAGATATATTTTTGATATTGATATTGTTTTTGAACTGATATCATTGCAGAAGCAGAGGTTTTTATATTGTATCTAAGGTTTGGAATATTGTTTTTGCTGTTGTGGGATGTTGTGTGTTAACATTCGTAAATACTACAAAAACAGTCCATAATTTTGTTGGGAGGTATAGCTTGTCTGTTAAGAAAATGTAAGCATTGTGGAAATGTGTTCACTGACTGCATATTGGGTGAAAACGACATGAAATGTGTGAATGGTATGGCCACAAAAGACCGATGCTGTGCTAATTGTGTTTAGAGTTTTGAAAATGTGACAACTGTTTGGACAAACGCTTGTTAGCGACTGAAAAAAACTGTAATATGATGGCAGTAATGTAAGATGATGCAACGTGAAGGCTGATGCAATGCAATATAAGATGATAAAAATCTAGCAACCTGACATTAGTTGAGTATGATTCTCCTGTATATAACTGTGGGTCTGGATTGAAAACTATTATAACCAAAAATAGGCTACTCACAGGAAAAACAGGCAATCAAGTGGCTGATTGATATTCTTGGCATACAACAAGGCCAATATTTCTACATATATATATATATATTTTTTTTCTTTCTCTCTTGTTACAGGAAATCATTCTGGTGTGGTCTTGAGCATAAACTCCAGAGATCTGCACAGCTACCTGTCCAGCTGATGTTTGCATTTCTAAACAAACTGCAAAGACTTGTCTCTCTCTGTCTATTAATTGTTCGGTTTTGGGACATCGCAGCAGAAGCAGGGAATTCAGGATTCGTTATTGAACAGACTTCAGCCAGTCAGCTCTGTTATGAAACAAAAGGAGACTTTCCATAATGGACATCAGAAGAAAGCAACAGTTGTGACGTTCTTAATCCTCTACTTAGCACGAATACAACACAATATGCCCACTTCCCCACTCCTGCCCCTTACCACACACAGAGAACCCAGGTATTTGAAAAAGGACACGGGGCTACCGTTTTTTTTTTTAATCATCCATATCTGATTTGTAGGGAGTGGTGTTCAAATCAGAGAGCACCCATATCAGTAGTTAAATGAAAAAAGATGGCCCTTCCTGCTTTTTTGATCCTTTTTGGTACATACTATTTAACCCTGAGAAGATTCAGTTCTGTGAAGTTTTAGGGCAAAGGCAAACCTCAGCACTACATACAGCCTTTTCTTTCCGTCCTGGGCAGTACAAGACAGTTGCTCTTAGTGTCGCCGTTTCGCTGTTAGTGTAGTTTGGCCTCAGTCACCCACAAACTGCCAAGTCAGACGACTTTTTAGGTCAGCTCAAATTTATCGTGAATGATCAGGTAGCTTAACTGCTAGTTCTTGACTGTTTCAGCAGCCAGTAACTGCTCCTGACTTTTCTTAACAATGGGCTAAAACAGACAATACCATTCATATTGGAAATCTTCCCAGTCACTTGTCAGTGTCGTATTTGCACCCATATGCTTAGCTCAGCACACCGGACATTTCTCGTAAAGCATGCGTTTGTATTCATTTTTAGAATTCTAAGGTATAGTCTAACCCTCTGTGACGTGCACATGGCTCTCCTGCAACAGGTTTAGAAATCTCTAGACATCTTTACTAAAGGAATGTAATTATGTTCTGGGATTTTGTACCTCCATTGGTCATGATCATAAAAGGATGTATCCAACAAGCTACTTCTGGGCCAAAAATCTCCCATTATCATCTCTCTCATCTGCTGTTTTAGCTTCACTTGCTTTGTTAATGTGGTGTGATCATCACTCCAGTAGGTGCAGGTTTGGGAACCCTTTTTCTTTTTACTTCCTTACTACAACCAAACCAACCAACCATAATGTTCTGTTTGGCTAATTTGATGCAAACTGCAAGCATTCTCTACTAAATTGCTATTGTTTTCATAATTAGTTTGATTTTATTAGTTTATTGGTAGCTTCATGTTTGCAAATTGCACCCAGGGGTCCTTGTATAAATATGGCCTCCTTCACCCCACACTTCAGACAGGACATGATAACCACAAACATTGCCTTATGCCTTCTTCACGTCATTTTAGAAGTGAATTAAAGCCCCTCAAGACTTGAAGTCAGCTGTGCCTCCTCACAGTTAAGCTCAGGTTACTAATTTTTAAATTTTCATCTGTAAAGCAAATCATTTCTTTGTAACCATCTTCCTATAATATCAATTTTAATTATTATTTACTCATTATTTAAATATTGCTATGCCACTGACTCTCCAAGAGCTTTTTAAATTAAGTGATTTTTGCAACCATTTAATCCCATTTGGTGTTACGGCTCACAGAGGAGTGACATTCTGTGCTTGTTATCTGTAACTTAAAAAATAAAAACAATCGCTGTGAAGTCTGCTTTTTCTGGGAAAAACGATTATTAAACCTGCTTAAAACAGCAAAAATAAAAACAGTGACCGAGCCAGTACATAGTCACTAGAAATTACACATATTCATGTTATATTCTTACTACAAAACAAATATCAAAAGTAAAGAAGTCTTGGAGATGCCGTTTTGAGGAGCCATACAGGGGGGCTTGGAGGCAAAGGCTCATTTTAAGGGGCTATCACTTCTTAAAAGTGTGTTGTGCAGAGGTGTTTTGAATCAGTCCAGGCCAACAGTGAGCTTCGTATCGAGAATTAGCAGTTAGTCAGTCAACACCTTGTTCTCTACATTTTCTTCCCCATAAGTCATTTCTTAATAAAGTCCACATTACACTGGAGTGCAGTCCTTGATGGTTCATCACACTATGGAGCAAAAGAAGGACACAGAAGCAGTCCATCGATCTGCTGTTTGTACTCACTTTTTCTCAGGGACCAGAGTTCAGTAGGAACCAACAGCGAATCTCAAACCAGGCTATCTATCACTCGCCACGTGCTAACCCTGAGAATATGTCACCCATCGCCAACTTGTGGTTGAACAGACACACAGTGTGCTGCCACTTGAAATCCATTCCCAGATATAACTCTACAGCGTACACAAAGGAATAAAGTGATGCATGCTAAAGACTGAGATTGCAGGGTTGCACACACAGGCCAGGGTTTGTGATCGGATAAATGCAAATGATCTCCCACATCATCTTCAACGCTCCGTTTAGGCCATCTGAAGTTGGCGTCTCCCTTCACAATTTGACATTGAAAATAGTGGTGTCCATACATTACTTGATCTGTCGCCGATACACACATTGTGGCCATCGTAGGGTGCGGAATTCTCTGGCTACATAGACGACTGTTTTCCATATTTTATTTTTTGCCAGCTTGGAAAACAGGTGACAAGTCAAATGTTGGTTGGACGTACAAGTAAGAGTTTCACTGTACTTTCTACATTTGATAATATTACCACTACTACAACTGCAATTCAGTCGCTTTGTTCAAATCCATCTCTCTGTTTCATGAGCCTTCTTTTTATTTAACGGAGTTCTGTGGAGTCGGTCTTTTCAGGCAACCTTTGACGTAAGATCTCACGTTGTTATGTTCATATTGGACTGGAAGTGAACTTCAAATAAACAGGATATTACTTACAGAATGACAGAGGACTTTCACAATGGAATTTTCAGAAACACGCAAAAGTTTCATATCAAAATATAATAAGATCTTTCTTTGGTAAAACCCAAACGTTACCCAGAATCAAAAGTTAAAGCTGAAAATCAAAAGCAGAAAATCTTATTTTATTTTTTATAAATTAAGAAAAAGAAGAAGAATGCATTGCATTTATATGGTGCTTTTCAAGACACTGAAAGTGCTTTATATTGTGGAGAGGGGGAGGTTCAACCACATGGCAGCCATTTTTGCGCCAGTATGCTCACCACTCATTAGGTAGTGAAAGGGTGAGAAATATACATTAGCCAATGTTGGGCAGAGTATGATTAGGTGACCAAAAATACCAGGCCATGATGGGCAATTTAGTTAGGACTTTAGGAAACACACTACTGTTTACGAATGATTTTTTATGATCAGAGAACGTCAGGGCCTCAGTTTTATGTCTCATCCGAAAGATGGTGCTAATTTATATAGCACAGTGTTCCTATCACTGCCCTGGGGCATTGGGATCCACTCACAGGCTACAGGGTAGGCACACCCGGCAGGTCTTACCTAAGAACCTTACCTAATCCCAACCTAACACTGGTCGGGCATTAAGTCTGTTGTGAGTCGTTACAGCCTGGACACTTTACAAACAGTAAGCTCATGCTGTCATGCATTGAGAAGTGTCCAAAGCACAAGACCAGAAACAAATGTGATTGCTATGTAGGTGTCCATGGAATATCATACTTACTCTACATTATTAATTTTGTACTAATTTTTACTATTACATTTACTATACTATAAAAAAAAATACTACACTATTAATTGTTACCTTATTTTTATTCTGACATTGCCATTTGGTTTCTTATGAATGTCACCATTTTGTGGCTATGATTACTAGCAAAGATGCCATAGCTGGACAGGTTTGTAGTTGCACTTGACATTGACATGCAGAAGCTATTTAAGATGGCGGCACACAGTCTTTGATGCCCAAGTATTTAGATTCTTACAAAAACAAAGTTAAGACTATAAATTCTTACAAATGTTTGGAAAAGGATATTTTAGTTTTGATTTACAATTTGTTTTACTATTGAAGTACATTTTAGTTTTGCCATTAGTCTCCCTAATTTCTTTTCTTCATCACCTGGTCTTCTGTCCTTTTCTACAAGTCCATTCCACCTTGGCCACAATAGCAATCACAAAATATTTCAAAGAAGAAAATAAAAAAATAAATGTAAATTAATAGCACTTGAGAGACGAAACTGATGTCCAGCACACTAATAACACGTGGATGCTTGCATGATCTTTTCTAACGGACCTGTTTATAATTACCAAATAAGCTAAAATCCAATTTCCATGGGAAATATGAAAATGTTCCTGTTTCCTTCATTGTTCTTTTATTGTGCAAAGAGCCTCCATTTCTTTCCTTTAGCATCACTAGGCTGCTTATTTCTGGTAATCCTATGAAATGCGACCGCCTCCATCACTGTAAAATGTACACCTGCACATAACACAAAGCTAACAGATGGAAGGTCTATAAAGATGACAGCGTCCTCCCACATTCAGACCTGGCAGCACTGGATGTACAGTAAGATGGGAATCATCTCAGGTGGTCTGTCAAAGTGAACAGTGTTGCACATGCCGCCCCTCACTTGACCCACAACTGATGTGTGCACATACAAACATTCAAAAAGCCCACAGACAGGGACAGTGGCACCACCTCATCCAGCATAACAGAACATCGTCATACCTGCTTAATCCAGTTTAGGGTCACATGGGGCCAGAGGCTATCCCGGCAGCAGTTCATCCAAGGCAGGATAATGAATTGAAATTGAGTTCTTAGTAGAAACCTTTTTTCCCCAAGAAACATTGAAGCAAATCTTTGAAATTGGCATCTAACTGCAGTTCAAAGCAGGCACTGAATGAAAAACCAAATATGTTGGAATGTCAGGGGGACCACCATGCAGCACCTTTGTAACTGATTGTAGGCCTTTGGGTAGCCCAGAAAGTGGGCTGCCATTCAAACAGCGGGTCTTACTTGCTTCTTTGTCCGACTGTCCCAGGCTTGTTTATAACAATTAACTAAATAGCTGAGACTCCCAGCCTTGAAATACGTGTGCATTGTGATGGGCCTCCCTACTTAAGACTGAAAAACTATGAGGTGATTGGGGGAAGTAGTAAGTGCATTTATTTCAACACATACCAAAAGTGATCCTGTGAAAACTGACTGACTGGCAGGTAGACCACAGCTGAACTGTGCCATCCACATTTATTTATTCAAGCCATTTGTCAGAAAAGTGTGACACATGGACGACATGGAATGAGAAAAACTCCAGCAACATAATACACATTGTCCCGTTCACCACAAGGATCGAAGACTCGGCACCGCTGTTTCCCTTGCATTCTATTTTTGTCCAAAATATTCCTTTCTTTTTTCTTTTCCACTTTCTTGTCGTGCGTTCTGTACATCCACACTGTTGGCACCCTGTGCCATTGACACTTACTTGTACATCTATTGTACATATGCTGATGTTGGCTTGTTAGTTTTATAGTGTTGTGATGTTTGTAAAACTCTTCTGGGGCAATGGAAAAAAAGAAAAAAAAAAAGAAGAAGAAGAATAATATACATATTTGTCGGGGTATTAACTGTTGACACAAAATTGTGAATTGACTGCACATTTTACTCTTAATGTTTTCAGTAAATGTTCAAGTATTCAGCAAAACTGTAGTGCACATAACCAAGCGTCTACAAAAGGGTAACCACGTACTTCATTTTAACTGTATAGATTTATTATAAATATATATATATATTTTTTAATCTGCTCATTGCAGACTTAACAGCTTCCAGAGCGTAATAGACACATACTACTGTATACATACCTGTGTACTCTGTTGCATCCAAAGGTATGCTTTGTTTTTACAAAATGCACTTCAAATTGTGGTAAATAAAACTGGTTGAAAACATCTGCTTCCATCTTCTTGCTTACCATGTGCCTTCTACCATGAGCAAAGTTCCATTTTTGTTACAGATGATGATGATGATGATATTCACACATACTTCAGATTGCTTAATATCTCAAGAGTTATTTTTATACTTTGCTTATTTAAGCCAAAGAAAAGTGTGTGGCTATCACACCATTTGTGGCAGGGGCACCACTAATGAAGTCTCATCTCCCCATTTTGTTGTGTTCACGTCAATTTCCAGTCAGGTATTGGAAGAAACTCAATGGTAACTTAATTTGCTACATGAGATAAGCTGTCATTTTTTTTGTCATGAAAGTAACACACAAGCTAAACATCTTAAGTAGGTGTTGTAATGCTCCAAATACATTATAAAGGTAGGACCATATTGATGAGAATGGGCCATTTAACAAAAGCGCCCTAATTCTATTCTCTTAATTTCTCCTAAGTAACATGTTGAGTTTTGAAAGTCCCTAATGTCTTACTGTCTACCACACTACTTGGTATCTTATTCCAAGTGTCTATCGTTCTTTGTGTAATGAAAAACTTCCTAATGTTTGTGCGACATTTACCCTTAAGTTTCCAACTGTGTCCCCGTGTTCTTGATGAGCTCATTTTAAAATACAAGTCTTGATCCACTGTACTAATTCCCTTCATAATTTTAAACACTTCAATCATGTCACCTCTTAATCTTCTTTTGCTTAAACTGTAAAGGCTCAGCTCTTTTTAACTTTCCTCATAATTCATCCCCTGTAGCCCTGGAATCAGCCTAGTCGCTCTTCTCTGGACCTTTTCTAGTGCTGCTATGTCCTTTTTGTAGCCTGGAGACCAAAACTGCACACAGTACTCAAGATGAGGCCTCACCAGTGCATTATAAAGGTTGAGCATAACCTCCTTGGACTTGTACTCCACACATCGTGCTATATAACCTAACATTCTGGTAGCCTTCTTAATGGCTTCTGAACACTGTCGGGAAGTCGATAGCTTAGAGTCCACTATGACTCCTAAATCCTTCTCATAAAGTGTACTCTCGATTTTCCAACTGCCCTTTGTGTATTCAAACCTAACATTTTTTTTACTTCCTATATGTAATACTTTACATTTACTGACATTAAATTTCATCTGCCACAAATCTGCCCAAGCCTGTATGATGTCCCAGACTTTTTGTAACAATAAGCTGCAAAATGTCCCACTGGGAGCTACCAGTTTGTAGGGCAGTCATGTGAAATTTCCTACTGGGACTACCAAGCAACCAACACTCACGTTTGCCATCTGACCCATCACACATGACCACTCCATGTCTCCCTTTCGCATTTCAAGTTTACTTTGTGGGCTGTAGCCATTAGAGCTGTTTCTCCATATTTAGGACCTTCATTACAGGATCCTTGTGGGTTTAGAATTGATCAGGGCTGGAATCACAATGGAGTGGCTGGTGTTCTGAACGCCTCAGAGTTCAGTCTCTGTATGCCAGTAACAGAAGATGAGAGGAAGGGTGTAAAGAATTGGAAAACAACAACATCACAACATCATGGGCACAACATCATTTTGGCCCAGCTTTCTTCAGCTTATAAGACTTGATTGCTAAATTCCAAAGCTGTTTTTTCATGTGCATGTTTTAATTTTATTTTCTGGCCTGAAAAAATATTTTCATTTTTTTCTGTTCAATTTTTAAGTGTGCTATGCCACCATTTTAGAATCCCTGCTGGTAGATAATGGGCTGATAAAAGATTTTGCCTAGTTGATAAGCACCATGATTTCCATCACAATGACATGATTATAGTTGAAGAAGGGGCCCGAGTTGCCTCGAAAGCTTGCATATCTTTTTAGTTAGCCAATAAAAGGTGTCATTTGGCTTGACTTTTCTCTACATTCATAATGGCTAATACGGTACAACACCCTAGTACTAAGGATATGATTATAAATTCCAGTGCAGCCCCGGTAGCCTTCTGTCCAAGATTACAGATTTGACCTGTGAACAAGTGGAGTTTAGCGATTCTGGTTATGGAATTCTGGTTTACAATTTACAGATTTCTCATCTCAACTTGATTTCTAAGCATTGTGGTGTTAGTTGAATGATGGAACTCTGATAATCACCTCTTGGGACCAATAAAGTTCTATCTTTTAAATATGTCTGTTTAATTTAAAGTTAACTGGGCCAACCTTGCAAATAGTGGAGCACAAGAGCAAGAGTTTTTAGAAGTAATCAGTGACCGTGTTTTAACATAGTATGTTTGTATCTGTGATTTAGTATTTTGTATTAGGATAGAATTGAAGGTGTAGAGGTGATTGAACCACTAAGGAGAAGTGATTGTAACATAATCAATTCTCAGTGTGGGTGGCACAGTGGCGCAGTGGGTAGCGCTGCTGCCTCGCAGTTAGGAGACCTGGGTTTGCTTCCCGGGTCCTCTCTGTGTGGAGTTTGCATGTTCTCCCCGTTTCTGCGTGGGTTTCCTCCCACAGTCCAAAGACATGCAGGTTAGGTGCATTGGCGATCCTAATTTGGATCCTGCAGACCCTGTAGTTAGGATATAGCGGGTTGGATAATGGATGGATGGAATTCTCAGTGTTTTGGAAGAGTGCGGATATAGAGGCTAAAACTGTTAAGTTTAATTTTGGTAGGATAAATTTTGAGCAGATGCTGCAAAGTCTAAGGAGGATAGACTGGGATAATACGTTTTTAAATGGGGAGACAGTCGAGGAGCAGTGGAACAGGTTTAAAAATGTTTACATGTAATTCTCGACAATAAGGAGTACGTACATATCTAATTGTGGAATTAGTAGGAAATTTTAAAAAAACTCTGCACTTGGTTAAAAGTTTCTGGATAAATATGACCTAAAACATTATCAGATTTTCACTCAAGTCCTAAAAGTAAATAAAGAGAAACCAGTTAAACAAATGAGACAAAAATATTATACTTGGTCATTTATTTATTAAGGAAAATGATCGAATATTACATATTTGTGAGTGGCAAAAGTATGTGAACCTTTGCTTTCTGTATCTGGTGTGACTCCCCTTTGCAGCAATAACTGCAACTAAACGTTTCCGGTAACTTTTGTTCATTCCTGCACACCGGCTTGGAGGAATTTTAGCCCATTCCTCCATACAGAACAGCTTCAACTCTGGGATGTTGGTGGGTTTCCTCATATTAACTGCTCACTTCAGGACCTTCCACAACATTTCGATTGGATTAAAGTCAGGACTTTGACTTGGCCATTTCAAAACATTAACTTTATTCTTCTTTAACCATTCTTTGGTAGAATGACTTGTGGGCTTAGGGTTGTTGTCTTGCTGCATGACCCACCTTCTCTTGAGATTCAGTTCATGGACAGATGTCCTGACATTTTCCTTTAGAATTCTCTGATATAATTCAGAATTCATTGTTCCATCAATGAAGGCAAGCCATCCTGGCCCAGATGCAGCAAAACAGGCCCAAACCTTGATACTACCACCACCATGTTTCACAGATGGGATAAGGTTCTTATGCTGGAATGCAATGTTTTCCTTTCTCCAAACATAACGCTTTTCATTTAAACCAAAAAGTTCTATTTTGGTCTCATCAGTCCACAAAACATTCTTCCAATAGCCTTCTGGTTTGTCCACGTGATCTTTAGAAAACTGCAGACGAGCAGCAATTTTTTTTGGAGAGCAGTGGCTTTCTTCTTGCAACCCTGCCATGCACACCATTGTTGTTCAGTGTCCTCCTGATGGTGGACTCATGAACATGAACATTAGCCAATGTGAGAGAGGCCTTCAGTTGCTTAGAAGTTACCCTGGGGTCCTTTGTTACCTCGCTGACTATTACACACCTTGCTCTTGGAGTGATCTTTGTTGGTTGACCACTTCTGGGGAGGGTAAGAATGGTTTTGAATTTCCTCCATTTGTACACAATCTGTTTGACTGTGGATTGGTGGAGTCCAAACTCTTTAGAGATGGTTTTGTAACATTTTCCAGCCTGATGAGCATCAACAACTCTTTTTCCGAGGTCCTCAGAAATCTCCTTTGTTCATGCCATGATACACTTCCACAAACATGTGTTGTGAAGAGCAGACTTTGATAGATCCCTGTTTTTTAAATAACAGAGGGTGCCCACTCACACCGGATTGTCATCCCATTGAAAACACCTGACTCGAATTTCACCTTCAAACTAACTGCTAATCCTAGAGGTTCACATACTTTTGCCACTCACAAATATGTAATATTCGATCATTTTCCTCAATAAATAAATGACCAAGTATAATATTTTTGTCTCATTTGTTTAACTGGTTTCTCTTTATCTACTTTTA
>JANRMT010062808.1:43555166-43568872 GCA_026402145.1 Polypterus bichir lapradei
ATATTTTTGTCTCATTTGTTTAACTGGTTTCTCTTTATCTACTTTTAAGAATTGAGTGAAAATCTGATGATGTTTTAGGTCATACAGTGGTGTGAAAAACTATTTGCCCCCTTCCTGATTTCTTATTCTTTTGCATGTTTGTCACACAAAATGTTTCTGATCATCAAACACATGTAACCATTAGTCAAATATAACACAAGTAAACACAAAATGCAGTTTTTAAATGATGGTTTTTATTATTTAGGGAGAAAAAAAATCCAAACCTACATTGGCCCTGTGTGAAAAAGTAATTGCCCCCTTGTTAAAAAATAACCTAACTGTGGTGTATCACACCTGAGTTCAATTTCCGTAGCCACCCCCAGGCCTGATTACTGCCACACCTGTTTCAATCAAGAAATCACTTAAATAGGAGCTGCCTGACACAGAGAAGTAGACCAAAAGCACCTCAAAAGCTAGACATCATGCCAAGATCCAAAGAAATTCAGGAACAAATGAGAACAGAAGTAATTGAGATCTATCAGTCTGGTAAAGGTTATAAAGCCATTTCTAAAGCTTTGGGACTCCAGCGAACTACAGTGAGAGCCATTATCCACAAATGGCAAAAACATGGAACAGTGGTGAACCTTCCCAGGAGTGGCCGGCCGACCAAAATTACCCCAAGAGCGCAGAGACGACTCATCTGAGAGGTCACAAAAGACCCCAGGACAACGTCTAAAGAACTGCAGGCCTCACTTGCCTCAATTAAGGTCAGTGTTCACGACTCCGCCATAAGAAAGAGACTGGGCAAAAACGGCCTGCATGGCAGATTTCCAAGACGCAAACCACTGTTAAGCAAAAAGAACATTAGGGCTCGTCTCAATTTTGCTAAGAAACATCTCAATGATTGCCAAGACTTTTGGGAAAATACCTTGTGGACTGATGAGACAAAAGTTGAACTTTTTGGAAGGCAAATGTCCCGTTACATCTGGCGTAAAAGGAACACAGCATTTCAGAAAAAGAACATCATACCAACAGTAAAATATGGTGGTGGTAGTGTGATGGTCTGGGGTTGTTTTGCTGCTTCAGGACCTGGAAGGCTTGCTGTGACAGATGGAAACATGAATTCTACTGTCTACCAAAAAATCCTGAAGGAGAATGTCCGGCCATCTGTTCGTCAACTCAAGCTGAAGCGATCTTGGGTGGTGCAACAGGACAATGACCCAAAACACACCAGCAAATCCACCTCTGAATGGCTGAAGAAAAACAAAATGAAGACTTTGGAGTGGCCTAGTCAAAGTCCTGACCTAAATCCAATTGAGATGCTATGGCATGACCTTAAAAAGGCGGTTCATGCTAGAAAACCCTCACATAAAGCTGAATTACAACAATTCTGCAAAGATGAGTGGGCCAAAATTCCTCCAGAGCGCTGTAAATGACTTATTGCAAGTTATCGCAAACGCTTGATTGCAGTTATTGTTGCTAAGGGTGGCCCAACCAGTTATTAGGTTCAGGGGGCAATTACTTTTTCACACAGGGCCATGTAGGTTTGGATTTTTTTTTCTCCCTAAATAATAAAAACCATCATTTAAAAACTGCATTTTGTGTTTACTTGTGTTATATTTGACTAATGGTTAAATGTGTTTGATGATCAGAAACATTTTGTGTGACAAACATGCAAAAGAATAAGAAATCAGGAAGGGGGCAAATAGTTTTTCACACCACTGTATGTATGCAGAAATATAGAAAATTCTAAAGGGTTCACAAACTTTCAAGCACAACTGTATAAGGCAAATAAGGCTAATAACTCCATAGTGGATCGTAGGGTATATGAGAACATGAAGGCAACCAGTAAGAAGGATATTGGGGAGGAATATAGTGGATAAGGCGAAAGACAACCTGAAGAGATTCTTTCAGTATTTAACAGTCAATGAGGAGGTGAAGTGCATCAGGAATAGTAAAGGGAAACTAAAAGTTTGCAGATGATACCAAGATAGGTGGATTGGCACATAATCAGAAATCCATTAAATCATTAAAGAAGGGCTTGGACAGCATACAGGCTTGGACAGATTTGTGATGCATGAAGTTTAATGTCAGTTAATGTAACGTAGTAAACATAGGAAATAAAAATGTTAGGGTTGAACACACAATGGGAGGTCTGAAAATCGAAAATACACCTTATGAAAAGGATTTTGGATTCGTGGCTTTGGAGCTTGGTGATGAAATAGACGATTTTAAGCAATTGTTACAGGGACTTGTGGTTGTCCATAATAGTGCAACATCTTATCTGCATGCTCTCGACTGTCGTATCAGTAGATGTTAAGTTAATCACAGCCATCTCATTAATGTCAACCAGTACATGTCAATCTTGAAGTCAATTTAACTAACCAATCTGCTCCTTTGTCGTTTTGTGACGTTTTATCATTTCCCTAAAAACTGTCTCATCTTTTTTGGTATTCAGACCTTACTACCATTGTGTATTTCACAAATTCGGTAATGATTTGATGTCATGCATAGCAGCAATCTCATGTAGGGATAAGGAAAATCATTAATGGGGCCCTGGAGTGCTACTGTGTTTGAAATCAGACAGATACACCTTTACAAATCCAAATCCAGAAATTCAGGGGGACATCTAATCCAAGACCCTGTCCTTCACTGTTAGCTTCAAAGACATGATAGTGCTAAAGGTGGGTTATCGTTGCATGGATGGCTGTGAAACTTGTCATTCTCTGTCGGTGTTGTGCACATGTAAGATGGGTGTGTCTTGTGTAAGAAGATTCATGATGATAGATGCGAGTTCCACATGTTCGTAATCACCAACGAGCTGTCACTGGAAATGTCTTTGGCACTGACACAATAATGGGAGTCTCAAAGAAGGTGAGTACTGCACACCATATAAGGGACACATTGACAATTAGATTAGACTGGATAAACTTCTATTAATCCCAAGGGAGAGTTTAGATGCACGAAAAACAAGAATACAGCCTGACAGGACAAATAACACAATCAATTAATAGGAAGGTAAATACATAAATCCACAGTTATTGTACAGAAACTGCAAAATGAACTTAAAAGAGTATCACCACTTACTTTGGTATGCAAGGAGGAAGCATTGAATATAGCAGTGGGCAGAAAAGACCCCCAGTGGCGCTTCATAGCACACAGTAGTGGAATGAGCCTGTGGCTAAAAGCATCTCATAGAGGGGCTTTTTCATGATGGCATCCAATTTTGCCATCATCTTCTTATCCAAACAGCTTCCAGCATGTCCAGGGTTCTCCCTGTGATGGAGCAGACTTTCATGATACGTTTGTTCAGGCATTGTGCTTCTTTTGTGCTCAGGTTGCTTCCCCAGGAGACCACAGCATAGAACACCACACTGGGTACTATGGACTGGTAGAACATTTCCAGCAGTTTGCAGCACACAGCAAAAGACCTGAGTCCCCTTAGCAGGTACAGTCTACTCTGGCCCTTCTTGTACAGCACCACTGTGTTGTCAGACCTGTCCAGTTTGTTGTTTATATGGACCCCCCACAACCCCCCCAGTATTTGTAGCTCTGCACCACTTCCACATCCTCCCCCTGAATGGTGACTGGTCTCAGAGGCTACTTGGCACATTGGCAGTCCACCACCAGTTCTTTTTTTCTTGATGATGCTGAGTTGCAGGTTATTGTCCCTGCCCCACAATACGTAGTCATCAGAGTCATCTCCATTACTGATGCAGCCTATGATGGGTGAGTCATCTGAAAATTTTTGTAGATGGCGAAAAGTGGTATTGTGCTGGAAGTCTGTTGTGTAGAGGGTGAACTGGAAGGGAGACATAACAGTTCCCTGAGGTATTCCAGTATACCACCATTTCTGACACCCAGTCACTCAGCCTCACAACTGCTCTCTGTTGGTCAGATAGTCCATGATCCAATGGAGACATCAGTGTCACTAAGGAGTGGCTGGATAAAATGTTACAAGATGGAATCCTAGAACCTTCTACATCGGCCTGGGCTACACCTGCTAAATTGTACCTGGGCTTTCATGGGTTAAATGCAAAAACAGAACCTGAGGCATATGCAGTTCCGATAGTACACCAGAGTTTAGAACCTCTTCATGAGTCAAAGTGTTTCAATTCTTTGAGCTTACTGTCTGGTTATCTGCAGAGGAGTAGGGAGAAGACAATTTGGTTAATGGGGCACACATGAGTTGCACATATAAACTGAAGACATCATTGCCATCTCCTGGTCAGTATATTGATGCATTTAGGACATCAATTCCATCTTTTCAGATATTCCAGACAGGGCTGACTTTCACTTGACATCACAAAATGTAGACTCACACAGATTCGGCTCTCTTCCTTGGGACTAATGGTGTCAGCTGTTGGAGTAGGAGTGGAATCTAAGAGGATGGAATCCATCTTTAGCGGAATAGTTTCACAAAGTTTGCTAACATGGCAGCCCTTTTGTTCCATCTGACTCCAAGACAGTCAAACTGAAGCATAGGGATTGGTGCCATGCTTTTAAAAGTAAGGGACAGAAAAGAAGAGGAGATAGCTTATTCCTCCAGAGCTAAACTCTGCTATTCCAGCATAGAAACAGAACAGACATGTTGCCCTACATAGAAAGTGGGCTCTGTTTGAGGTCTACACTCAGATCTGGGCATTGAGCTCCCTAAAGTCATCTTCCTGGTTAACCAGGTCCTTGTTAAGGTTAGGACAGCTTATAGTCAATGTCATTTAAAGAAGGTCTGTGGTAATGTCTGACTCAAGTGGAAAGAGAATGTGTGGCTATAGTAACAACCTGATGGCCCAAACTACCCATTGAATTGCAGGATTTACTTAAAGCACAACTCTCTAGTCTTGTCTGTCAAGGTTCATGGGAGGTTAAGAATGGAATGGATTCTGAGGAGGAAAAAAAACCCCAACTTATTATGCCTACTTTAAAATGAAACTTGGACAAACAGCAATCTTGTCATAGTGTCTGCTATATTTGAGAATGAGGAAGTAAGACATTGGAAAAAAGGTAAGAAGGCGGCACTTGCTTTTCGTAGGATTGTGACAATCATTATTTCTTCTTCTTTTGGCTGCTTTTGTTAGGGGTCGCCACAGCGGATCATCTTTTTTCATATCTTCATGTCTTCTGCATCTTGCTGTGTTACACCCAACACCTGCATGTCCTCTCTCACCACATCCATAAACCTTCTCTTAGGCCTTCATCTTTTTCTCTTCCCTGGCAGCTCTATCTTTAACATCCTTCTCCCAATATACCTAGCATCTCTCCTCTGCACATGTCCAAACCAACGCAATGTCGCCTCTGACTAAGTCTCTCAACCATCTAACTTGAGCTGACCCTCTAATGTCCTCATTTCTAATCCTGTCCATCCTCGTCACACCCAATGCAAATCCTAGCATCTTTAACTCTGCCACCTCCAGCTCTGTCTCCTGCTTTCTGGTCAATGCCACCGTCTCCAACCCATATAACATAGCTGGTCTCACTACCGTCCTGGAGACCTTCTCTTTCACTCTTGCTGATATCCGTCTGTCACAAATTACTCCCGACACTCTTCTCCACCCATTCCACCCTGCCTACACTCTCTTTTTCACCTCTCATCCACACTCCCCATTACTGTGTACTGCTGATCCCAAGTATTTAAACTCCTGCAAAATTCCAAGGATGTAACAAAATGAATCTGAAAGAAATTGCTTTATTTACCATCACCAATAAGTCATGTACCACATATATCCATACTTCACCTGGCAGTTTTGACTGAGTAGTCACTCACTCAGAGGGAGAAAGAACTTCAGGTGACAATGAAGAATTTGTCCCAACACATTCCAGTAATGAACCACAGACAATCACTTAGTGAACTTAATGATCTAAGCCTTTTACTATGGTGCTGCAGAGCTCTGGAGTCCGAATACAAGATAGAAACTTTATACATCCAGACACAACTTTCTCTTGGTAACAAAGTACAGAAGAAGAGTTTGCAGCATATTTCAAGATGATATATCCTTGCTTTACTGCACTGTCATATGACAGGTCTACTGCAGAAACTTGCATAGATAGCTAGATAGATAGAGGGACCCATAAGGGGTGTAGCAGCACCCCAAACTCCCAATAATTGACATAACTACAGTCACAGGTTCAAACAGATTTTTTTGTATTATACAAACTTATCTTTATGAGTCTTTTTGTTATGTTTGCACGACACACAAAATGAATGTAAACTCTTCCTCGACCTTTGTCCTACTCTTCTTCCTCCCAGAAAGTGTTGTCTTCCACCTCCCAATTCCAGTGTCCTGAGGTGAGACAGCAGACTCCTTTTAAGCTGGATCTGGGAATGCTTCTGCTGTCAGGACAATCCTAGAAAGAAGCACTTCTGAAAGTAGGAACCATCCATCCCTGCAGCTCCCCCTTGTGGCACCAATGGAACCTCACAGGGCAGTCCCATGGAACTACAATCCCCAGCACACCCTGAAGGCTGATATACAAGTTAGGTCCATAAATATTTGGACAGAGACAACTTTTTTCTAATTTTGGTTCTGTACATTACCACAATGAATTTTAAATGAAACAACTCAGATGCAGTTGAAGTGCAGACTTTCAGCTTTAATTCAGTGGGTTGAACAAAAAGATTGCATAAAAATGTGAGGCAACTAAAGCATTTTTTTTAACACAATCCCTTCATTTCAGGGGCTCAAAAGTAATTGGACAATTGACTCAAAGGCTATTTCATGGGCAGGTGTGGGCAAGTCTGTCGTTATGTCATTATCAATTAAGCAGATAAAAGGCCTGGAGTTGATTTGAGGTGTGGTGCTTGCAAGTGGAAGATTTTGCTGTGAAGAGACAACATGCGGTCAAAGGAGCTCTCCATGCAGGTGAAAGAAGCCATCCATAAGAGCGAAAACAGACAAAAAACCCATCTGAGAAATTGCTACAATATTATGAGTGGCAAAATCTACAGTTTGGTACATCCTGAGAAAGAAAGCAAGCACTGGTGAACTCAGCAACGCAAAAAGACCTGGACATCCATGGAAGACAGCAGTGGTGGATGATCGCAGAATCATTTCCATGGTGAAGAGAAACCCCTTCACAACAGCCAACCGAGTGAACAACACTCTCCAGGGGGTAGGTGTATCGATATCCAAGTCTACCATAAAGAGAAGACTGCATGAAAGTAAATACAGAGGGTGCACTGCAAGGTGCAAGCCACTCATAAGCCTCAAGAATAGAAAGGCTAGATTGGACTTTGCTAAAGAACATCTAAAAAAAGCCAGCAGAGTTCTGGAAAAACATTCTTTGGACAGATGAAACCATGATCAACCTCTACCAGAATGATGGCAAGAAAAAAGTATGGAGAAGGCGTTCATTTTCCAAAGCATACCACATCACCTGTAAAACACGGTGGAGGCAGTGTGATGGCCTGGGCGTGCATGGCTGCCAGTGGCACTGGGACACTAGTGTTTATTGATGATGTGACACAGGACAGAAGCAGCTGAATGAATTCTGAGGTGTTCAGAGACATACTGTCTGCTCAAATCCAGCTAAATGCAGTCAAATTGATTGGGCGGCGTTTCATGATACAGATGGACAATGACCCAAAACATACAGCCAAAGCAACCCAGGAGTTTATTAAAGCAAAGAAGTGGAAAATTCTTGAATGGCCAAGTCAGTCATCTGATCTTAACCCAACTGAGCATGCATTTCACTTGTTGAAGACTAAACTTCAGACAGAAAGGCCACAAACAAACAGCAACTGAAAGCCGCTGCAGTAAAGGCCTGGCAGAGCATTAAAAAGGAGGAAACCCAGCATCTCGTGATGTACATGAGTTCAAGACTTCAGGCTGTCATTGCCAGCAAAGGGTTTTCAACCAAGTATTAGAAATGAACATTTTATTTCCAGTTATTTAATTTGTCCAATTACTTTTGAGCCCCTGAAATGAAGGGATAGTGTTAAAAAAATACTTTAGTTGCCTCACATTTTTATGCAATCTTTTTGTTCAACCCACTGAATTAAAGCTGAAAGTCTGCATTTCAACTGCATCTGAGTTGTTTCATTTAAAATTCATTGTGGTCGTGTACAGAAACAAAATTAGAAAAAAGTTATCTCTGTCCAAATATTTATGGACCTAACTGTAAGGAACCAGCAGTACAGGAATGCTGCCATCCCGTGTATCAGGGGAGTATGTACTTTGGAAAGCTTACCTCCTCAGGAACTTCCATTATTGTGGCACCCTGGCCAGGTAAGGAACTTCCACCTGTCCTTCCAGGAATTCTGATTCATCAACACTGGCAAGTTTTGCCAGCACCTCATTTAGGGTGGACAAAATGGGGTTCATCCTCATTGGAAAAGCAGTCTGTCTGTGTCATCCATTACAACAGGTAGAATTTTATTTGTCCTCGGGAGGAATTTTATCTTTTTACAGAAGCTTTGGTAACACTTTACATTAAGTGTCCATAATTACACTGTAACTACTATGTAATTACCTGTATAAGTACAGTGTAACTATGGGTTATTACTCCGTACTTACTGTGTAATACAAAGTAACGTTATAGTTAATTACTCAGTTGTCATTGTTGTTCCACAGTTTATATAATTACAATGTAACAATTTATCACTGATCCAAAAACAAGTGTACTTACATAGTTACATTGTAGCTGTACTTTCAAAATGTAATAAAAACATCAGGGTATGTAACTACAACTATGTAACAGATGTTCCATGGTCTGGGCAATTGTAATGGAGAATTGCAGTGATAACTGTATAGGTTTTCGATGAGATTTCAAGATCTGTTTTAAATGGTGAACACACCTTTGCAAAATGGTTTTTTAACTATAACGTTACTTTGTATTACACAGTAAGTATGGAATAATAACTTGTAGTTACACTGTACTTATACAGGTAATTACATAGTAGTTACAGTGTAATTATGGACACTTAATGTAAAGTGTTACTGAAGCTTTTTAAATAAATAAATAGACAAATAAATATAAAGTATATATACAGACACACTATGGTCTGAACACATACCAGAGTATCTAAAAAGAAGGAAAAAACTTCAGACTTGGCTGTCAAACTCACAGTGAAGCATTACGCAGACGTAAGCTGTTATACGGGAGTTTTTCTTCGTAATAAATATGCATCAATACCTGTTGCTCATTTGGTGCATTTGAAAGATGTATAAGAGGAGTTTGAAAATCTTTGAGAAAATGTAACTACAATGAGCACCATTGGTTCAAATGTGGGAACATGAAAGTTGTGTGTGTCTTAATGGCTCAGCAGTCAGGGATGCAAAATTCCCAGGCTTTCTCAGTGAGTTGGCCAGGCTACATAACATTATCAGACCTACAGTAGCTTGGTGGTTCCAGATAAAGTGCTCCTGCGACTCCTTCATATTTGGCTTGGTTTAATGAAGCTCTCTGTCAAAGCCTGAAGTTTCTGGGTTTGTCTGAAGCTAAATTCAAAGAGAGCTTTTTTGCCAAAGTTTTTAGATAACAATAAAGATAAAAATCATAAAGAAACTGTGAAAAAACTATTTAGTTAAATTTAGGAAACTGAGTTATGACATGATTCTCAATGTTCCCTTTTGGAAATCACATTTGGAATTTTTCCCTGAAAATCTTGGAGTGGTGAGTGAAAAGGAGGGTGAAAGATTCCATCAAGATACCAAGGACATGGAAAGAAGACACCAGGGACAAGGGAATGTCAGTATGATGGTAGACTGCTGCTGGGTGATTCATAGGAATGCACCAGAAAGTCTACAATGGATGAGCCGCCAAACAAAGTTTTGGATCAGAAAAATAAGAAGAGATGAAAACTAGAGAAGTTACATGCAAGTCAATTTATATGTATTGTTTTTTCTTTACATATATGCTTAAAATGTTAGATTGGCTAAATATTTTCATGGTAAATTTTAATTAAGTTTCTATTCAATATTTTATGTGAATGTGACATGATGGAAACGTTCCAATTATTTTTTTTTTTATAAATGTAATGGATACAAATAAAAATAACTATTCACAATTAAAACATTTTAATTTTGCAGACCTTTATTATTTATAAAAGCCTTTGGCTTTTATATAATGGATAGTACAAAATCAGATATTCTGGACTTAGTTTGCTATTGAGTAGTACTAGGGTGTTGTACCATGTTAGCCATTATGAATGTAGAGAAAAGCCAAGCAAAATGACACCTTTTATTGGCTAACTAAAAAGATTACAATATGCAAGCTTTCGAGGCAACACAGGCCCCTTCTTCATCTTCTACATCTTGCCTAAAGAAGGGGACTGAGTTGCCTCGAAAGCTTGCATATTGTAATCTTTTTAGTTAGCCAATAAAAGGTGTCATTTTGCTTGGCTTTGCTATTAAGTGAATGCTCAGACAGATAATGGTGTAACACTTATATGTCCACTAGGTGGTGCTCGTTTCCTTTTTTCTAACATATTCAGTGCAGAGTCTGTGCAAAGACATTAGGCAATCAAGAAGAACACACATCTTTTCTCCTTTTTTAATTGATAACATTACACACATAAATGCTTGCCACCAAGTTGGTGTCTGTCTTTCCATATAAAAGAAGAAATACAACAGGAATAAGGTGCAAAGAAAAAAAAAAGCTTCAGTTTCCAGCTATTTACACTGTTTCACATTTTACACTGAAGTCACCCCTGAAACAGAACTTTGACTGACTGTGAAGCACTTCAGGCCTTCCTCAGCCGGTGCCTTAAGTTTTTCAGTCCAGAACCAGGCAAACTGCACTCATTTGAGCTGAGGCATTCAACTTACTTTTTGCTTTTTATTGTTTTATGTTCCATGTTATTGCCAACAGTTATTTTTATATGTTCTTAAAAAAGTGTAATGGCCACATGGCAGGCTCAAAAACTACTGACCTATTATAGTATAACAACTCCATAAAGTAATCCATGTTGAAAATCTTGAAAACTATCATCAAAAACATGTCAAACAACAAACTGAAATAATTAGACTACAATGAAGTCATTTGGCAGGAAACACCAAACATTATAAATATTATTCTCCTGGAATCTTACATAAAAAGTTTATAAAAGTAAAATGTTTTATTGCTTCGGTACAGTATAAGAGCTACCCATGCTCTGCTTTTGAGAGTTCATTTGGTTTTTACTTTATTGGTAACTCACTTCACCTGTTGGCATGGAATGACATTTCACTTCTGATTCAATAATGAGGCCTTAGAGAAAAGGGATAATTTTGGCCTTGTCCTGCCATTAAGTGACACTTTCATTGCACTTAAAGTAACGGTTTTTGTTAATCACTGGGATTTATGCCTCAAACATGAAGTGACAAGGCCAACTCAATCTGCTGCACCAACAGTTCAGATGAGAGTCTTGAAGAAAGGCACTGGAAAAAACAGAATCGGTCACTCATCTGTCATACTGCACAAAGTGAGGAGCAGTTGTGTGAAAACTGTACTTACAGCAAAGCCAAAAATAGAATTCTCTCTTGCTGCAGTAAAAAAAAAAAAAAAAAACATGAACCATAGTGGACTGTGTCCACTCAGGCTTACAGGCTAACTGGACATGACAAACAACAAAACAGGTTTCTTGCTGCTAAATGCACTTACACAAAGCCATGCAAGTGTACTTCTTAAGCTCCCACATGGCTGCAAAATTCAGACCGGCATGCTGATTTGCACTGAAAACTCATGGCACTCAGTGCCAAAGTGAAGATCAGTAATATAAGGGCTCTTTTGTCAGATAACCTAAATGATACAAGATGGAAGAACTGAAGTCAGCACATACTAATAACAGGCAAAATAAAGCAGTAGTCAGTGTCTTGGGCTAAAATGACAGCTAGAGAGCAACATTAATGCAGTCTGCTTGTTCTCCCCAAATCCATGTGGCTTATCTCCAGGAACACTGTATCCTCCCTCAATGTAAAGACAAGCAGTTTAGCTTTACCAACAACTGTAAATGTGAATGACTGCACTGTGAGTGCTGCACTGGACTAATGCAAAGTCGACTACTGCTGGGATGTGCATCAAGGACAGGACAGGGCCAGAATATGAAGGTATGAACAAAACTAATAAACAGTTTTCCAGCTTCTTTGCAGTTGGCAGATCATATAAAAAATGTAACTGTTCTTACCTGCCACATTAGGACACAAGTTCAGCTTAGGTTCAAATAAAGCATCCACTGCTGATCCATAATGCTCTTCAGTTCTAGTTCTGACTACTCCTACTATAAACTGAGCACTGAGAAGTCATGCAGGGGCAATGCAATACTGACAATGGCAAAAGAACCTGAACAGAAGTCAGGAACGTGGCACTGGTTGTCGCATCTAAATATCAAGGACATACTGTGTACTGGCTGAAATTTGTATATTTAAGGCATTGTTTGGCATAAGAGAGCGGAGCTGGAGGTCACAGCCAGAAACTGATGATCCATGATTTTCCAAAATCAAAAGATGCCATGTATCTTTTTTTAAATTTACAAAATCTCACTATCATTTTACCTTATTACCACTTTGTTGTTTGGCTGCTTTAAGATAATTGTGCCACAAATCTCTGTTCTGTAAAAAATGCAGTCATTATGGGATAAAAGCTTTTCACTTTTAAACTCTTTACGACAGTGTTTATATTAATGTCTATGAACAAATGTGTTCCTTGGGAAGTCAAATTTACTTAATCATTAAATATATCTCAATATAAATAATAAAGGAAACCTAACATTTATTAAAACATTTACAAATAAATAATTGTTGACCCCGCACCCAATTTTACTCCTGTTATTAAAATTTAAGATATGTCATTTTTTGGAATTTCTTACTTAATTCAAAGGAATGACTCGTTATTTACATCACTGAAAAAATGAACCACAGACTTTAAAATGGGAAAGCACAAAGTGCAGATACAGTATGTAGAAACATAACTGGTGCCATAAAATACACCTAGTAATATTAACAGCCTTTCTTCTGTCCGATGGATCTTCATTTGTTTCATTTTTTCTTCGTGGGAAATCACATGGTATTAAAAGTAATCCTTATGTTCCACTTTTCATTTCCCATTCCTGTTTAAAAAACAAAATCAAGTCAATAGACAGATACATACACAGATCTTTATTTTCCAGAAGGATATCTGGCTTTTTGCAGAAGATATATATTATATACAGTGATCCCTCGCTATATCGCGCTTCGACTTTCGTGGCTTCACTCCATCGCAGATTTTAAATGTAAGCATATCTAAATATATATCACGGATTTTTCGCTGGTTCGCGGATTTCTGCGAACAGTGGGTCTTTTAATTTATGGTACATGCTTCCTCAGTTTGTTTGCCTAGTTGATTTCATACAAGGGACGCTATTGGCGGATGGCTTAGAAGCTACCCAATCAGAGCATGTATTACGTATTAAATAAAACTCCTCAATGATATACGATATGCTTCCCACGTGGTGCTTGATTGTTTGCTTTTCTCTGTCTCTCTCACTCTCTCTCTCTGACATTCTCTGCGCCTGACGGACGGGGTGTGAGCAGAGGGGCTGTTTGCCTAGAGGATACGGACGCTCCTCTAAAAAATGCCGCTTTATCGTGGTGCTTCGGCATACTTAAAAGCCCAAAAGCACGTATTGATTTTTTGATTGTTTGCTTTTCTCTCGCGCTCTCTTTCTCTCTCTCTGACATTCTCTGCTCCTGACACGCATTCTTTGAAGTGGAAGATATATGTGCATTCTTTTAATTGTGAGAAAGAACTGTCATCTCTGTCTTGCCATGGAG
>JANRMT010062808.1:43569272-43738306 GCA_026402145.1 Polypterus bichir lapradei
CTGCATTGTCCAGTTCCAACAGCCACTGAGTGTAAAATTGTCTTAATTGAAATTGAAAAGTACTTGGGAGTCAACATCAATGACAGGTTGGACTGGCGCTCCTTCTGGGCTAAATAGGGTAATTATTTGTTTATTTATTTACCTATTTGACTGGTAGCTTTATTAAAGGTGACTTATAATATTATAATATATTATAATTACTTATAATAATTTCTTTAGTTTTTTTTCCAAATGGAGCACAGGCAGGTGAAGTGACTAACTCATGTTCACACAGTGGCAGTAGTGGGATCTGAACCTGAAACCTCAGGGTTTGAGGTTTGAGGCTTTAATCACTATGTGACAGTGCCTTAAATATGGAGTGTGTCAAGGAACCACTAGGCAATGGCACATATGGAGTGCAATGACAGACGTTATCATATTAGCTATCCAAGACAGTTTAATTGATAGACATGTCTCCTCTTGTTTGTTAAACAATGTACAGATGCACTTTAATTATATTTGGTTACATGGCTAACAATAACAAAGCTCTTTAAAAACTACAAAGGGAGCATTAACAGGTTAAGTGAGTTGCTCAGAGTTTACAGCAGGGATCGGGTAGCAACTTTCTGCTACTTCTTATGTGGAATAAATAATCTTTATATATAATACATGGCTGTCCGTTTGTCTGTCCAGGATTTTAAATCACCTGTAGCTTGCAAATCGTCTGATCTATTGACCTGACATTTCGTACACATATACTACGTGACGTCTACTATCTGCTTTCGGAGTGATGATTGACCTCCAAGGTTATTCCTCTTTTTATTTTATTGTAGAATCAACTCTCGGCAGCGGCCAGCAGGGCAGCTGCGCGGCGCATGCGTATGGGCGCCGTTCTCATTCCCTATCACCTTCGCTGTCACTTCCTCTACGTCTTCATATCTTAAATCATTCTTGAGGCAGATTGAAGAATTAAAGTAAGTGCCAGCTTAAGTGAAAAAATAAGGAAAACGTACTAAGTAATTGCAACACAAACACTGACTTAATCAGTTTTAATGTGAAAAGATGCAGACGAAAGAAGAGAAGAAACAGGCCGCTAGGGTGGAGGAAAGAAGACCTGCTCAGGAAGCAGTAAGCGCATCAACCTCTAAGCAAACGAATGCTAAACGTACAGAGAAAGAATATGAAAACTATGACTGCTCAAGTCAAGTGTATTCACTGCATGCTATCATGCAGTGCATGGTTTCTGGTGATAATATAACCTCGGAGGTTAGATTTCTGAAATGTTAAGACATGGCATGGACTAGATTCTCAGTTAGGGTTAGGATAAAGAGGGTTTGGAAGATGTATGGATGGAAGTAAAGCAAGACAAACCTAAACAGCTGGGAGAGTGGACTTTTTTTTAACAATGGTGTGAAAAAGAAAGTATTAAAAACAGTGGTCTTTCAATGGTATAATGATGTGTTCACTGTGATGTAAGCACACAAGTAAAGTCTTAACTTCAGCTACCTTCTTAGGTCCGTCTTAAGGATACACAACCATTGACAATGATCTAGTTACCAATAAGTACTTACCTAACATTACCAAGTACTGAATTTTAATGACTACTTATTGACTGGTAACGATGAAAGATCTTCTATAACTAGTTACTTGTTATCAAAATATATAAACCCCTAACCTTGGCCTTCCGAAGTACGTGACCCCGTCCTGGAGAGGCTTTCTGAGGGGGTTGTCTTTTCAGAATGGCAGCACTGTTAACAGGAAGCATGGAGGGTTCAGTATCACTCGTATCACAGCTGGAGACTGGGGAATTCTCCACAGTGCGGCGCAGAAACACTGGTGACTATAAAAGGAGTGAAACAAAAACAAGACCATGATTCAAAAATGTAACCAAAATGTTTATCAATTAAACTGGAAAAAACAGAAGCAAATATTACAACTTTTAGAGCTTAATTACAGCCTGAAATTTTTCAGATACCCACTATCGCAAATCAAATACTTATCTTTATGCTCTCAATAAGAAAGTACAATACAAGAAAATTATGCTTGTGTTTTAGATATGTTTCTGTACATTTTAAATAGCTTGTTTCTTTTAGATTCAGTCTGATTAACATTACTACTGCTTCTAAAAATACACTTGACAGATATCCAATACAGTTTTCTGAAAAAAGTGTCACATGTAGTACATATCATTCCTTTTAAGTTTTTGAGAAACAAAATTACATTTTGAAATCCATACTCCATATATCCACTGTAAACTTCTAAAAATAATTAAAGAAAAATATAAAAATACTGCCTTATCTTAAGGCAGGGGTCCCCAGCTCCGGTCCTGGAAGGCTGCAGATTTTCATTCTAACCCTATTCTTAATTAGTGATCAGTTTTTGCTGCTAATTAACTTCTTTTGAATTAATTATAATTGACTACCTCTTGAAGACTTAAACCCCTTAATTGTTTCTTTTTCCTTAATTAGTAGACAAACAATAATGAGATACAAAATGAGCCAAAACATGACCAGCAAACTGTGTCCATCATACAATATCTGAAAATTAAGAAAGATGAAGGTGTCAGGAGTATCGATCTACTCAGGTCCCCAAAATATTTTAACAATGGTCTTATAAATGAGAAAATCAACAATTTTGGAAATGAATGCTACTGCACAATGAAAGCAGCAACAAGCCATGGAATTAAAGAACAGGTTTAACTAACAACAAGCATTGGCTCCTTATTAAGCAATTGGTTGGGGTGAACTTGGTTTGAGGTTGAGACCTTGACTTAGTTGGTCTTCTGATGGCCCACTCACTTCACATTTCATTTCTGTTTGGGTGCCATTTAATAAAGAATGAAGCAATTCAGAGGAACAAATCTTAAAAAAACAAGTCAATTAAAATGAAAGGAAAAGGAGTTAATTAGCATTAAAAATTGGTTAAAATGAAAACCTGCTGCTACTGCGGCCCTCCAGGACCACAGTTGGAGACCACTGTTTTAAGGGATCATCTGTTATACACTGAGCCCAAAGGCCTCATGTATAACACCTTGCATTGAATTCATACTAAAACATGCCATATGGACAAAACTAGTAATGTGCATATGCACAAAAAATTCAGATGCATAAAACTGTGAATAACCAAAGTTCTACACACTTTCCCTTTATAAATCCCTATCAAAGTGAATTTTAACGCACATGTATATACAGCCCCACCATGACTCCTCCCAGAGTTATGTCTATTTGAATATGGAAATCAATATAAATAGCCCCTTCCGTTCAGTGTTTTGTTAAAATACAATGGCAAAAGCATGAGTAAAAAAAAAGGAGAATTTCACCGAATGTGAAATGGAGGTCCTACTCAGTGAAGTGTAGGCAAGGAAAAACATGCTATTTGTTAGCTTAAGCAGTGGTATAAATAACAAAAGGAAATTGATGGAATGGTACAGCATAGCAGAGGCACTGAAAAGTTCAAGTTCAGAAAGTTGCACAGTTTAAAAAATAAAAATAGAAGTGGTCACATATCAAAGTCGATGTGAAAAGGCGAGTCACAGCCCACTGACTTAAAAAAAATAATTCTAAATCGAGATTAAAATCGGCTTTAATCTTGAAAGTTTCCAGGTTAATCTTGTTGTTTATTTTGCCATTAAAGTAGAACATCATAAACTTCACCTTAATATCAATGTTTCATTTACTAGAGTCTCTCAAATCTCATTGTGACTAAAGCAGCACATTAAATACTATACTTTGTATTCTAAGTGTTCCCTGACTCAGTCGTTAATTGATACATGCACCTTAAACGGGCTTTCTCTTATGCTGTCAGGAGCTCCGGCAGTGATTTCCACACAGAATACATTACATGCATGATATTATAGCACTCTGAACATTTTAGAATACTAAGATGTATGCTTGATATAATTTTCGTTGTGGCGCAGCGGTAGCAATGAGCTGGCACCCTATCCAAGGATGCTTGGAGTACTGTCTCTGTCAAACATACCAAACCCCACTTCCTGCCCTTCCGTTTTCTTTCTCCACGTAAACAATCGCCATACAATAAGCTCTCTTCTACTGAATTGAATTGTATGGCACAATAAGAATCAATATGCAGCTCCTCCATAAACTTATTTTCCTATAAAATGATAAAAAAACTAATGATAAAAAATGAAAAATATACAATATGAAGGCATAAGTACAATATCCGTGTCCATATACTGCAGATAGTTCAAATGGTTCATAAAGTGGCTATGGTTGTGCAATATTACAGTTGTAATGCAAGTTTACAGTAAGGTAATTGAAATTATAAGTACAAATAGTTCTACCGCACTTGATAGACTGAGTGCGTTTATAACTCTTGGGATAAAACTGTTGCTGAGCTTCGAGGTTCAGGTAGAAGGCGGCTCTGAAGCATTGATGGGAGAAGTTCAAACAGACTGTGGCATAGGTGAGCAGAATCCATGCAGTTGCTGATGGCTCCCCTGAGGAAGTGTATGCTATAAATATCCTCCAGGACTGGAATTTGTATCTTGATAATCCTCTGCACTCTCGACTGTAGAGCTTTCCGATCAGCTACTGTACAGCTGTGATACCACACACAGATACAATGGGTTAAAATACTCTCAGTGGTGAACTGAGAATAAGAGCACTATAGCAGCCATGGTAGTTGGAATAGTTTTTCCATGCATTAATATATTGTCACAGATTGATTACAACCAAGTGAATTAAATTTGTAAACGATATGCAATTAATTCCAGTGTATTTGATAAAGCCTGTATCATGGATATGAATCTAAAAAAGAAAGGGAGAACACACAGAAACAGTAGCACTGCTTTGACACTGGGTACCACCAGTTTGCAAAACCAAGCCTAAACATGCTTACACGCATGGTCTGAGGCTGCAGTGAAAATGTGTGTGGCTTTATGCCAAGTTTAGTTTTTATTGATCTCAATACGAGTGTGGAAATGGGCGTACGCAACATTTTGGTTTATACATGAGGCCCCAGGTCTTTTTTTTTAAGGCACTTCAAAATAATTACATATTTAATCATTACTGTTTAATCTAGGTAGCTTTGTAGATAAATATATACTGTAAGTAACAGATAGACTTTTTGGGTAAATATAACAGACCATTGTAGTATACACACCTGAGGGCTTGAGGTGCCTGACTTTGGCTCAATGGTCAGCCCCAGTGTGATTCCTCCATTCAGGGCTTTCTTTAGACTGTCCTTCACTTCTGTGAGTTCCAATTCTAGATTAACTCGTTCTTGCTCTTTCTTCTTGCACTCGTCTTCAAGTCTTTTTAGTTTCTCCTCAAGAATAGCCTGAGATTTTCTGCCTATATAAAAAATGACAATTTTATATATAACAAAGAATAATGGTAATAAATAGTAGAAAAATGCACTAAATCTTTAGCAAAAGAAATAGCCATTAAATATTTTGAAAAAAACAGCATGTTCCATTAACATAGCACCACTTGGACTTCAGAGCCCATGTCAAATACTGGTAAGTACTGTAAAATCTCAACTTTATGCAGGTCTCACAGATGATATTTATGTCAAGCTACATATGGTACCTTGAAAAAGTATTTTGCCCCTA
The DNA here is from genome assembly GCA_026402145.1 of Polypterus bichir lapradei. NCBI lineage: Eukaryota > Metazoa > Chordata > Cladistia > Polypteriformes > Polypteridae > Polypterus > Polypterus bichir. Next base: position 43,574,824 of record JANRMT010062808.1, read on the forward strand.
ACCCTTTTTTACATAAATGATTGGCAAAACTTGGAATTTATCAGTTTTACTGAGAATTTTTATTTTTAAAATCAAACATTATTTTTCACAGTGCTGTTTCACACTAGAATCCCTGGAGCCTACGATTCCTTCCTTTCCTGGATTCCTTTGCACCTCTTCATCAGTGTCTTTATTTTGCAAATGTGTCAATAGGCACAAGCAGCAAGTAGCCTGCTGTCTCATCCCTCACACTGACACAGCTGAAGTTCTCCCAGCTGAAGTCTGTTTATCTGGGTGTGAGGTGCCTGGAATTGTATCAGGTCAGGTTGGGGAGCATGCACTGGTACAGGATAAATAATATCTCGTTATTTGGAATGCATACGTTTCAAGTATGTTCATGTCTACAATAATCTATGTACAGGTAGGATGGCAGGAAATGCGAGGCAAGAAATGTTGAACACATAACTAAAACAGAAACATTTTTGATTTTATAGTAATAATTGACAACATGCTGACCTGAAGTGTATAATGTGTGAAGACTTAAGTCCAAATATCAAATGAACAATTTCACAAAAGGTATAACAAAACAAGTGTGCTTTTATTCAAGAATATAACCAAAGAAAAGGAAATCATTCAATTTACATGTTGCTGTCAATGAGTAAAAAGCCAAGCGCAAATAGCAATCGACTGAAAACTGACGTATCTGCTTTGCTGGTGCAGAGGTAAGAACTGCTGCCTTGTAATCAAGAGTTTGCGGGTTCGAGCCCCAGTTCTCCCCATTTTGAGTAGTAAGCAGCTATTATTATTACTATTATATAATAAAAACAAACATTTGATTTGAGTCTGTAACACCCGGTGTACATTTATGCTACCTGTAAAAAAGTTAGCATTGTTTTTTTTTTTTTTTAATTCAGTTTTATTCTCTCAGTCATGTTCACATGGTACAACAAACTTGTCTTTCTCCCTCTCTGAGTTGATGCTGTTTATCTCTATTCTTTTCACAAAAGCAACGATGATCACAGTTTGTGCTGTGGTTGATGCCTGGTCAGAACTAATTGTTGTACCGGCAATCAAAGATACAATGCCCCATGACCGCTATCAGAGTATCATGCAGCTTTTTGCACTTTGTATGAAAAACAACAGATTTGCTGCAATCTCGGACATCTGCCAACGTTTTGTTGAGAACTGTGTGTTGAGTTACAAACTAGGGCAACATATTACTACTGATGAGCAACTGTTTCCAACTAAGGTTCGTTGTCCTTTCTTACAATACACCTCAACCAAGACTGACAAATTTGGCATAAAGTGTTGGTATGCAGCAGATTTGAAGTGGTAGATTTGAACACAAAATACATGTGCAATGCCACTCTCATTTAGGAAAAAAATCCCAGTCGTCTCACAGGAGAAAGATTTTCTGAGACTGTAGTCATAAAGCTTATGAGCCTTTTCTGGACATAGGTAGAATCGGAACAGACAACTTCTTCCCGTCGCTTTTACTGGCTAAAAGACTGCTGCACCGCAACACAACTCCGCTTGGCACCATAAATAAAGTGGGACTTCCACCTGCAGCTAAGTCAATTTAGTACACAAGCAATTCCCCATGCTAATATTTACATCTAGCAGTGTCACGGTGATGGTGTATGTGCCCAAAAATAAGTCTGTCTGAATTCTCAGTACTGTGCACCATAACATGGAGACTGGGCAAGATCAGAAAAAAAACAATGTTCAAATGACAACTCATGTCCAAATGACATTGCGTTTTCAAATAATTCATTTTTAATGCATGGATGTGTGCGTGCATGTGCAAGAAATTCAAGTGACAAAATATAAATAAGACGTGATTCACCAGCATTTGTGTGTCTGTTTATATCCCAAATATCTTTTACAGTTAACAAAAATGTTCACCGGGTGTTACAGACTCAAATCAAATGTATGTTTTTATTTTATAATAGTAATAATGATAGCAGCTCACTACTGAAAATGGGAAGAACCCAGACTCAACCACTAATCACTTGATTATGAGGCAGCAGTTCTTACCTCTGCACCAACCAAACAAACACGATAGCTCTTTGTCGATTGATAGTTGGGATTCAGTTTTTGCACATTGCCAGTAACATGTAAATTGAATGATTTCTTTTTTTTTAGTTATATTTTTGAATAAAAGATATTTGGAATTCAGTCTTCACACATTATACATTTCAGGTCAGCATTTTGTCAATTATTACTATAACATAAAAAAGGTTTCTGTTTTAGTTATGTGTTCAATGTTTCTTGCCTCACATTTCCTGTCATCCTACATTTACACGGATCATTGTAGACACAGAACACACATGAAATGTACATATTCCAAATAATGATATACTATTTACCCTATACAATTCAGGCACCTCACACCCAGATAAACAGACTTGAACTGGGAGGACTTCAGCTGTATTAGTGGGGGATGGGATAGCAGGCTACTTGCTGCATGTGCTGATTGACTCATTTGCAAAACAAAGATGCTGATGAAGAGGTGCAAAGGAATTTAATGTGGCCCAGCATTTTTTCATAGGCTTCTGGAATTCTAGTGCATTCAGTAACTGAACCACTTCTCATGCCAGTTAAAGATGGGTAGAAAACCTTTATGGACACACACGTGGAGTCACTCAGTGCATGGAAAGAGATGACTGAATTACAGCTATTGGTTATACTGTAAATACAATGTTAAATACAGAAGTATGAGATTAGCTTCATTTCTCATGTACTTGCAAATTACTAATAAATGAACCCTTAGAGTAAAAATTCTGCTAAACTACATTATACTGTTCTCTCATTAATACTTAACCTTGTGAAAAAGTAACAGCAGGACTGGGTCACTGAGCAAAAGGATTTAATTAAAATGCCTCCTAGGAGTGCTAAAGACAAAGGCTAATAGTGAACAGCTACAGTTAACAAAGATATAAGTCATTCAGTATAATCAATATATAATCAAACAGTAAAAAATATGTTTTAATAGTAAAAATCAACTCTCAACAGTTTCTTTGACTTTATTGTAAAAGTAGAGCGAGGCATTTGCAAGCCCAGAAACACACTTTTTCAGCTTCTGAAAAATTTCCTATATTAAACTTCAAATGGAAGCTGAATACTAATATCTTGTGACCATCGTATATCTTACAAGAATGCAGATATCTATGGAGTATACTTGCCACTGCTTTTGACAAATGACAACCAGAAGCAATTTCAAAGACTTAGAAGACTATGTTAGTGAATCCTTTGGATGCTCATCCCTAGCAAATTCTTCAAAAACTCTAACCAGTAAATGAGCTTTAGACACCATACCTGCTGGTGTCTCTTCCAAGGTGCATACCCATCTTGTTGAAACACATTTTTGCCATAGATATGGAATTTCCTCAGAATGTTTTGCTGTATTTCCAATTGCAGAGTTCCTTTTGCTTAGGTGTATAATAGGGTGTGTCTTTGGTTGTCAGCCACACCTTCATTAGAAATAAGGCTGCTCTGCATATTGGTAAATTAGCTGTGTGTGAGGTCTCAGCAAACTCATCAGACTTGGTGTAAGCCAAAGTTTATCAGTTTCAATCTTTTCCTCCAGCTTTTCCTGTTAGTTGAAGAATTTCTGCTTTATGTTGGATTCAACTGCCTCTGTCAGTTCATAGTTTGTCTTGGTTACAGTGCAAATTATGTGTTTATTGAAGGTCACTGAATATCTTCAGTAACAGCATCTGCGTCACTATTAAAACCCTCTGACTATCCATGTCTGTTTCAACATCTTTCTTAACTGAATAATTTTTTGTTTTTTACATTTTCTATGGAATTCTGCTCTGTGGATAAATTACCTATTTCTTGAACACACCTTCCTTAATCTTGAGCGATGTACACAAACAGAAAACCTCAACGAATGTACTGTATGTAGTCAAGAGTACCGTTTATCTTGTCCATTAATAATTCTAGGACCTTTCCATTCTGCATAATCAAACCATTTATAGTATAGCTTGTCTCTTGTAATGTTTCCGAAGAGCTCCGGATATCCTGTTTGAACATTTAACCTTTGCAAATGCTTTATGAGCTGCATTTAATGTTATGATATGCTGTACAACCCAAAAACTCATTGTGGTTCCTTCCAGAGCTGGTGGTTATCAGCTAGCATGGAAGGCAAGGTTGGATTTTTGTCTCAACCCTAGTTGCTATGAACTAAAGCAATGTGCACTGCACATAGTATTTTTCGTGATGAGTGTCCAGTCTAATGCAGTTTGCTTCTCGCATGCATTACTCTTTTTAACTTTCAAAAGATTTTTGTCAGTGTTATATTGTGTCTTTCTAAAATTCCATTACTACATGGGCTCTATGTTGTTATTGTCTCTATTTCAATATTACAATATTCTGCCATTTTTCTCCCTTCCCCATTGGTAAATTTCCTTCTATTGTCACAACATACTTTCTGTGGTGGTTCGAAAATACTGATCCAAGAGTGGATAAAATGCTGCAGAAGGTTTCTTTGAGGTCAAAATGCTTCCCGCTCTAAGAAGTGTGAAATGATCAATTATGCGGAGAGACCAAATATTTGGTTCAATTTCATGTAGGTCCATGACAACAGTCTTATTATTATCTTGAGGCCAATGGCAAGCCCAACTGGTTTACACTTAGCCCTGCTGTACTTCAAGCATATCTCACAAGTGTGGAATATCTGCAGAGATCGTTTCTGTTTCAGTGTTGTATCCGGTTTGCCCATGTTCTAGGTAGAATCTTAACTTTTTTAGTAGCTTGCACAATTTTTCCATCACCAAACTTAAAAGCTCTGCAGCTTAGTACTTCAACCAGCTTATCACTTTGCAATGACTGACCTCACTTTTATCCACAAGCAGTTCAAGCACACATACTGTCAAAATTAAAAAAAAAAAGAACTGTACGCTAGACAAAAACCTTTCAATACAGGCACAAATAACACAAATGAGCACCAATAAACTTAGCTTGCAAAATGTCATTAAGTTGGCATGTTTATTTGATTTCCTTAAAGGCCCATATTAAGTATATAGCCCATCATGCTTAAGAATCTCTGGCTAGGCATTTTGCATTTTCATATTTGTTTATGTGTTCTTTTTATTTATTTGTTTTTATTTTTTTAACTGGATCTGTAGAATAGCATCTTTTAATTTAGGACTAACTTTAGAGGATATGTAGTGAAGCACATACAAATTTTAACAAAAATGTTCAGAAAAAGCGTTTTCTTAAATAACTTCAAGTCAGTATGTTACATGTGCTTTAATAACCTGGTTATTCACAGAAACCTGTTCTCAAAAATGCCATGCACATCCTTATTCTAGTTAGAAAAACCAACACATGGCTCTCTGAGGTAAACACACATAAATTTCTCCTTGAGTAACCTGGATATTTGGCCATGTAAACCTTTAACTTGTTGCAGTAACAGATTTCACAGCCTGCAAATGTCTGTTGCACTCTGTTAACCGGAGCATGTTTTTGCTTTGCAGCAGCCACATGTATTAAATAGTGGAAGTATTCACAAACAACTACTGAGGCAAATGTTCGGATGATTGCAATATTCCTTTTCCTGGTGGAAATAATCTCTTAGTGAAATTGGTAAATTTTTGATAGTGAGCTGAAAGTACAGTTCTAAATTCAGCAGCACAATCCTGGGAGGCACAGGCCCCAATGCTTGTTTTCAAATTCACAGCTGCAGGTTTTTTTGCACATTTTTATGACATTGGAGAGTTTTGCCAAAAGAGGACTCCATAAGTTTACTCACACATTTAAACAAGATTAAAAAAACAAAAAAACAAAAACAGGATTCTGTCTGAACCGGGTTACCCACCTTATCCCGGTTTTGTATGTGCATGTAACTGCACTCTTAGTTTGCAGTCAAAGCTTATTATAATAGCATCAGGTAGAAGGCAAGAGCCAACTGTGGATAATGCAACATTCCACTGAAGAGCAAACTAACAATATACATCCACATTTACTGATACTGGTTAGTTTCACCAAACAATCTACTCTGTCCATCTGTGGGTTGTGGGAGGAAACCGAGATACTATATATTTAGACGATACACATGCAGACGCAGGAAGTACAGGCAGACTTCACACAGACAGTCCCTGGGCCAGAATTTAATTCTGTTCAGGAGCTTAAGTGTTAGAAGTGCTGATAATGTAAATGAAAACTTGAGAAAAGAAAAAGTCAGGTTTCTTATCTAATCACTTTATGAAAACCACAAGGTCAGAGCAGTACATGGCTTAAAAAAATGTGGTTGCCAATAAAATGTCAGTTTCCATTCTTTCCAAACAGAGTGCTTCATTTTATGCCACAGATCACATAATTCTAATTCAATGTCTGAAATCCTTAGGAGGCCTCTTTTTTTGGAGGTATAGGTAACTAAATATACAAAACTGCTTTTTTAAGCATATGTGTTTCTCAAGGATCTATACTTGAGTCATGATTATTTTGGTAGATGATCTCTTTGTATAAAATCATATGTTAAAGTCATGTCACTTTCTAACCTTATGCAGAATGTACTGAACATACCCATAGTATACTAAATTCCTTGAATAGTGGGTGAGAATTACCTTAAAAAGAACAAATGAAATACAGTAGATTTGGTGTATTGTATTTTGTTAAACTTTAAGATTTAACCATAAAGACCAACCCAGAATAAATTCAGAGATCAATTCAGATTTATTTTTAAACCCTAAATCTTGCTTTAACCCTGTTAAAGGCATTGTGTGATTTTTAAATCTTATGTCACTAACAAGTATTTAATCTGTTTTTGTTTTTAGCCAACTAGGTTGCCAAAGAAGGATAGGTGTAAATAGGTTTCAACTTGCTCATGCTCTAAGCATAAGCCAGAGCTTTAAAACCATTTGACCATTCCCTAACCAGTCTATCCATTTGAAAGCAATTAGAGCACATCATACTTCTATTTAGTGATTTCTCAAGACTTATGAAATTGATTTTGAAATATTTTTGTTTATTGGGCTTCATACAATTTTGTGCACTGTTAGACATTTTAAAGCTTGCCCATATACACTCTAATCAATACCTGAGATCAGCCTATATAATCATTATACCATAAAAAAATCATGAAGCATATTGATCTTGCAAAATTTTACACTGGATGCCCTTCCTGATATAACCCTCCCCATTTATTTGGTATTGGAACAGGCATGAAGAAACATACTGGTTTGTTCATCCTACATCAGAAGTAGTAAGGCTGATAGCTAGAAGAGTGCTTGGTATGACATCTGGAGAGAGGAAGGAGGATAAGGAAACCTGGTGGTGGAATAGGGAAGTACAACAGAGTACAGAGAGGAAGAGGTTGTCGAAGAAGTGGAGTAGTCAGAGAGATGCAGAAAGTAGACAGGATTTTAAGAAGACAAGACATAAGGTGAAGAGAGAGTTGACAAAGGCTAAAGAAAAGACGTATTATGAGTTGTATCATGGTTGGACACTAAGGAGGCAGAAGAGGACATGTACTGATTGGCTAGACAGAGGGAGCAAGCTGGCAAAGATATGTAGCAGGTTAGGGTGATAAAGGATAAAGGTAGAAACATACTCACAAGTGAAGAGAATGTGCTGAGCATTTTGAAAAAGTACTTTGAGAGGCTGATGAATTAACAGAATGAGAGAGAGAAGGTTGGATGATGGGGAAATAGTGAATCAGGAAATGCAACAAATTAGCATGGATGAAGTAAGGATAGTCATGAAGAGAAGTATGTAAAGGCTGATGGTTCAGATGACATACCTATGGAAACCTGGAAGTGTTTAGGAGAGATGGCAATGGAGTTTTTAAACCAGATTGTTTAATACAATCATGGAAAGTGGGAGGATGTCTGAGGAGTGGAGAAGTGTACTGGTTCCAATTTTTAAGAATAAGGGTGATGTGCAGAACTGTGGTAACTACAGAGGGATAAAATTGATGAGCCACAGCATTAAATTATAGGAAAGAATAGTAGAAACTAGGGTAAGAAGGGAGGCGATGATTGGTGAGCAGCAGTGTGGTTTCATGCTGGGAATGAGGACTACAGATGCGATGTTTGCTCTGTAGGTGTTGATGGAGAAGTATAGAGAAGGCTAGAAGGAGCTGCATTGTGTTTTTGTAGACTTAGAAAAAGCATATGACAGGGTATCTAGAGAGGAGTTGTGGCACTGTATTAGGAAGTCAGGTGGGGCAGAGAAAAATGTAAGTGTGGTACAAGCTATGTACAAGGGAAATGTGACAGTGGTGAGGTCTGTGGTAGCAGTGACAGATGCATTCAAGGTAGAGGAGGGATTACATCAGGGATCAGCTCTGAGCCTTTTTTTATTTGTAATGGTGATGGATAGGTTTACAGACGAGATTACACAGGAGTCCCCATGGACTATGATGTTTGTGGATGACATTGTGATCAGCAGCGAGAGAAGGGAGCAGGTCGAGGAGACCCTGGAGAGGTGGAGATATACTCTAGAAAGGAGAGCAATGAATGTCAGTAGGAACAACACAGAATATACGTGTGTGAATGAGAGAGAGGTCAGAGGAATGGTGAAGATGCAGGAAGTAGATCTGGCGAAGGTGGGTGAGTTTAAGGGATCAACAGTACAGAGTAATGAGGAGTGTGGAAGAGAGGTGAAGAAGGGAGTGCAGGCAGGGTGGACTGGGTGGAGAAGAGTGTCAGGAGTGATTTGTGACAGATAGTGAGACCAACTACGTTGTATTGGTTGGAGACTGTGGAAATGACCAAAAAACAGGTGACAGAGCTGGAGGTGGAAGAGTTAAAGATGTTAAGATTTGCATTAGGTGTGAGAAGGATGGATAGGATTAGAAATGAGTACATTAGAGTGTCATCTCTGGTTGAACGGCTAGGGGGCAAAGTCAGAGAGTGAGATTATGTTGGTTTGGGAATGTGCAGAGGAGATATACTGGGTACATTGGGAGGAGGATGTTAAGGATGGACCTGCCAGGTAAGAGGAAAGCCTAAGAGAAGGCTTCTGGATGTGGTGAGAGAGGAGATGAAGGTGGTGGGTGTAATGGAGAAAGATGCAGAGAACAGGAAGATATGGAAACGGGAGCAGCCAAAAGATCAAGCTGATTACATGTATTTTGGTAGATATACTCGTGCAGCTGTTCAAAGTGTATACTGTCCATGTCAGCAAGTTAACAATCTAAAACAACAAGGTGTTCCTAATCTTTACCCATTCTTTATTTCCTTCCAGTGTTTTTCAATGGTCTTTGAGCCACTGTCTTTTGGTCTAGGTTTCTTTTAGGGCAAGAGGACACTTAAACCAATTTCTACATCCACAGCACCATAATTTAGAAGGAGCTATGGACATTAGTACTGTTTATCTGTATTAATTTTGGACTCATTTTTAGATTTTAGAGTATTTTTTAGTTTTCACTTTGTTTTTAACATTCTTTTGTGTTATTTTACTGATGACGGACATCACTGTGTAGCTTCATGCTTTGCATCTAAGGATGGTTTTCTGTTGCTGGGGAGCCAGTTTCTCTTACAGTTTCTGTTTCTGATTTTACAAAAAACCTCTGCTACCCACATGAACAACTAATTAAACAACAAGTGATGCATTCTTTGTTAAGAATGTCTTTTGAGTCACACTGTATATAGGCTGTTGTATTGCCATATGGCAGAGAGACAATAAACATATAAATTCCAGTGGTTTCCAGTAGTTGTCTCCATAAGTTTTTGTTTGCCTCGTCCACACTGCCAACTTATCAAATATGTACAGTATATTACATTGCTAGATGATTCTGAATAAAACATTTAAACTGCCTTTTTAAATAAAAAAAAAGAAAATCTTGATATTGTACATTGTCTTGCATAAAGGCATCTGATATATATTTCATAATAAATATAATATTGTCCTGTTTATGAAAACTAAAAGTAAAAATATATAGCCATTAATTATGTACAGTATGTTAAAATACCTACAAATGGAGAAGCCTAAGAATATTACCCAGTGTGCTGTGTGGTTCAACCTGACTGGTGAATCCATGCAAACAGGAAGAAGCTGTGTCTTGCGCTGTGTTTGCTTGGGAGCAGTGAATGAATGAGAAAGAAGTTTAACTTTTATAGTATATCAAATCTATTTGAGTTCCAGAATGTTACCTAGTGTTTTGATAAATAAGAGATATGTATATGGGCACAATTAATAAAAAATCTAATTATTTGCTAAAAATATGTTTCAGTCTAAAAAATATGTACATGTCTGAAATTTATTTACATCATACTGGTATTTAACTGTCAAAATTTTAATTAATTGTTTTTAATGTTATTAATTATACTATGATATGAATTTTTCAGCTGACTTTTTACGTGTAGACCAGGACTGAATTTAGACTCAGACAAATGTAAAGTAGTTCACATAAGAAGTAAACATGGTAGGTTTTGACTACATAACACTGAATCTGAAAAAAGTAAGCCATGGCAAAGATTTATGAATCAGAGTAGACTCACCACTTTGACATCAAGATTGTATAAAAAATTAATTTGGAAAGCTAATATGATGTTAGGTTATATAGCATGCCATGCAGAGTTCAAATCATGGGATGTTACACTTAAGCTATACAAACACATTTATGAGGCATCATCTGGAATACTGTTTGAAGTTTTGGTCTTCATATTACAAAAGGAAAATAGTTGCGATACATAGCAATTAAGGTAAGTGCAACCAGACTGCAGGGTATAAGCTATGATGAGCATAAAGAAGTTCCTCCTATTCATTTTAAAGAAATGGTCATTAAGTGAAATTGTACAAATATTTACAAATATGAAAACAAATCAGAAATTTTTAAAATTATTTCTTTAGCAAGCCCATAGAGGCACAGATAGGAAGTTGTAATAGGTAAATATCTCAGACATGTGACAAAGTTTTTCCTCACATGCAGCACCACAGATATATAAAATTAATTACGAAGGAGTGTGATAGATATTTTGGAGACCTTCAAACTCAACCTAATATTATTTGGAAGTGTTAGCTAAATAAAGATTAATGAGCTATGTTAGGCTGTATGATTTGTTCTTATCATAACTGTTTGAATGTTCGAACACAGACAAAATAAAACAATCTTCATTATTACCTTACTAGCTACTGTATGTGTGGTCTTCAGGACCAAAAACAACCCAAAGACTGCCTAGCAGTTTTACTATATTCATGAACTTGAAGATAGATCAGGAAACTCTTAAGAATTACCCAGTGCAGAGAAAGTGGACCCACCTGTCCTTGCTATCCCACTGGCTTTTGTAAGAAGACACTGTCGATACCATATCTTAGCCGTACCGCTGGTATATGAGTCCTATTAATCTTTATCTCTAGAAAATACCCCCAGAAAGATAATGTTTATGGTGAAAACGTCAAGCCTTAACCTCTGTTGCTAAGATGTTTCATTTACATGTTGTTGAGCCACAGCGTTTGCTTCATTTCGACATTGTGTCTCTTCATCTGTGTCATTAGCACAACATCGTTGTTGTGCAGAGGCATTTGCTGCACAAAGGTTTTTCTTGTGAGAAATGAGGTGCATGCAAGCGCAGAAAAAATGTAAAACTACATGCATGGGCCATCTATTGGATGTGGTTGAGCGTGACCAGAGCGGACTGCTCCATACACACACAGGTCTTTTGTCTATATATGTTTAATACTTACTACCAATGTTGTTCCCAATTTAGTACAGAGTTCCATATAGGGCACAACTGCAGTTGTTTTGGTTTACCATATGTGCAAGCAAACATCTACAAATATTTTCCATTGTGCACACTTAAAACTGTGATATGTTAAGTTCGTTCCACAACATTTAACGCGTTAAGCATTATATTTCTAATGAGGCACTTATATTGACCAAAGATAATCAGTTCTCTTGTCACTCACCAGCAGAAGTGAGGTCAAACTAATAATTTTGCATTTAAACTCAAGTATAAATACATAAAAGTAACACACCCTATAAATATTCTAAATTGAAAGCTACCTAGTTATGTCCCTTGTATTGGCTGTACTGATGCATTTGCAAAAGGAAGAAAATAGTTTACCTGTATTTGCTTCTATTGCAGCTCGAACATCCTTTTTTTCTTTTCTTAGTTGTGAAAGCTTATTCCGTAGATCCTGCTTCTTTTTCATCAATTGTTCTTCCTGAATTTGAAGTCTTTTGGCATCTGCTTCTACCCGGTTCTTACCATATTTGTACTGGTCTGTATCTTTAGAGAAATGGAAATTCATAATGTGTAACGCACAATAGTGTAGAATCAATCAAGAACATATCTGAAAAAATCAGCTCTCACTCCTAAAACATATTATTTATTTAACCACAAAACCTTTGAAGTTATATATTTATATAGCATATGAAGGACCAGTGTTTGCAAATTAACAAGATTACATTTTCCTTAAAAATCAAAAGCTTAAAATATCTGGTAAATAATTTGCTTTTCTGTAACATTTGGTATTTAAAAATTGCATATTTAAAGACTAGAACAGAAGAAAAAAATAAACTTAGTTTTATACCATTTAGAATACTAAAAAGAGTTTATCTTAACTATGCTACATGGTTTTACTTACTGTACTACCCAACACTAATCAAATGGATTTAAATTCCTAATTTATGCTACACTTGAGGAAATATGGCCATTGTGCCTTTCATTATTCACATTCATTTATCTTATATATTCTCTACTGATTGTTTACAGGACATTGATGCATAAAGTATTTTGGTATAAACACTACTGCCTTTCTTCCATTGTCACAAATGTAATCTGAAACTGATTTAAATATTTAAAAATCACCAGGAAATATGTCAAACTTATAGCCAACTTCATCTAAATTAGCATAGTACCAATAGTCCTAAATTAGTTTCTGAGATGAAGTAAATGCTTAAATATGTTCATTAATCTTTTACTATTGCTTTTTTGAACAAAGAAATCAACTGTTGAGTTCTGAAGATGTTCAGTAATGTGTAAAACTGATGAAAGACTTACTCGAGTTATTGCGTTTAATTGGTACATTCCCATTTGCTTTCTTCTGCTGTGGTCTGTCGACCTTCTGTTTTGTTGTCAGTCCATTGCTGATGGGGACCTTCTTTCCTTTGAGCTAAAGGAAATTACAATACATTTTAGCCCAAACATAAACAGTAAGTTAAAAGGACACCTAACATAATAATTGTCAGTATGAATCAAATCACCAAAAAAGGTTCCTCAAGTAAATTTGTAAAATGGTTTAAGAGCTTACGCAGCATTCATTGACACAAGCAATAATATGATAAAATATTTATATATGGTTCTAATTTAACAATAAAGGGAATCAAAAGAAAACAACATTATAACACAAAAATATCTAGACAGACAGATAGATAGACACACACATACTATACACTGTGCATAACATATCATACTGCTATGATAAAGTTTTTGGCTGATTAAGAAATTGTAAAGATGGCATTTAAAAGAGTGCACTCTTTCATACCAGAAATGCAAATTAATAATAATAGACTTCATGGAGCCACCATGTGGGCTCACCACACACAAGGCGAAGATTTGACAATTATGTGAAATGTCAGAAAGGTGATAGACAAGAGTGAAACAGACCCTGGCATACTAGAACTAGGCAGCAGAAACATCCTACTGGGGTGCAGAAGGTAACTTCGCTGGTGTAGAAAAAGACTCTTGCTTGAGGCTGAAAAATACTGGTTACATATGGTCAAACTCACACCAGTTGACAAACTTCATGATTAAAGAGGATCTTTCTCCTATTCTGAAACTGCCCAAGAGAAGAGCCAGTGGGCAGGTGTGGAAATGCTCATACCCTCCTGGCTGGGTGCTGTACAGTTGAAGTCTGTTCCAGTGAACGTGAGGGATGTCTCAATACAACTTTAAGTAGCACAGAGGAAGCATTTGAAACTGTGTGTGTGTGTGCACTGCACATATAGTCAGAGAATTATGTCTTTTTAGAGGTGTTGAATCAATGCTAGAAAGGGTACCATATACTGAATCTACAGTTCTAAGGAAGACTTCAATGCTCACATGGAAAATAATGGAGATATCTGAGGATGGGCATTAATTGGGCAAATGGCAACTGAAGTGAATTGTTACTATATTTCTGTGCTAGTCATGGATTGTCTATAGTGAGCCAGATTCAAACACAAGGATGTATCAGAGTACCTTGTGTCAAAAATCTATGATTGACTTTGTGGCTGTGTCATCTAATTTGTGGTTCTAGACAAACTGGTAAAGAGTGGTGCCAAGTTATAAACAGATCACAAATTGGTGGTGAGCTGATTGAAACCGATGCAGTGTGACCTGGACAGGACTAAAAGACCCAAACCGACATTGAGTGCACCTAGGAATAAATAGTGGATATGGCTGCTGAAAAACAGTTCAATTCCTAACTGCAAATGGGAGTCAAGAACTAGAAGTTTATGATTCATCGATTTGCTAGTTATATAAACCTTCAAGTGCAAAACTCTGACATTTCACAGTCAATATTCATTGTGTTTTTGTGTGAACAAGCAAATATAACTTTTTGATATTATTTTTGAATATAGTCTTTGGTTAATGGTCTTATTGTACTGCCTCACCTGTGAGGCTGACTCAGCAGAACCCCGTGCCCCCGCAGACGTGTTAGTAATAGATGAAGCAGAAGACAGTTTAGAAGAGACAGGAGATTTATAATGGTTAGTAGTCAGTTTTTCAGCAGAAGAATTCCTGGTAGGCTTAGTGGAGAAGTGGGATGCAAGCTTTGGAGGTGATGAGTTTTCATAAAGTTCAGCATTTTCATATAGCCCCTCTTCCCTCCAACATCTGTTAGTAGGAGCTGAATATGTGTCCTCTGGGTCCTGTGATAGCACATGACAAAGTAGACAGTTTAGAAGATGCATGTGTGAAAGAGGTATTAGTGATGGCAAGTTAAAATAAAAAAATTAAAAAATCACAAAATCAATTTTGAACATTACATCATTATACTTATGAGATACTGATGACTTATGTTATCAAAAGTGTTAAGACTATATTTAGGCAAGCAGAGGCATTAGCAATTGCTAAGAACAATATGAATTATTACACAAGTTTTATTACTTGTAAGTTGATAAAATGCATCAGTTGCTATCTTTAAGACTATTACTTTAATAGCAGCATTATATCTTCATTACACTCTGAATGAATTATGAATCAGCACCAAGAATCTAAAATAATAACAAAAATTCCTCACACTGCCTATACCTATTTCACAAATTAAATCCTCTCACATTGTTGTTCTTATTGTCAGAAATTCTTTCGTGCCTCCTACTTGCTGATAACTGATCTTGACATTCACACTCAGATGGAACATCCACTTTTTGCTCTGGATTAAAAACTGACGGAGCCCTTTTTTTTATAAAATGTAAGTTTTAACACTCTATCCTGTGGTATGAGTTACATGGGTGTATCCTACCATTCTCAAACCCACTTAATCAAATTCAGGATGAAAGGCAGGAACCAGCCCCAATTGTGGCAGCTGACAAAGGCCCACTCAAACATCCACACAAATGCATATAGGGCCCACATGGAATCACAACTCAACCTAATTTGCATATCTTTCGTGAGGCGAGTACAAAACCAGAGTACACTGAGGAAAACCCACACAAACTAGGCGCTAGAATCAAAAACAGCACACTGAATCCGTAAGATGTTCTCAGTGTTTTCTGGGTACTATTCATTTGTCTCACTATAGACAAGTAAGGCACTCTTCATCATAGTTTCCCATTGTTTTACCTTTTGCTTTTATTTGTATTTTATGTTTTTCATTTGCATTGTATTCAATAATTTCAATATTTGTATTATAATCTTCTTTGCTCTTTAAAAAAGGTTGTAATGAGGCATGATGTTAATGATGTTGTATACAATAATGATTAATATACATTGAATACAAAGTTTTACAAGAAACTCAATTGTTAATGTATTTTGCATTACCTCCCTTTATCCTACAGTTTAATTTTATACATAACTCTCATCTGTCTTTGCTAAGGACACATATAGTGGATCGAGATTGATTCAGACTTCAGTCTTGTCTAGGTTGCTGAATTATTATAGATAGAACTTTGCCCTGACCAGGCCCGGGGTGGTTTGTACTACAATGGACTGGCCAAATTAGGTAGGAAGCACATTTCCTAAGAAACCAATAAAGGCTGTATTTGCTCACCCATACATTAGGCTTTATGTCAACTAAATCCTATCCGTGGTAGCAGAAAGTCAGATTCTGCCAAATAGTTCTTGGACAAAAGATAGTTATAGGTACACACTAATTTAGCTATATCTATTGACTTGACAGCATTTCTTTATCTGTGGGGAAAAAAAATCAGAATCCATAAAGTAAACATGGACAACACATACAAACTTTAAACAAAGCACATGCCAGCTTGAAACATTGCTGTAGTACAAATTTTGAAGCTACCCAAAGTGTGACTGTGCTGATGAGTACATAATAATCTAAAAAAACATCTTTATCTGAAAGTGAAAAAGTGCCCAGCAATAATGTCTTAATTATAAGTAACAAGGTAGCTGCTTCCATGGAGTCAGCCTTTCTTCTCCTGGTCAAAATGGATATTGTTCCAAGTCCAGCAGTTTTCCTTCTACATCCTCCCCTTAGATATGAGTGCTAGGTTAGAGAGGGGTCCTTTGTGAGTGTATGTGTGAAGGAGGTCTGTGATGCACTGGTACCCTGCAAGGGCTGACTCTTTTCTTATACTGGACACAACAGCCCCCTGCAACATTCATGTATGAAATGGAAATTGAGAATATTTTGTAGGAGTAGCAACACTAGATAGATGTGTTTCTAGTATTGAAATGGTTGTGCAATTCAAATCTGAGCAAGAAGGGGGTCATGTAAGGGTCGAATTTTAAGGAAAAGACAACTTTTTCTTCAACCTGGAATCATTAAGTTTTTTTGTAAATTTGCTGCATCTGTGGTTCTTTTTTCTTTTAATTTTGTGACTTTTGTTTTTTCAACTGTACCTTTTAAATTCACAGCTAAATCTTAATTGCAGCCAGGTGTGCTGTTGCTTCACAACTCCAAAGTACCAGAACTAAAAACTTTAACCAGTCAAAGTCTGCCTATGAGGAAGCTGCATGTTTTCTCAAAATCTGCATGGGTTTTTCTCCCACATCTCAAAGACATCCAAGTATCAATTTTAAATTGGCTACGTACGTGTGAGTGCAGGTGTTTGCATCCATTTTCTAACAGATGTTTAATTTTGGATCAATTAGAACCAGTACCTATTCCAGCAGTGCTGGGCACTAGACAGGAGCCAGTCCTAGGCAGAGCATTAAGCCACTGCAACTCTGATTTACTCCTATGATGAGTCGCAATTTAGTGTCACCACAAATTACCTAACAAGCACAACAGCTCAGAATATACTTCACAGCTTCAGAGACAGGCCTTCAAATTCCAGCCCAAATTCTGTCTGTGTTGTGTTTGTACAAATGAAATTGATTTAAAAGATAATGGAAAGTTTAATTCTGTGGTGGGCTGGCGCCCTGCCCTGGGTTTGTTTCCTTCCTTGTGCCCTGTGTTGGCTGGGATTGGCTCCATCAGACCCCCGTGACCCTGTAGTTAAGATATAGCGGGTTGGATAATGGATGGAAAGTTTAATTTTCAGCTTGAAGTACTAAAACCAGAATTTAAACACATGAAATGTTGGCCTGAATCCTTACGTATGTTTACCTCACATTTTTGCAGATAACAACTGCTAGTGATAGATACACTCTTAGTTAACTATTGATTAAATAAGATACATGGACATGGCAGAAAAAGGATAATAAATGGGTATACTGAGATTCCTAAAATTTGTGGAGACATGAAAATAAGAAATGTGGAAGACAAGTCCCCAGCATAAATAAACCTATGTAAACTGCCTAATGAAGTTATGGTACTCTAGTACAATAAAGTGAATCATTTAGAAAGTTTTTTAAAAATATATGCATAGATCAATGCTCTCAGATTAAACATAACCATATAGAGTGCTTTGAAAAAAAATGAGTTAAAAAAGTGAATAGTACAATAGATTTCAGCTCAAAATGTGCTTTACATACATTGTGACAGATGGCCAGGGCCTTTGCCCGGTAAGACTGCTTCTGCAATGAAAGGACCAGAGAAGAGAGTGTGCTCAAGGCATTATCTCCTGCGGGGCACTAGATGGCAGGCCCCCTGGGTGGCAGCAGTGCCTTGGATTCCCACACCATGGTAGCTGGGGTTTGGCACAGCCTGTTGGGTTTCATAGGTGAGGCCAGGGGGTGCTGCACAACCCTACTTGTTGTGTTTCCTCCACACTTGGTAGTGCTTTCGGACCTCTTTAATGAGACACCTGGAGTACTCCCAGGTGCAGCATAAAGTGAGACATTTGCCTTCATTCGGGGAGCCAGAGTTGGCATGAGGAGGAGGAGGAGGAGGAGGATGAGGACGACGACAATAACAACGATGACTCTTGCTGAAACAGGAGTAGAGGTGGAAGGAGACAGAAAGAGGAAGAGAAAGAAAAGAAGGCAAAGTATTTCCCACAGCTGAATAAAAACTGTGTGTGTTGCTGAACTTGTGCCTGGTGTCTACTTGTTTGAGGAGCTGGTGTGCCCTCTGGTGTCCACAACATATTTACAGTATATTTGTTGCCTCTGAAATGGTTGAAAGAAGATGTGATGTCTCAGGTGCAATGACCTAAGAAAGTGAAGCGCTGCTTTGCAAGTAATGTAAAATCATTTAAAGCTACAAACGAGTAATACTACAGTCTATAGTAATAAGTAAGTTTTTGAAATGATGCACAATTGGGGAAACAAGAATGTATAACTGAAATATATGTAACACTGTATCACCTAAAAGTGATGCATGCCACACAAAGAACCACCAGTATATACTCAGTCTTTTGTGCTGCATATGACTGTTGGAATAAATTATTTTATATACTGTATTCATTTTAACACAAATGAAAAACTTGGTCTGTCATCTCAAATGAAAATGATGACCCTAGAGAAGATATATGATCATCTCAATGTTTGTCGAAATTAGAGCTACTGAGCTTTAGACAAATAACTAAAAGTAGTATAAATAGAAAAAAGTATTTAAAGGGAGGGGTTTAGGAAATGTGAGTAACAATACAAACAGTGAAATAAAATGAAACAAATGCAGATAAAATAGACCAAAAAAGTAAACAGAAAGAAAAAAAGAATAATAATTGAAAAGAAATTTTACCGATCCATTTCCACATGGGACATCATCATAGTGGAGTGCTAGTCCTGATGGGCATGAATAACCATTGATGGGATTATCTAAGTAAGGGTTTGGTGACACAGCACGTTTATTTGTGAAGCTGAAAGAAAAACAGAGTTCAAATGTGAATGAATATATTGGTCACTAATTAAAATATTAACCTGCGCAATCAATAGGCAATCTAACAATATCTATTATTATCTAACAATGACAACATAACAATCTGTTAAGCATCTGAAGCTTGCTGATGAAACCGCCCTGATTGGAGATGAGTGCCATATAGATGAGCGGTGGATCGGCCAGACAGTTGCTGCATCCTCAGCAATCTTAATTTGAATTCCCTGAAAAAGGTAGAAATGATTGTGGATTTTAGCAGACACTCCTCACCTTCTGCACACCTAAGTTATAAATGATGTCGCTGTCAAAAGGGTGGAATTGTTTAAATTTCTTTAAAGAACTATCCCTCGCAATCTGAACTGGAATGAAAACATAACTGCTTTTATCAAAAAAGCTCAGCAGTGCATGTTTTTTCAATGTCAACTTAAAATGTTTAACCTTGGTAGAGTTTTATAGAGCTGTAATTAAAAGCATCCTCAATTTCTCCATAACAGTTTGGTATGGCAGTGCTTCTGCTCATTTGAAACAAAGTGCAGTGTGTTATTTGGACAGCAGAAAAGATTGTAGGTCTGAAGTTAGACTCTACTGAGGTCCTGTATATATCAGGGGTCAGGAAACATGCTTGAAATATAATCAAAAGATGCTTTCCCACAGCAAGAACTTTTTCAGGAACCAGGGACTTTTTTAGAAACTTAAAAACTTTTGTAGCATTCCTACTACAAAAACTTGGGCCATTTGTACTTGTGGTAGGTAGTTCCTGGTACTTTTTTAGCTCCTACTCCAGGGTATGTACTTTTTGTTCAACCAGGGACTATCATGGATAGGGCCCGGGTAGTGAATTGTGCTGATTGGCTGACCACAAGCAGTTGCGCCATGTTAGAAATCTCTTTCTGCTGTGGAAAACACCTTAAGACTACACTCATCTGGGCAAACCATTTCTTTCAGTTATTACCATAGGGGAAACATTGGCGGTCACTAAAAGGAAAGAACTACTGAACACAGAAGCAGTTTCTTTTCTACTGCAGTCACAATGGTTAAACACAGACTCTGATTCATTGATGTCTTACCCTGATTTCTAAACTCCTCCATCCAATCAAAATTAAGCTTGCATTTTTTGTTTATATTAGAAGTACTTATTTGATATATTACAAGACAGAAGTTCAATTCTGCTTTACTATATTGTTTTATATATTTGTGCTTTGTGCAATATATTTTTCATTACTACACTATTTAATTCTGTGATGGTGTCATTTATTGTATATTGTGTTTAATTGTATTTACCTTGTTATGTGTATGGATGAAACACCAAGAAAAATTCCTAAGAACTGTATTGCCTAGCAATAGTTCAGTTCAAGGTCAACTCCTAAGGAGAACTAAAAACTACTTTAAGCTCACAAACAGGATACTTAAGGGAAGTTTAGACTCTGTGGTTTGGCTCAGGGGACAGCCATTATGAAAAAAAAATGTATTCTGCTGTTTTGACAGTCCCTGAATTTTTTTTTTTAAGAGGAGCCTTTGTTTTCGTTTATTGTAACATTGACTTTATGGTGTAAATTATATTCAAAAGAAATTCCCATTTAGTACGGTGTAGAAGAAGGAACAAAAATGTTTTCATATATTTTATTTTCTTAAATTGCTTTGAAAGTGGTTATCAAAAGCATAATATTCTTGTAAATGTTTTTTTCAGTTTTATGAAAAGTTTCATACAATTTTATCAATCACTAAACTAATGACAGTTTTTTGTTAGAATGTTATAAATTCTTGAAAAATCAATTTTGTAGAGATGTGTAAAATAATCATACATGAGCTGCAAAAACCTGAAAAGGCATCACAGATATGAGAGAAAGCTCTTGTTTGTTATTAAATTAATAGAGAGTTAATAAACTGTTTGGCAACACCTGTACCATTTTTCACTCAGTAAAGCATAATCCTTGCCATAAAGTACTTTTTCACATCACAGTTATTAAAGTAGTTTTGATTTTCAAATGTTATTCCACTTCCAGTACATTTCATTTATATATATTTGTTTAAGAATATGATAGAACTCAAACAGTGATGGTCTGGTTTGTATTAGCAAACCACCTCTGATGTTCTTCCATTACAAGGCTCAATTCTCACTTTGATGTGGTCTCCAAAATATAAACCATGGCCTCTTCACTGATTGATGCTTTCTTCTGTAAGTCAGCACAGTTGTTCATTATTATATGTGGTCTTTTCTAACCTAGTAAGTCATTTGGCATTTGTTATCATATTATTTGATAATTATAATTTAAAGACGTTTTCAGGAAACTCTGACCATTAATTTTGATTTTGTTTAATGTGGCTAATATTCTTATTAATACACAAAAGTGTTAACATGCAAGCATAATTCTCACATGCAATAAAAATCAAAACCATAGTGTTAGTACATGTGTATACCCTCTGGATTTTATTGCTCTATGAACAAAATTATTTGTCTTTAAAAAGTGTTCTCATTTGCTTATTTATTTAAACCAATTAAATAGGGAAAACATTTTTCCCATCCTACATATGGTTCAACATTAAGATCACACTTATTCCAGAGCAATTTTTAAAATGCCTCACTTTGGCCAAGTAAATCTAAAAATTGTTATCAAATCACATTATAAGGATAAAGGCAGCAGTTGCTTACAGGTGAAACGGAAATGTTAACATTCTACTTTTTTGCTTTTTTGAAATTTACAATTCAACAAGACATGAAATATGCACACCATACTTGGGCCAAATATAATCATGTGCAAAATTCGGTAAACATTAAAATGTGCTTGCTGTTTTTGCAGCACAAAGAGTGTATTTTCAGATAGTCTAATATAATGATGCTGCATGGTGGCTGAAAGATGAATGCAGTGCACATGCCTGACAGAAAGAAGGGTCACACACTTTTTTTACTACACGTGCCATATACCAGATCAGTGAAGAGAAATGTACTTTTCAGTATCAGCCACTTGCAATAGGTATCCTTTCTTACAAGCGAATGTCACAGATTATGTGATCCTTAATGTCACATGTACAGAGGCATTTTGAAGGATGGCATGCAGGGCTACCCTAAGTAATCATCAAAGCAAGCATTAAAAAAGTGCTAAAACATTTAATGGATTGCTGGTATGTGCCACCTTTCTGCAGTGCAGATGATGCAGAATAAGAAAGTATTTTCATCTTTTGGTCAGGTCAAATGAATCTTGTCACTGCAATGTGAAGCAAGAATTTCACTTTCATAATTCCACTGGACATTGTGTAACTGGCATGTCAGAATGGCGATGTGCAAGATGGATATTAGACAAACACTAATTAAACATAAACTACAATGGCGATATATGAGGTCCATAGTGAGTATATATAGCTCAAACTACCAAGCAAAATGGAAAAGCAAAAAAAGCATTAATAAAATTTATGTAGCTAGGCACTGAATGAAAAAAAAAATCCATGTAACAACAAATATAAATTATGACCTCTTACCGATCAATTCTTCCATAAAAACAGGTCTACTTGCCACTAAAGAAATTTATTTTAACCTGGATAAATCACTGGTTAATAGTACATTGAATCACAGGCTAAGCCCATGTTTTCTCATATGTCCCATGAATGGTTTCGTCCCTGTATCATATACTGAACTACACTAAATAAATAAAATGGTACATGAAAAGTGCAGAACACCTTAGAGTGCTTGGATCTGCATAATTTCTAGAAAATCACTTTTCCTGTCCTTGACACAGTTTTCACAGAAACATGTGAGCACTTAACAATCTGCTCTAATATATAATTGTTACTCAAGCAGCATTTACGGTTGACATCACATTTTGCCAGATAGATCAGCAAAGTCCAGATGCTCATAACTGCTACAAATTTCAATAATTCTTCATAGTGAAGTCTGTGCACTGATATCAAACAAAAACAGTTTCTTTCATGTGTAAGGCCCTGGCATAATACAATGAATGTACAAAATAATTAAATATCATATACATTGCCTTTGTATGTCTGATACCACAAGAATCTTGATATACTTTACATTGCCTCAGATTTCAAAAACTTCACAGTATGCTATAACCTTAAGGGGCAGAACTAACAAGTGCAAATGCTTCTTAAATGTGTAACATGTTTCTAAAATGTATGTTCCATTGGGGCTGCAATGTGATACAAGAACATAACTTTTTATTAATGAAGGGAGATCTTTCAGACCATTTGGTTAGGTGGTAGGTACACTGTTAACAATATTTTATCCAGATACATTTTAGAACATGACAGGATTCAGTAGGTTGCTTCAGATTCCTATAATTCTTTGTGAGAAGTGTTTTTTTGGATTTTGTGCTAAACATATTTGCTGCATCTACATTTATATTAATTATTGTCCTCAAGTTTGTGATTTCTATTTAACTTGGGGAATTCAGCAAAAACAAATTTGAAAGACCTTTGATCACTCTCTGCTGCACAGCTACTTGTTTTGCTATATATTATTTACTGCTATGAACAGAACCTCACATACAGTACAGTAGTACTTTAAATGCAATGTCATCAGTGGATTATAAAGTTTTAGGATTTGCCTTTCTATTTGCTTTAAATCCTTGCCTATTGGATGGGGATGTTTAAAACTTCAATGATCTGATTCCTTAGGTGGTGTTTATGCAGCATTTTCAATGGGTTTGTACCAACAAAATCCACTAGGGAAAATGACAGAGAAGTGTACATGCAGTTCTTGACCATGACAGAATTGTGGGTGTAGAGGTGATTGAACCACTAGGGTCAAGTGACCCTAATATATTACAAATCTCAGTAATTTGGAAGAGTATGGATGCAACAGCTAAAACTGTTAAGTTTAACTTTAGTAGGGTAAATTTGAGCAGATGCGACAAAGTCTAAGGAGAATAGACTGGGATATGCTTTTAAGTGTGGAGACAGTTAAGTAGCAGTGGAACAGGTTTAAAAACATTTCACAAATAATACAGTACTGGTACATACCTAAGTTTGGAATTAGGAAATTTTTAAAAAAGTGGGTTAATAAAGAGTTGAAAACAGTTATATAAAGAGTATAAGACTACTAACTCCAATGTGAATCGTAGGGCGTATAAGAATATGAGGGCAACCATTAAGAAGGATATTAGGGAGGCTAAAAGGCAGTTAGAGAGAAATATTGCAGAAAAGGTAAAAGATGACCAAAGAAATTATTTCAGTATTGTATTAGTAAAAGGAGAAGTGCATCAGGAATAGTAAAAGGGAATTAAATAAAATACAAACAGTGAAATAGCAGATCTGTGACTGTGTGGGCTGGCTATATGTTACCAGGTGCCACTGGGAGCCTCTTGAACCCATCACCACTGATAACATTTCTGGGGGATGAGCTTGGCAAATGAGGACACCACATGAAGCAAGGGGAAATTACAAAGCGCTCAGTGCTTTTATTAAAAAAAAACAAAAAACAAACAACTCTAAATCAAAGTGTTCAAAAAGTGCACCATGGCTACAGTAAGACTCCCTCTCCGGACCTAGGCTTGGGTCCCCAACGGTCATTGGTCTCACATTGGGGCTCTCCTCCCAAACCTTCTTGACCCCTGCTGCCTTCCCGGTCTTCTGCGGCTAGCCGTTCACATTCCTGGTCACTCCCGCTCCTCAGTGAAGATCAGCCACACACTCCTGTCGAGGGGCTTTCTTCCCAGCTGACTGTCTACTCTCTCCCGAGTCTTTGCTCTTCAGCTTGCTCACACCAGCTCCTTCCACCCCCTGCACTCTCTTTCCCTTTAACCTCCATTTTCTTCTCTTTTGTTTTTTTTTTCGTTTCTCCTCTCTCACACTTCCCTATTTATAATGGGGATGTAGCACAGCTGCAGCAATCAGCAGCTCCCGGCATCAACTAGGGTCACGGGCAATCCTTCACCTGAGCACTAGGTGCAGGGCCGTCTGCTCCTGCATCGGCATGTGAACTGCTCTCTCCGCTACCATGCCCTCACCTGAAGATGCAAGTCTAACGATTATTTAAAAGGTGCCAATAATAATGAATTATTTGGAAATTGTAGAGGGAGAAATGTTGCTTAGATTAAATAGGCTGAAATCAAACAAATCACCAAAACTAGATAATATTTATCCTTGAATTCTTAAGGAGGCGAGCAAGAACATACATTCAAAGTAAAAAGTATGTGAGCCCCTAGGAATTATCAATATTTATTTCTAATTCCCATATAAAACATGGTCATATCTTCATGTCAGTCACAATAATGAACACACACAGTCTCCTATAACTAAAGATACACAGATTTTCAGAGAATTGTTGACCATATTGAATAAATCATTCAAAGTGTGAAACTGATGGTTGGAAAAAGTAAGTGAACCCTAAGCTAGTGACTTTTTAAAAAGCTCATTGCAGTCAGAATTTAGCACACCTGGAGTCCATTTAATGAAACAACTTCAGAGGTGTGGCCTAGAATTACTTTGATTGATAAAAAACACTATAAAGTTTGAGTTTGAGCTTTTGACAAGAAGCATATCCAGATGGGAATCATGCCAAGCACAAAAGAGCTGTCTGAAGAGCTACGATTGAGAATTGTTAATCTACATAAGGCTGGAAAGGGTTACAAAGTCATCTCAGAGATTTTAGATAATCATCAGTCTACTGTTAGGCAAGTTGTCGATAAATGGAGACAATTTGCTATTGTGGCTACTCTGCCTGGAAGTGGGCACCCTGCCAAGATGACCCCAAGAGCACAACGCAAAGTCATCAATAAGGTAAAGCAGAAATGAGATGTGAAACGAGCTAAAAGATGACCAGCTAAACTGGAGCTTCAAAGTTCAACCAATTTCACTCCAATCACTTTCTTAATGAAAAACCAATTCTTGCTGTTAATTAAACCCGTTATTTAATTCCATGGCTTGTTGTTGCTCTCATTCTGCCACAGCACACATTTCGAAAACTGTTGTTTTTCTGTTCTTTCTAAGAGCACCGTCAAAATGTTTTGGTGACCTGAGAGATCAACCTTACCAAGACCATCACCTCTCTTTAATTTCAGATATTGTGTAATGGTCACAGGGGAGCTGGTCGTGTGGTGGCTTCTTTTGTGTCTCATTATAATTTGGCTGCTAATTAAAGAAAAAGAAACAACTATGGGGCCTGAGTCAAGTTAATTAAAAAACTGGTACGCTTAACGTGCACCACAGGAAAATTAATGGAAGGAATTATTAAGGATAAGATTGAGCAACACCTGACAATTACAGGAGTTTTTCTGAATAGTCAGCACGGGTTCAGAAGAGGGAGAAAGCAACAAAATAATATGATCAAAGTGGAGCATATAATATTATTTATCTTGACTTTCAGAAAGCATCTGAGAAGGTGCCACACAAGAGGTTGGGTGTCAAACTCAAAGAAGTGGGTGTTCAGGGTGTTGTTTGTACTGTAGATTGGTATAAAATTGGCTCAGTCACAGGAAGCAGAGGATTATGGTGCAAGGAACCCGATTAGAACTGGCGAATATTAAGAGTGGTGTTCCACAGGGGTCAGTGCTTGGGCCGCTGCTATTTTTAATACATATACATGATTTCAACAGGAATATAAGTAAGAAAACAGTTAAGTGTGCAGATGATACCAACCTAGGTGGACTGTCAGATTATGAATCTGCCGAATAATTACAGAGGGACTTGGACAACATACAGGATTGGGCAGATTTGTGGCAGATGAAATTTAATGTCCAAGTAGGTTAGCCTCAAGTTTTATAATGCACTGATGAGGCCTCACCTGGAACACTGCTTACAGTTTTGGCCTCCAGGCTACAAAAAGTACATAGCAGTGCTGAAAAAAGTCAACAGAAGCTCGACTAGGCTGATTCCAGGCCTGCAGGGGATAAGTTATTAAGAAAGATTAAAACAGCTAATCCATTTCAGTTTAAGCAAAACTAGATTAAGAGATGGAATTATTGAAGTGTTTAAAATTATGAACGAAATTAGTACAGTTAAGGATAAACTTCGCACAAACATTAGGAATTTTTATTTACAGAGAACCAGAGACAAATGGAATAAGTTACAAAGTAGTGTGGTAGACAGTAGCTCTTTAGGGACTTTCAAAGCTAGAGTTGATGTTATTTTAGAAGAATTAAGCAGATAGAACAAGCAAGATTTGTTGGGTGGAATGGCCTGTTCTCGTCTCGATTGATCTAATGTTCTAATGCAGGATGGCTGATCAATGGGACTATTACAGTAATGATACTATTCTGGATCAAGCAGTGAGTCAAGTCAGAGTATACCTGGACGAAGGAAATTAAATTGTTGCTTATGTTGTTATTATTGCTATTTTTTATATTATAAGAAAATTTCTCTTCCTTGGTTATTCTCAAATCAATGGTTATCATTTATTACAAGCAAAAGTCAATGGGCACGGAAGTTTTACATATAATGGAAGGTGTGATCTGTGGAACAATCCTGATGCAGTAACAGGAGAAAAACAAAATACGAAGATGCCAAAAATGTTCATGGTAATTTTATGATCAGTGATAAACCAGAGCAGAACCAATGAAATCTCTGGATGTTTTTGAGATATAAGAAATATGAAAAGGAAATAACGTAATTCTATGAAATTGATTTTTACTACCACACATTCCTGTAAACATTCCCAGGACCCTAAACAAACATTCAAGTGAGTATATAAAAATATAATATGTAACACAAGATAAAGCAAGAAATTAAAACACATGGGTCATATACACTTCATAAAAATATGCAACCATAAAGGTTTACATGATCTCTCTTGCCAGCTCAGTCAACAGGTACATCTGATATAACATAGCACAGAAATAAGAATATTTCAAAATAAAATTACAGCACATTAATGAATATGATACAATAAAAAAAATCAAAAATAGGTATTCAAACATACTGGTATTGTCAAATATCTATTTTGAATTAATGAATGAATGAATGCTAAAAAATATTTTTTAAATAGCTGGGAATAAATTAGATTTAAATGTAAACCTTTTGCTATTTAACACTGTGAAATGTAAATTTGAAATAAAATCTTTTTCTGAATGACGTGCATTGTAGACGCAGTGGCTAAACAATCATCTGGGTAAAAAGAAAGGAATAGGGCCCAGACAAACAATGATGAACAAAGATACAATGTAATGAAAAACTCCTGTGAACAGCAAGATGCTTCTAAGAGACAGAATCTATCTTCTGTATAGAGATCCTCAATTAAACAAGCTAGCTGGTAGAAAGACATGGACTCGGTTTCAGTCACACTTCTTCTATGACTGCAGCAAATAAGATGCACTGACATCTCATTATAGTTTAAGTATTGAGCATGCAACAGAAGAGATTCTCTAGGCAGGTCGATCTTAAAAGGAGTCACTTCATACAGACAGTATTATAATTGACTGTCATATATAAGAGCAGCTTAACAAATCAATCAAAGACTCAATATAGAATTAGCAAATTAAATTTTGGTTCTGTATGTATTGACTGCAACAAATAAAAGTCAATTTACAAATAATTTATTAAATTAAAGTAGAATATTTGTATCTCTACTAACTCCAGGTAGCTGAATGGATGGAAAGTGTATTGTTTTCAAATGATCTTAAGCCAGGCCTCATTCATTACATTTAGAACTTCAAAACCAGTTTCCTGGCTCCTACAATAAATCTAACTAAAGATGCATACATTTAAAAAAATCAACAATATAAAAATGTCTCACCAGAAAGACTGCTTTGCCAACTGTATTACATTTGCTGTGGTTTCCACATCAATGTAGTCGTAGTGAAGAGCAGCAGGATCTGTAGATGAACCAGTTTCAGCTAGCAAAACTCCCAACCATCTTCCCATTCCCTCAGATGTTGAAGCCTATTTATGGTAAAAATAAAAATAAATAAAAATAAAATGTTACACAGTTTGAAATACAACATATTAGCATTGAGCAATTGAGTTTCTTAACCACAGTTAAAAAAAATTTGGATGGATAAAATTCAAAATAATTTTTTGGAACAACGGTACTAGTTTAACCTCATAACTGAGTTTTTCAATTGCACTGAAAAAGGCAAAATACATTTATCCTCAAACTAGGTTGTTGCTGAAGCACTAAAATCTACTAAATTAGATTTGTTAAATTAACTTCAACAGACAGGATGAAATTGAAGCAATTATGCACATTTTTATGTCCCAGAGATTACTTTGGTTTAGTTTAGAAGATATACTAGTATCTCCTTTTATCAAGATCCCTAGCATACATTTCAAGTGAAGAAGGCAACCTGACTGTCGCAGATACTACTGGTACAGTCACGCTCGGCAAGTAGAGTTCATCTCTGATAGAAAGAACATTTGCATGCACTTTTATAAGTATTTACACTGTCACCGGCACATCTGTGATCATTACACAAAGCTTACACCTTATGCACAGTATCTAGTGTGCAAGCAGACAACGTACAATTACAAGGCTCTGAGGAAGTCTGCAACATTTTTTTTTTAAAGTCCAAAACAGGAGCTTCGAGAATTCAAACCACGTTAAATTTCAAATCTATATTTATATTTATTTATATACTATGGCCAATTTGTCTGTCTCTTTGTTCCCCAGTTACCAAGACAATGACCCAAAAGAGTTTCTCTAACCTTGACTCTTTCTCATTTTCTCACCCAACAATTCTGATCTCATGGATACTTAGGCCCAAATATACCTAAAGATGACCACCAACTGCAGACAGCACACCACTATTAGCTATAGGGTTTCGGAGGAGGAGAGATCGGAATATTGACTTGAGCTTGTTTAGCTGTCTTAGCACCCGGACTCTTTACTATTAATAATTCTACAACAAACTGCATGCTATAGCAAAAGAGAAACAATATAACAATTATTTGACAACTAAAGCCACACCAAGTGCACACTACATTACAGGATAATAACTTAAAATGTAAAGTTAAATATATAATATAAAAGCTAAAAACAAAAGAAATTCACCTCATGTAATGGGAAGCTTCAAGTAACATTAAAACTCCATTAAGTTACTTGGAAGGGGGCCAAATAAATTTGTACAAACAAGAAAAGTCTGGATCATCACATGGTTGAAGCGGCAACAAACAGTACACAAATATTTCTTCTGGATAATGGCTGAGCCAAATTGACTGCTATATGAGTGGTTTAAATGTGTGAAAAGCATTGCCACTGCATTATGAATACAAAACTACACTTATAGTATAATTTTACTTAAATAACACAGCATGCTTTCTTTGGTATTTTTAAATAACAGAAGCAGTTTCAGAAAATGAGATAAGATGAGATGAAAAATAGAAAATTTTACATTTGTAATGCTTCTTTGCGTGAAAATTAAGTTATTTAGTTTTTCTAATCAATTCTTTTGATTAGAAACTGTTACATACTAGGTGACCTAAATATATCTAAATATAAAGACATCTTTATGCCACACTATAATTGTACATAATTCTGTTGTATAATCATTCCAAATTTAGTGTTTAATCTTTTTTGAGATTTTTTTGCACAAATTCCATTCTAGGTTACTAGCTCCTTATTTTACATTAATTTTCCTTTGCAATAAAATGTTATATACTATAATAGAACAGCATATAATACTTTTATTGCAATAAAAGAAACATGGAAATATTAAATTATATTAAGAACTGAAAGGGAAAATACTGTATGCTATCTGTTGGTATGGACTAGAATTTCAAGGGTATTGACAAAACAAGTTTAGGGAGAGCCATTTATTTATAGCTATGTAGATAATAAGCCCCGGATTACAAAGGAGCTAAAAAGTCTCAAGAAAAAGAGAGCATTCAAATCCTGTGACAAAGAGGCTCTTAAGGACGCTCAGCGAGTTCTAAAGAAAAAGCTGAGTGAAGGAAAGGAAGTTTATTAAGCTTAAATAGCTAACAAACTCAATCAGAGTAACATGAAAGATCTCTGCAAAGGACTATCAGACAAAGATTGGAGTGGAGGATGCAATTATCTATCTGCTCCACAAGCCTTATTCTTACCTGGAAAAAGCTGCCAGAAACGTGAGGATTATGTTTTTTGATTTCTCCAGTGCCTTCAATAACATTCAGCTATCCCTATTTAGGGGTAAAGGCAGAGATATGCTGGTGTTCTGGATAATGAACTATCTGTCCGGCAGACTGCAGTTTGTGAGACTAAAGGACTCTGTCTCTGATACGTATGTGAGCAACTCTGCAACACCATAAGCAACTGCCTGTCTCTTCACCCTGTACAGCTCAGACTATAAATATAACACTGGGTCATGTCACTTGCAGAAATTCTCAGATGATTCTGCACTTACGGGGTGTATCGATAAGGGGATGAGACAGAGGACAGGAGTCATGTGGAGAACTTTGTCTCTTTGGGCAGAAAGAATTTTCTGAAACTGAACACCAGCAAAACCAAAGAACTGGTCATTGACTTTTGCACCGAAAAGCCGCTGTTTTCGATCACTGTTCAGAGAGTGGATGTGGTGCTTTGCTACAAGTAATTAGGGGGTCCACATCAATGAGAGGCTGGACTGGTCTCAAAACACAGAGAAATTATAGAAGAAAGGGGAGAGCAAGCTATTTTTTCTTAGAAGACTGTGATTGTTTAATGTGGGTAATGACATTCTTCACATATTCTAAAACTTTGTGATGGCCAGTACGATTTTCTATGCTGTGGTGTGTTGTGCTAGCAACACCACTTCAAGAAAAAAGCCACACCAAGTGCAGACTCAGTTATGGAACACACTCTGGACTCCCTGGAAGTAGAAGCAAAGGGAAGAATTAAAACAAAACTGAGTGTCATTAGGACCAAAGCTGCACATACTCTCTGACACACTGACACAGAGTACTTTATGCCAAGAAATTATTCAACAGAAGAGTGTCAAGAAACATTGCTGGGTTCTCTTTATATCAATCATAAAACAACTGCACAGTGACTCATTCTGACTGTAAGTGCCAAGTCAAAAGTTTTGTTTATTTTAAATTTTCTTCCTTTCTAGTCATTCTGGTGTGTGTTCATAGTGTGTGTCTGTCTATCTAATGACATATCACACTATCTGTATACAGAAAAGATTTAGTAACTTTAAACTCCACTAAAGTAGTATTTCTTAACTGGCAGAACTAATGAGATATATGACCAATTTAGCAGTAAGATCAAAATTGTTAAATAAGTGCATTGTACCTCTAGCACAGCCACTTCTTGTAAGTTGCGAAGCAATCGGAATGCTAAAGGGTGTTTGGAATCCAAGCCTGGTATTACTTCACAACCCCTCAGTGGAATAGAGGCCATGTGAGTTTTAAGGTCTGCTCGGTCCTTATGAAGAATTAATTGATTATCTTTCACTCGACACCAGCGTTCTCTCCAGCGGTTATTAGACAATACATTCAGATATCCTGTGAAATCAAAAGTTGCAAAAGAATCAGCATATATACCAATATTTTAATCTAATTCAGGATAAAGTTACACTTTCCATTTAATAAAAAAGTGTTGCGTAATCTCTAGCCAACAATACACTAGAAAAAACTTTTATAGGATGAACAAACCAGTGTGTTTCCTTGTGCCGATCCCAAGCCCGGATAAATGGGGAGGGTTAAGTCAGGAAGGGCATCTGGTGTAAAATTTTACCAAATCAATATGTGGACAACGATACAAATTTCCATACCAGATCAGTCGAGCCCCGGGTTAACAACGACCGCCACCAATACTGTTAGCCAACAGAGTGCTGGCGGAAATTGGGCTACTATTGGTCGAAGGAGAAGAAGAGGGGGAAGACATGTCCGGAGGCAGGAGGAGAGGAGGAAAGTAAAGAGAGTGGTACTGAGGGTAGGAATTTTGAATGTTGGCGGTATGACTGGTAAGGGGAGAAAGTTAGCAGATATGATGGAAAGAAGGAAGGTTGATATATTGTGAGTGCAAGAGACTAAATGGAAGGGGAGTAAGGCCAGGTGGATTGGAGGTGGATTCAAATTGTTCTATCATGGTGTGGATGGGAGGAGAAATGGGGTAGGAGTTATTCTGAAGGAACAGTATGTCAAGAGTGTTTTAGAGGTGAAAAGAGTGTCAGGCAGAGTAATGATTATGAAGCTGGAAATTGGAGGTGTGCTGATGAATGCTGTTAGCACATATGCACTGCAAGTTGGGTGTGCAATGGGTGAGAAAGAAGATTGGATGAAGTGTTGGATGAAGTGATCAACAGTGTACCCAAGGGACAGAAAGTGGTGATTGGAGCGCATTTCAATGGGCATGTTGGTGAAGGGAACAGTGGAGATGAGGAGGTGAAGGGTAGGTATGGTGTCAAGGAGAGGAATGAAGAAAGGTCAGAGGATTGTGGATTTTGCCAAAAGGATGGACATGGCTGTGGTGAATATTTATTTTAAGAAGAGGGAAGAACACAGGGTTATGTATAAGAGTGGAGGAAGATGCACACAGGTAGATTACATCCTTTGCAGAAGAGCTGATCTGAAGGAGATTGAAGACTGCACAATGGTGGCAAGGGAAAGTGTAGTTAAGCAGCATAGGATGGTGGTCTGTAGGATGACGTTGGAGATCAAGAAGAGGAAGAGAGTGAGGGCAGAGCCAAAGATCAAATGGTGGAAGTTGAAAAAGAAAGACTGCAAGCTTGAGTTTAGGGAGAAGGTGAAACAGGCACTGGGTGGCAGTGAAGAATTACCAGACAGCTGGGAAACTACAGCAGATATAGTAAGGGTGACAGCAAGAAGGGTGCTTGGCGTGACATCTGGAAAGAGGAAAAGGAAACCTGGTGGTGAAATGAGGAAATACAGGAGAGTATACAGAGGAAGAGGATGGCAAAGAAGAAGTGGGATAGTCAGAGAGATGCAGAAAGTAGACAAGAGTACAAGGAGATAAGGTGCAAGGTGAAGAGAGAGGTGGCGAAGGCAAAAGAAAAGGCGTATGAGTTGTATGAGAGGTTGGACACTAAGGAGGGAGAAAAGGACCTGCACTGATTGGCTAGACAGAGGGACTGAGATAGGAAAGATGTGCAGCAGGTTAGGGTGATAGAGGATAATGATGGAAACGTACTCACAAGCGAGGAGAGTGTGTTGAGCAGATGGAAAGAGTACTTTCAGAGGCTGATGAATGAAGAGAACAAGAGAGAGAAGAGGTTGGATGATGTGGAGATAGTGAATCAGGAAGTGCAACAGATTAGGAAGGAGGAAGTAAGGACAGCTTTAAAGAGGATGAAAAATGGAAAGGCCGTTGGTCCAGATGATATACCTATGGAAGCATGGAGGTGTTTAGGAGAGATAGTAGTGGAGTTTTTAACCAGATTGTTTAATGGAATCTTGGAAAGTGAGAGGATGCCTGAGGAGTGGAAAAGAAGTGTAATGGTGCCGATATTTAAGAATAAGGGGCCTCATGAGCCCTTACTTATTTGCAATGGTGATTGACAGGCTGACAGACGAGATTAGACAGGAGTCCCCGTGGACTATGATGTTTGTGGATGACATTGTGATCTGTAGCGATAGTAGGGAGTAGGTTGAGGAGACCCTGGAGAGGTGGAGATATGCTCTAGAGAGGAGAGGAATGAAGGTCATTAGGAACAAGACAGAATACATGTGTGTAAATGAGAGGGAGGTCAGTAGAATGGTGAGGATGCAGGGAGTAGAGTTGAAAATGGTGGATAAGTTTAAATACTTGGGATCAACAGTACAGAGTAATGGGGATTGTGGAAAAGAGGTGAAAAAGAGAGTGCAGGCAGGGTGGAAATGAGTGGAAAAGAGTGTCAGGTGTATTTTGTGACAGACAGGTATCAGCAAGAGTCAAAAGGGAAGGTCTACAGGACGGTAGTGAGACCAGCTATGTTATATGAGTTGGAGACGGTGGCACTGACCAGAAAGCATGAGACAGAGCTGGAGGTGGCAGAGTTAAAGATGCTAAGATTTGCATTGGGTGTGACGAGGATGGAAAGGATTAGAAATTAGTACATTAGAGGGTCAGCTCAAGTTGGACGGTTAGGAGACAAAGTCAGAGAGGCGAGATTGCGTTGGTTTGGACATGTGCAGAGGAGAGATGCTGGGTATATTGGTAGAAGGATGCTAAGGATAGAGCTGCCAGGGAACAGGAAAAGATGAAGGCCTAAGCGAAGGTTTATGGATGTGATGAGAGAGGACATGGGTGTAACAGAACAAGATGCAGAGGACAGAAAGATATGGAAGAAGATGATCCGCTGTGGCAGCCCCTAACGGGAGCAGCCGAAAGAAGAAGAAGTATGTATATAAATCTATTCGTATCTCTGAAACCACATACAGTACAGGCCAAAAGTTTGGACACACCTCCTCATTCAATGTGTTTTCTTTATTTTCATGACCATTTACAGCACTCCATCACTCTCCTTCTTGGTCAAATAGCCCTTACACAGCCTGGAGGTGTGTTTGGGGTCATTGTCCTGTTGAAAAATAAATGATCGTCCAACTAACCTGACTTCTGCACAACACAACTTCTGGTCCCAACCCCATTGATAAAGCAAGAAATTCCACTAAATAACCCTGATAAGGCA
Organism: Polypterus bichir lapradei; assembly: GCA_026402145.1. Classification (NCBI taxonomy): domain Eukaryota; kingdom Metazoa; phylum Chordata; class Cladistia; order Polypteriformes; family Polypteridae; genus Polypterus; species Polypterus bichir. The sequence continues at coordinate 43,610,598 of JANRMT010062808.1, forward strand.
CACCTGTGAAGTGAAAACCATTTCAGGTGACTACCTGTTGAAGCTCATCGAGAGAATGCCAAGAGTGTGCAAAGCAGTAATCAGAGCAAAGGGTGGCTATTTTGAAGAAACTAGAATATAAAACATGTTTTCAGTTATTTCACCTTTTCTTTGTTAAGTACATAACTCCACATGTGTTCATTCATAGTTTTGATGCCTTCAGTCATGAAAATAAAGAAAACATATTGAATGAGGAGGTGTGTCCAAACTTTTGGCCTGTACTGTACATTTTATTTGACTTCTTTAGATCCTGATAGCTTGCCTACTCTGATTTTGGGAAAGAGTCAACCAAATCCTGTTCAAGATCTAAAGTGGTTTTAGCTCTTTTAATATTTCCTACTTTAATGTGGAAGACAAACTGAATGATTGTTTTTTTTTAGCAGATTTAGATGTGGCCATTGTTCATTAATCATATATGATTAACTGTTTAGGACTAAGATTACGCTTCTTACCAAATGCAATTCCTGTCATTCTTGAAGCTCTGAAGGCCGTTTTCTTTTTAGATTGCCTTACAAATCACTTTTCTAGCAACACATTATGGTGATTTTCATACTCAGAAAGATAATACGCATATAACTATGATCAGTGTTTTTTTGCGTTTAAAAAATAAAATTTTTTATTTGTATCAAGAAATTCTATTGATCAAACAAACTTAATAGCCTACGGTAACATGCTGCAGTAGCAAATACTGTAGATCCAAATGGTGCATGAACCTATATATTTCATTTCTCAACTCACCACATGTTGGCACATCTTCCTCTGCAGATGATGTCTGCTCATCTGTTGATGGTTTCTTCTTTCCCAGGCCAATAATTTTTGTGATTTTTTTTCCTGTGACTTTACCAACAGTACCTTTTTGCTCAGCCTTTGTGTTCTTTTTCCCTTTCACTATAACAATAAAGTAAGGAACAAAATAAAACACCGCTGTAAGAAAAAGTATGCGGTGAGCAGGCTTCAGAATTGATCAGTACATCTTCTCTTATTTGCCCATCATATGGTGACTTATCTATCCAGTCATACATGGTTTGTTTTATTATTTTCATTAGTCTGTTAGATGAATTTAAGGCCTCTGAAGTCTTTATTTCTAGTATGCTGTGTTGCCAACAGTACGAAAAATGAAGTTCCTAACCTGTTTAAATTAGCATCACCAAATAAAGGTTTTGATTATCACATCAAGCCAATTCATCTGTACCTAATATATAATAGGAACTGAAACAGTAGGAACACATGCATCAGAAACAAGATATGGAAAAAAGATGTTAAAAAAGAGTTTAGGGCGGTATTTTATGGCTTTTTACTTTTTGAAATATCCCAGAAAAACAATATCATCCTTCTATATAAAAGCGGTCGGGATTGTCCTTCCGTCCCGTGAGTGCTACGCAGGCGCGGAGTTTCACACACGCCCCGTCCATTTTGCAATTCACGATGGGATTTGTAGTTTCGTTTTTCCAGGTAAAAGATGATTTCCTACTCCAGACTGTGCGAGTAGCACGGAGTTTCACACACGCCCCGTCCATTTTGCAATGCACGATGGGATTTGTAGTTTCATTTTTCCAGGTAAAAGATGATTTTCTACTCCAGACTGTGCAATATCTTCTTCTTCTTTCTTACTATATAAAAGCGGTCGGGATTGTCCTTCCGTCCCGTGAGTGGAAAGCGTAGCGGTATTCCGCTTATCACAGACTTAATACTTGCAGCTTGCGGTACGAAGCGACATGATGTGAGCAGAGTTCTGGTGCTCCCATCGTTCCCTTGCTTTTGTGCGTGATGCACTGGAAAAATAGACAAAATTATGTCTCTGGAAATAATTAATGTTGATGGAGTACAAATGCCTCACCGCGTAGTAAATATCAGGGGGGTTCAAAAGGGTGACCTCAATATAGAAAAAAAGTTTAAATTTCATCACAAAAATAACAGAAACTACGAGTATTAAAGTAATACCGCTCAAATGCAATATAACCAAATTAATGAGTTTGTATAAAATATCAAATTGATCTACATATTGAATTGCCTTAAGAAGTGGTCAACTTAAAAGTCGGTCGCCTTAAAAGGCGGGTCAGCCTAGTATACTAACTAAAAATCCTGCTATGTGAGCACTGCAACTCATATGCCTGAAAATTAAACTTCAAGTATACTGCAAATATAATTTTTTACTCTTGTATTAATTGTTATACTTTAAAGTCTCTTAATCCATCTCACTTTAAATGCTTGTGGAATGAGAAAGGGCTTACTGTTTTAATGCAACCTAAAGGAGCAAATACTGTAAATAGAACAACAATTTTACACAAGAATTTTAACCTAATGGTCACTGAATCTAAATGTCAGCAAAAACAGCTGTATAATTAGAAGAAAACTAACAACAAAATTTAGCCAATTAAATTTTAAATAGATAAGGTCAGCTAACATAACATAAAAAAATAACATGCCTACCATGCTCTCTCCCATCTATCACTCCATTTTCATGATTTGCTTCACCATCAGAGCATGGTTTTTCATAAGAGAACTTCTGTAAGAATTGAAATTTAAGTTAGTAATTTACATAATATGTAGAAAATGTTAATTCACTAAAAAACACTGCAACAGTAGTAAGCTTCTTAGACTGGCAGCACTAACTTTGAAGTCTAATATTTCATATTTACATTAAATTATAGCAAAGCTCAAGAGTATTTACATTTAATTATCCCATTCCTCCATTGCTGTACATACCTTTTCCAATTCATTTTTGTGAACTGGTGAACTAGAAGCAGTCCCATCAGAATCAAAAGTTCCATTGCAACTGTGGCAGACATCTCTGATTACCTAAAACAAAAAGTATATATACTTTATACAGTATGTAGCAGTATTGTATTATATAATACAAAATTCACATTTTGATGAAAAAAGATGAAATAACAATACAAAACAAACAGAAAACACCACCATTAGGATGACTTTTCCACTTGCCCATCACAATAAAATCCAGTCTTAATTTTTGCCTTGCCCACATTACTACTGGGGCATGGTCATTGCAACCATGAAGCAAGTTTGAACAACAACAACATTTATTTATATAGCACATTTTCATACAAAAAATGTAGCTCAAAGTGCTTTACATAAAGAATAGAAAAATAAAAGACACAGTAAGAAATTTATAATAAGTCAACATTAACAGAATAAGAGTAACGTCCGATGGCTAGGGAGAACAGAAAAAAAAAAAAAAAAAAAACTCCAGACGGCTGGAGAAAAAAATAAAATCTGCAGGGATTCCAGACCATGAGACTGCCCCATCCCCTCTGATTGAAGATGGAAGGTTAGATGCTTTGAATTTTCTTTATGATAAGGCTACTGTTTTACTTAAACTGATACATATTTTTTCATTTGAAAACTTATAGCTAAGAAAAATATCACTTCACAAGTCAAGAATATTTTAGTCTTTTTTTTTTTTTTTAACTTTCTAGCAATTTTTTTCACATGAAAACCTGACTGAGTATACAAATATCATGTAATGGGTAAGAGTTTACTAATGCATAAAGGTGATGTGATAATTTACAAATAAACCACACAGGCAATAGTTCAATGTATTCAAGCTGGAAAAGGTTCCACAAAATATCACAAAAAGCCACAGGCATAATAGCATGTTTAGACTATTGATGTATAACTAAACCTACTATTAATGACAATGGAGTGTTGACCCTTTAGTAACCATTATTTCATAGGTACTAACTTTCAATGCAGACAAATAATAAAAGGAGCTTCTATGACAGAAGTACCACATAAAAGCTAACTGTATTGAACGAATACTCAGTAAGACCACATATTTAGAATGTTATCATTATTTGTAATTTCCTAGCACATTTGTAATTTCCATTGTACTCATTATCCAAAAGAATGAATTATAAAAATAAATAATTACATGGCGAAGGCATAAAAGCACATTATTGATGCTCTCTTATAAGAGGCAACCAACATACAAGCACAAGTTGAGCAGCCAAGAAATGCATTATCATAGTGCCAAATGAAAAAACTGCAACCAGTAAAGAAGATTTTAAGTAAAACATTTCATACTTATTTTTATTGGTTATGTAATAAGAGCAATGTCCAAAATGTCACTAATCTTGGATTGACAACATACTGTTCACCTATACAATGTAGTATGTAAGTTTGATTTGGAAGATCAAGACGTTGTTTGTGCTTGGGAAGACCATACATCACAGATGAAGGTTTTATTGTATAAATGGCACTTAATTAATCAGGAAAACAGAACATACATTTTCCAGTCTAAATGAACAGATTATTACTTTTCACCAAGCCCAACTTTATTATTAGAATATGTATAGCTGAATGATTGTACATTGTTTACATTTCTTATGGATGTGAAGAATGTGTACATTTGAAAAAAGTTAAAATCCCACAACTTGTTTGTATGGAAATAATGAGTTATTTACTTTCCTGTTTTTGCATTATATTTGTAAATCAGCATAAGTGCTCTGAGCTTGTACTTAGTCAAATGTTCTATGTAATAAGAAAATGCACTGAAAATGCCTGAAGTAAGGATAATGTCATGTTCTATATTTAGGGCAATAAAAAAAATCCCCTTCTGTACTGTGGAATTAGCCCGGACAGAGACAGATGCTAAGGACACAAGTACGAAAGCACACGTGATTTATTATTATTTAGCGTCCCAACAAGCACCAACACACTTTACTTTTTCTTCCTTTATTTTCTTTTTCTCTCTTTCTTTCTCCTCCACTCTCTCCGGCAAGCTTCGTCCTCCTCCTCCAGACTCTGGCTCCTGGAATGGTGTCTGCTGGCCCCTTATATAGATGTCTGATGATGTGTTTCCAGCAGCACTTTCGGATGTGGCGGAAGAGCTGCTCTCCAGGGCTCAGGAGTAATTGTAGCACCCCCTGGCGGCACACGTGGATACCAACAGGGCTGTACCAAACTCCAACTCCCATGAAGCCCTGCGGAAGTCCGAGGCACCGCCCTTCCGGGAGAGGGAACGCTTTGGCCACTTTTGTTCCCCCAGTGCTAATGAATTAGAAAAAAAACTGATTTTGATGAAGCATAAACAATGCTGAACACATTTATTCCTTTATCAATGCTAAAACAGCTTGTTATTATTAACATATTGTTATGTTAATTTGCTACTGAAAAAGTACCTTGTCTGTTAATTATTTTAGATTTGCTTAAGAATTACTTGAAAATTTTGATAACTAGTTTAAGTTGAAAGCAGCTGTGCATTATTTTAAGTCTAGCGATTTAAGATAGCTTCTGTGGCATGTTGCTTGGTTGTGCATGTTTATGTTGAGGTGAGACAAAAAACATTTATATCAAATGTATAGTGAAAGTTGCTACTATAATGCATATATTATTTCAATAGCTGTCTCTAAGTTAAACAAGCATGCCATGTTGTTTCTAAATTAAACCAGCATGTTGCACTGATGTCAGACATTTTGGAAACATGATATTTGGTTTATAATGTTCGAATAATGGAACATTTGCCTTAGAAATAGGATCATACCCAAGCATAGTTACATAAGATCAGACACATGAGCTGATCAGGAGAGGAGGAGAGGAAATTCAAACTGAAAATGCTTTGAGTAACCACTGAAATTTTGTGTAAAAGCAATGCAATAAGAGAGCCACCAAAACGAATGAGAACAGCACTGTCAGTCATTATGGTACGATTACCACATTCTATTTGCTTATGTTTATGGAAGCACGAATTTTTATAATGTTTAAAATCTAATTTAAAAATCTAAATTTATAAAGCCTAATTTACTGCTTGTACATGTGATCTATTCTACCTCAGACAGATAGGAACTGAATGCCTTTCTGAACTAGGTCAATCGGGGTGATGAGAGATGTCTCCAATAGGAAGGCTACAGTGATTGTCACACCTGGGTAAAATATAAAGGACCTACTAACAGAAGGTAATGGCTTGTGGTCCTAGGTGCAAGAGCACTGCAGCTATGAACTGTATAAAACCACACATCTGTAAGTGTAAGGACAGGTAACTTAGGTAGTGACTGAAAATTAAACATAAAGTGGGTCCACATTAAAAAGAAATTGCACTTTTGAAAAAACAAACTGACTTCTCAATACACAGACAATTCATTGAGTTACGTACATCTTTGTCAGAATAAGCTTTAATTAAATCAAATTACTTTGCTGGAGATACCTCAACCTTACAGAAATACTACCTAGCGCAGACAAATATAATCCAGGTATCTCATGCTGGCAGCAGGTTTTTGTTACAGAAAGTTACAAATTACTTTACACCTAAAATTGAGTTTTTTTTCCTAAGTGTACTCTTACCTTACATAGCCTTGAATTTAAAAGAACCTGGCAGGCTGATTTTTTTCAGAATAGCAGCAAATGATCTTGTTATTGCATTATGGTAGCAACTTTCACTATAGATTTGATATAAATGTTTTTTGTCTCACCTCAACATAAACATGCACAACCAAGCAACATGCCACACAGAAGCTATCTTAAATCTCTAGACTTAAAATAATGCACAGCTGCTTTCAACTTAAACTAGTTATCAAGATTTTCAAGTAATTCTTAAGCAAATATAAAATAATTAACAGACAAGGTACTTTTCAGTAGCAAAATAACATAATATGTTAATAATAACAAGCTGTTTTAGCATTAATAAAGGAATAAATGTGATCATCATTGTTTATGCTTCATCAAAATCAGTTTTTTTTCTAATTCATTAGCACTGGGGGAACAAAAGTGGGCAAAGCGTTCCCTCTCCCGCAGGGCTTCATGGGAGTTGGAGTTTGGTACAGCCCTGTTGGTATCCGCGGGTGCCGCCAGGGGGTGCTACAATTACTGCTGAGCCCTGGAGAGCAGCTCTTCCACCACATCTGAAAGTGCTGCTGGAAATACATCATCAGACATCTATATAAGGGGCCAGCAGACACCATTCCAGGAGCCAGAGTCAGGAGGAGGAGGACGAAGCTTGCTGGAGAGAGAGTGGAGGAGAAAGAAAGAGAGAAAAAGAACTCTAAATAATAATAAATCACGTGTGCTTTCGTACTTGTGTCCTTAGCATCTGTCTCTGTCCGGGCTTAATTCCACAGTACAGGAGGGGATTTTTTTTATTGCCCTAAATATAGAACATGACATTATCCTTACTTCAGGCATTTTTCAGTGCATTTTCTTATTACATAGAACATCTGACTAAGTACAAGCTCAGATCAGGAAAGTAAATAATTCATTATTTCCTTACAAACAAGTTGTGGGATTTTGTATGGATTCTGCACATTCATAAGAAATGTACTGTAAACAATGTACAATCATTCAGCTATACATAATCTAATAATAAAGTTGAGCTTGGTGAAAAGTAATAATCTGTTCATTTAGACTGGAAAATGTATGTTCTGTTTTCCTGATTAATTAAGTGCCATTTATACACTAAAACCTTCATCTGTAATGTATGGTCTGCCCAAGCACAAACAATGTCTTGATCTTCCAGAAAAAACTTACATACTTTGTGGCCAGAAAATTTATAGAATCAGCGAAAAAGAATATTACTTGTGATGAGTAGACACTGGTGTAAATGAAAATTAACAAAAAAAATCATTATTTAACCTACTGTGCCCTTTAGAAATGTGCTGTTTTACAGCTAAAGATGGTTAGGAAACAAGTTCTTCAGAAAACGGTAAGGATTTGGGATTCAAAGTAAGTACTTATCAATACCCATGTAAGAGAGACAGAAAAAAACCAAAAAACAAAAAAAAAATCAGCCTTTATTTTAAACCATAGACCATATACTGTATACATGTAGCTAAAGCAATTGATGAAACTATTAATGCTATCAAATATTGCAATTGGTTAAACAGGAATATTATTATTTCAATATAATTTAAGATAAAAGACTTACTGAAATGCTTATAAGGCTTATTATTATAAAAGAAAATGCATCCAACCAACTTCAATAACTCATACTGAGTACTCATTCATATAAAGAATTCTTTTAGCCTTTAAAACATCTTAGTCATTGATATGAATTGTTGTCTGTATGTGGGTAGTGCATAAGCGGTGATGCCTTTTAGACAATGAAGTCCAAAAATCTGTGAACAGTTCAAATTTATAATTTTTCTTTAAAACAAGTGGAATGAATGTCCGATATGTATTCAAAATGTGAAACAAATGGAAGTCTACACAGAAAAACGGTCCATTTTGACTTCTTATAGATCGGGCCTGTTTCTCCTAATCTGGATACAGCAAGTCACCTACTTGCTCTCCTTAAAAACTACAATGCATTGCCTACTCACTTGTGGCGTTCTCTACAACAGTAAGCCTCTACTCCAACTCACCTCACAACTGTATCCTCAACAGAATGCAGCACACTACAGGAGTTACATGGTCAATCATATATATGCAAATATGACTGGATATGCTACCACACCCAGTTAATCAACATGGACTAAATAATCTGCTCCAAAACTCTATTTAAACAGACATCCAACCACCATTTTAAATGGTAAATCAACACATCCACAATCACCTCAAAATTTTGGTGTGACCCATTCTACAGCCAGTATCAATGTGTTATCCACACAGAAGATGAATACTACGTTGCACCCAATGCTCCAGGTATAGTTGCTGGATGCCATAAATCTTTATTAGAATATATGGATTTTTTTTTTATTTAAGCTGTTTACCTGACTCATTAAAAATCCTTCCAGCAGAAAATATATACTTTCCGTTTTACTCTCTAAAATACAACGTTTTGCATTCACAAAAAAGATGTTTTTCAGTGGACTAAAACTCTCAGTTACTTAATACTGTAACTTATTTTTTAAATTAATAACTAAGCAACAAGAAATAACAAATGCACCACACAATAGTCTATAATTGTGTGTTATCAGTATACCATATATAATGTATAATACGAAGACCAATAAAATCTGAAAAGTTAACTTAGAATGGAAACAAAGGAGAAATTACCACTGGTTTGCGTCATCTTCTAGATTATACTAAATTTTTAAAATAACTAATCTAGTGGCATACTTGCTGCCTTTTGTGGAAAAAATGATCTATTTCTAGGGTAAAGTAATAAGTTTGAATATGCTGCCTAATGATTTGGCTTCATGATAAAAGAAAACACCCTCAAGGATTATCAGGGCGTGGAACATTCCTTGGGATATCATTTTAGCCTGATCTTTCATGTGCAAGAAACACATATGCTTGCTGTCCAAAAAACTTCATGCTGTAATAAATCAGGGAATGAGTGCCAAAAATAGAAACTGGTGATTCAAGCCCTCTAACATTTTTAAAGAAAACATGCAGGAATTAGTTTCAGCTGTTTACTTTGGCAGGGTTCTCACAATACAAAGACACCTGATAAAATATTTATTCATATTATCAATAAATGCCAAAAATAGCAGTCTGTTGGCTATAATTTTAAAACAGCTATTTAATAATTTTAAAATGTTTATGTTTATTAAAATATTTCACTATTAATAAATGTGGTGATAGTCACTCAAATTTAGACAGCCAGAGAGGGAAAAGGTAACTGTGTTACAAAATCATAAACTAAGAATTGGATTACGGATTTTTAATGTTAAATTGAGTAATATTTTCTGCATTCTTACCACTATTAAATTCAGAATCATTATACTAACCTCACCCTTACTGATCTTCATGTTTCTTGTTCCTTTCCTCAGATTAAAAAAAAATAAAAAACTCCTTTTATAGTTTAAAAATAAGCTTAGGAATCAGAGCTCAAAATTGTGATAAAGAATAAATCAAAATCTTTACCAATTAGCAGGTGCAGCAGTGGTGGACAACACTACATATAGGAATCATGGATGCAAGTTTAGAAAGCATTTACGATATGGGATAAAAACTAAGGGAATTTTGATTGCCAATGGAGAAGATGCTAAAACTTTATTTATGAAGCGTACTACAAGGATATTCCATTGGTTACTGCTTCATATATGGGAAAGCAGCTAATTCTGCTAAACGAAAGTTTAAATGTTGTTGCAGAAAAAATGCAATGATTGCAGAAAATATGTAAAACTGGCACCTAGCACAGTGAGTCAAAATACATACATGTAGCTTTAAACATACTTGTTTGGGTTATCTTTGCCCTAAATCTTGACTTAAGAGATAACAAAAAGGCTTAAAGGAGGCTGTAAACTAAATAAACTATATAATTCTACTGCTCCAGGTAAAATCAAATGGTGTCACCCCTTTCAACTAACATAAACATGACCAACAGGTAAAACACATAAACTAGGAGTAAATACGGCACTTCCACTCTAAACACTCTACTCTGCTATAGGACATCTTGCACCCTCTGTATGTTTTTTGAAGCTTTAATGGTGGTTTAACACATAAATCCTGCAGCAGTGCAAATTTGTCAATAATGCATCACCTTTCGAAAGGGTGTACTAACATACACAAACTGGAAGTCCACATAGAAAATATTCCACACAAAGTGTAATGACAGTATACTTAACACAACTAAAAAAAATGTAATACATTAATTATATTATCTTAATTAAGCTTGCCTTTTCAGATGTGTGTGCCATGAACCTGCATAACTGGAATGATCTTAACTGCATTTTAAGATGCTGCATTTCTCTGTTGATCAGCAATCTCACTCCACTAATCTGAACTGGTAATACTGTCATAGGGTAAGGGGACATGGGTGGGAAGAGGAATGTCACACTTTGCCATCAGGATCCTATCAAGTCATATTATGGTTTAAAGTGGCACATTTGGTCACTCTTATTCAACTGGCACTCTAGGCAATTGCCTATTTTGCCATTATGAATGGACCGGCCCTGGGTATGAGTAAAAGTTTATTAGTAGAAGGATGAAATCACACTAGTAGATGACATAATATTTAGTAGGTTCTTAATGAATTCTACAAGTAATCCTTAAAATAAAGAACAAAATATTATTGCAAATCATAAGTTGATTGGATCAAACAAGGATATTCTCAACAAATTAGATTTTACCAGGGTTCTGCCTTCCCAAGAACTGTCAATGTAGTCAGGAAAAAAGATATATCAATAAGTAAATGACTCTTCATTGACTGTGCATCTAGATAACAGTGATATTAAAGCATAAATAAATCAAATAATATTACTAACCAGAACCGATGAAAATGAACTGTAAACTATAAAGAACAGAACAAGTCTGAGACACATATTTATTGGACCCAATTTTTAAATGAGACAAACATGTTAATTTTAACCATACCTTTAACCATTCTTCTGCTTGCTCCTTGCTTTGCACAGCTAGCACTAGGGCATCAGCTCCTTGGTGTGTAATTTTTAGTTCATGCTTTTTTTTCTTTCCATCTTTAGGGATATGTGTAATACTACAGCCAGTGAGCACAAGCTCCATCTGTGGTGCTTGGTCTTTGGAGCTTTTGTAACACTATAATAGTAAATGATAAAATAATCACATTTCATAAGGAAAAAAAATTAAGATAAGAAAGTTTGCTTACATAGGTCAGATGATAAAAAAGCAGAATACTATTGGATCTGCTTAGTTTTCCTTAACATAAAATAAATTGAGCAAAATGTGGGATACAGCAAAGTTGCTTTTAAAAATGTAAGTTAACATTTTAATAAATGTCATTGATACATCATCTACAGTAAACCTACTTAAATATTATGAAATGCAGACAAATCATAATAGCAAGAAGAAACAAATTATAAACTTTATGAATTCTGGAATGGGCCCGAGGTACACAATAATGACTTAAGATTTATTTTGTAAAGTCTAATTGTCTGGAAACTCCTTTTGAAGAGTAGTAAGTTCCAATATGATAATTACAAGCATCTTAAATAACCTTTTATCATCTTCAGAATGTTTGTCTATGAATCTCTGAAAAAAATTGCACTATACACAAATTTTACTTTGGAAAACTGTCTATAAATGCTGTTAAATGCAATGCAAATTGCATTGTTAAAACACTGGGGTTACTGTAATAGAGTAGTCTTTATCAAATATATCAAACATTCTGCATACTCTGCTGGTATCAGTAACAGTTTCTATAAGACTATATTATTTAAAGAGATAATCGAAATTAAATATTTAAATATGTATTACTTAAAAACATATAACTACAACTGGACCACATGAAATTCTGTTTTGGCTGTTTTTCAAAAAAACTATTATAGCTTGCAAAGTTTGTTTTGAATAAAAATAAATTATCACTATCATCTAGATAAAACAATTTCTCGTGCTACGTCAACAGAATTGTTCTTTCTAGAGTTAAAACAAATATTTGCAAGTCTGAACTCCCCAAAAAATCTTACCAGTAATTTATTATCCTTGATAACACATAATAGCTTTGTCCACTGTCCAAATCTCTTTTTGCGCAGCAGAAAGGCACAGATCCGAGCATCTTTAACCAGGTCCATAGAAGCTTCCTCAGAAGGCCACTGGTGTCTCATTTTCTGTCCTTTTCCATCTTCCTCCTCTTCATCATAAGATTCATAAGAACTGCTCATTGCATCAGAATCATAATCTACAAGTATAATTTTAAAAGTGCTTAACAGACAATAATACAGTACAATAATAGGAATTGGATTTTAAATGTTAGCAATTATAGGAAAGGGGCACTTATTAAACAGAGAGGCAGACTGAGGACAATATTAAAAGTCTGGTAAAACTAATTCAGTATGTAATTAACATACTATTTCCAATCTCAAAAGCCTTCCAAAGGAAGTATTGAGTATTGCAGCCTATAATATTGTCTGGGTTTTGTTCCATTTAATACATTAATAGCTGAGTAATTTTCTCTGCCTACTTAATCATTCTACTGCTTTTAATACACTGAAAAATGTATTTCCTGAACCTCCCCTCCTGGCATACAGACAACCACCAAAACTTCAGCAACTAATTGTCCGAAGCTCCCTAAGTGAACTAACAGAAAATGGCACATCTCCCTGCCAACAGAAAAGATGTAAAACGTGTGCTCACATTTATAATACAGACCGTATAGTTATACCACACTGCCGTCTAGAACATCACATAAAGGGATAATTTTCCTGCAGATCATCTAATGTGGTCTACCTAATTCTCTGTATGAAATGTCCTGACACTGCACTCTACGTGGGAGAAACTGGACAAACACTGATGATTGCCAGAGAATGAATTTACACAGGCTCCACATTAAAAGTGGCAACACAGATGTTCCTGTAGCAGCCCACTTCAACAGCCATGGACAATGTGAGAGGGACTTTAACTCTTTCAGGGCTGATGTCAACTTTTGTCAAAAGGAGGAGTTGACTATGGTAATCAACTGTAAACTGTGACAAAACCAACTGTTATGTTTTAGTTGGACTCGCATTGCTAGAAGGAAAGTTGGCTTTCATTGGTTTTGACCAAGATTTCCTGCTCTCCCGTGAGTAGCAAGGCACAAACAGTGCCAGGACATCTGGTGAGAGAGAAGTGGATGCATAAAGCAACATACTTTGTGGACGACATTTTGCCTATTCTCTCTGAATTGGACTATGACTTGTTGATACAAGCAATCAAAAATGAAGGTGAGGTTCCAGCTTCAGCTGACTAGTCCCCAGCTAATTGTGGTGCTGAACAGGCTCATGTAGCTGACATGCCTGTGGCACTGTTTGCTTTGGAGGACTTCCACTTAAGAGGTAGAAATCAGATTGTAATGTACTGTAACGGTGACTGCTGCTGCCCCAACCATGAAAAGACAGCCTGGCAACATACCTGCCGCATGGTCTTGGCAAACTGGCAGCCACAGCATGCAGCAACAGACGTTTTATGTTGATTTCTGTGTGAAGCCATTGCTTTTCAGAAAACTATGTTTTTTGGAAAAAAATATTCAGCCCTTAAAGAGTTAAAGTCACAGTGCTTATGGGCAACTTCAGAACACAGTAAGAGAGAAAAGAAGGGGAAGTTAAACTTGTGCTAAAATGTAACACATTGCAACATGGTTTGAATAGAGACAAGAGTTTTATGGCCAGGTATGAGGATTGTTTGCATCTCTCAGACTGACACAGACAACCTGACTACAGATCCACATTGCATTGAAAAACTCATTAGAAACTTCAAAAGACTTTGTTGGACAGTTATCTTATCCAAAGATCTTGACCATACATTGTTCTTCTCTCTCTTGTTAAATGAACCCTAGCCTGAAGGAGTCTATTATTTTTTTACATTTAAGATTTCTCATTTAAAGATTTACCAATGTTGTTTCTTGTCCTAGTGTGTATATAAACACAGGGAACTCCAGTTCCTGTATTACATCTTGCCTGAAGAAGGGGCCTGAGTTGTCTCGAAAGCTTGCATATTGAAATTTTTTTAGTTAGCCAATAAAAGGTGTCATTCTGTTTGACTTTTCACTACTTATTTTTAGTAAAACATTACCTGGTTCATAGGAGAAGTCTGAATAACAAGTTTGGATATAACTGTATTCATTAATCATACAAAACTAAACATTCTATAAATATGCTAAAAACACCTAATGCTCCATGAAATAAAATGTAGTCTTTAATGCAAAAATATAAAGGAGAATAACATTGAACGCTCACAAAAATATCAGCATTTGATCATTTGTAATGGCCAACATGCAGAAGAAAAAGTTTTTTTCAGCATGAATAATTTGCACCTCCTGGCAAGCAGGACAGAAAGCAGGACTTCATGACTCGTTTGTATAGTTTGCTTCATGCTTTCCACTATATGGTTGTATACCTATGTTATTTAATGATCCACTACATCACATTTTACCTGTTCCATAAAACTGCGGGGCAGGTAGAGAGGTTGCTGCAACCTAAACTAAAAGAAGCTTCTTTAAAATAGAGTAATGTCCTCTTTCTTTCATCTTATGTAGGACCAAACAACCTATAATTTTTTCGGTTGGCTAGTTATCCATTAAACATACAACCTTCTATCCATAAGGAAATTAGCCTTTACTTGCGACTTGAGCATGGGAAAGGCGCTATATAAATAAAATGTATTATTATTATTATTTACTTTTTGAAACGTGAGTGGTTAAGACATGAGTCTTGACTTTAAGTTGAAGTAACAATCCCACAAATCTGTGCACAAGTCTTCTCTACCCGATTTCCTGTTGATAGTTATTCCTAATATGATTTTCTGTATACTTCACATTGTGGTAAACACAGGATTATCTATATACTGTACATAAAATGACATTATCAAAAGCAGATAAAGGAATACTTCCATGTTCTTCAGGTTGCAGACATTGGTGTTGCAGGAATTTTGCTCATAGAAAAAACCTGTAAAAATAGCTCATGGCTAGTCAAACATATTACACATAGTTGATACTGTCTTGCTGACTAACATTATAGTTACTCCCAAGCAGTCTAGCAAAATAACATGTGGATAACAGTTATATAGGGTTAGTACAGCTGTGACAGGACTAATACTGCTGCTTCTTCTACTACTACTACTACTACTACTAAAACTGTTTATATGCAGAATGGAGGCAAAGAGCATTATTGCTACTAATAACATTTAGACGAGAGCTGCTGTGTTCAGAAATGATTTTCAAGCAAAGGGTATTCAATCTAAAATGGCTTAATAGTTTGCTGGTGCTGAAATTGCCTATGCAGAAAGAGTAAAACCAGTTTGTGTAGTAAACTAACATCTGCACACAACTAAATCAAGATTAAAAAAATTACTCACCCTAAAATAAGAATGGTAAATTAAAAAAGAATGTATATGTGTATGGAGAAACAACAAATGCGGTCATAATGAAATAAAAATCTATCTACAATTTTTAATACGAAGCATTTGTTTTTCAATTATTGGTCTGATAGACAGCCCTAAACAGTGCCATCCCTTAGGTACTGGGAAAGCAACATCAAAACCTGCTGTTTTTTGCTAAGCAACTTTGATTTCAGTTAAAGAAAACAGAATATCTCTGTTTGTACATAAAGCAAGGATAATTTTGACTTTACTGTTACACTTTCTAACATTTCTGTCATTGTATTACAACTGCCTATTTTTCATTGACCATTGTGCCAATGTGGCATCAGTAAGAAAAAATTAAGTGTTTAATAGCTATTTTGTTATTGATTTTAAAGGATTTTTAAGCAGGAGATTCATTTTTCCTAAGCCTTTTTGCAACATTATATGAGGCAATCTATTATGACTTGATGGAAACTGTGGAATATGCTTTTTAAACATTACCTAAAATAAGGATTGCGCGAACAGATGCCAAGATCATGTAGTGTAATCACTGATCATTTGTTTTTGAGATGCTATAAGGGTTCAAGTGTGGAATAATGTTTTCTATTTTGCATCTAATAACACTGCGAGATCGCAAAATATTTTTGTGAAAATCTGCACAGGTGTGGTAAGTAAACAGCTCAGTACAACATAATTCACAAAATCTGCCTTAATTTATCATGACTGCCTGCCATGCCTTAAAGGATAAGTTTGGTACTTTTCAAGTAAAAGTTATTTCAACACAAACATGGTATATATTAATTTGCCAATTGAAATGATATTATAAAGTGAAGTGTTTCTATAAATTTTGAAAATACCTTGTCTGTTTGTGCTGTTTACAATGGGGCTGTTGAGTACCGAGGCCTCTTGCTTCCATTAACCCTCAAGCCACAAATGCACACCCTAGCCAGTAATCCAACACCCCAAAATTGCCTCCATCAGAGCTCCAGCATTCTGAAGCCACCATGACTTCTGGTCAGAAAATGCATGTCTCCTCTGCTGTCTAGCACTCTCATCCCCAAACTCTGCTATTTCAATGTACTTGATAACTGCTGTGCTTTGGCAATCAATCAGCGGAAGTGTCAACTAAAAGACCAAACCAGAGAGCTGTCAGTCATCAGCTCTTCTGTCCCTCTCTGTCTCCTCCGGCTTACTTTTATCTTTCTTGCACTTTTCTTTTTTACCTCTACCTCAGCAGCTTGTGGACCTCTTTTACTGCCGCTGGCCTTACCCACTCTTGTGCTGCTATGGAGCGGAAAGCTATGGCTGATTAAAAACAATTCCAACCTGTGGTGTGACTCGCCAATGTAGACAAAAGTAGACTGCCAAAACAGAAAGTTAAAGTTAAGTTAAAGTGCTGTTCATGTTTGAAATACAGGAATTCTGAAGAGATAACCTAAAAAGCAACTGGTTATCTCTACAAAATTATTCCTGCTGAGCATGTAAGTTTGAAAAAGATGTCTTAATATCATTTACAATCCAGTTTAAAATGTTCTAGAAGCAGTAAATATTTGACTACTTTTAAAGTATTTAAATCCCTCTTTTCTTAATGCTCGTTTTGGCAGCCAAATGGCATAAAGAATGCAGAAACAACAATGGAAGCATTAAGATAAACAAATAAACAGCATACATAATTCAGTTGCGGGCTGCTCGTTTTGAAAATTCCCAGCATCCATCTCAGCATCAAGATTAGATGTCTTAATCTCATTATACCTTAAAATACTAATTTCAATAGTAGGAGAAACACGGTTAAGATTTCTTGTCTAGGTGGGAATTTCAGAACATCCTTAACCTTTCTCTTTTCCTGAATACAACATTGGTGCATCATCATGTATTAAAAATATCTACCTTTTAAATGTTAATGATCTAGGAAACATAATAAAATAAGAGAGGTATAACAACAGCTTTTGTTTGCATCTGTGAGGTGGACAAAATTTAGACTGGCCCCAACAGAGATGAAGGCATGAATTTACCAGATAAGACTAAAGCTACATCCACACTATGTTTTCATTTAAAAACAGTGTTTTTAAATAAAAGTGATTTACGTTCATACTGGCATTTTCATCACATTTATAAAAGTATCTTTGTCCACACTAAACACCAAAGAATGTATGTGATTTAGACCTTTGCCTACACTGGGCATGCATATATCAGCAGAAATCACCTTGAAAGGACTATGTAGAGAGGCCCCATCAAAATCAGATTCTCTTCTGTTTCATGTTTTCAAAAAAAAATTCTTTAAGGACCTTCAGCAAATTGTCCCTGTGTCATGATGAAGAGGCAGTGCAATGATCATAATTGAAAGAGAAGGCATTCAAATTGTACAAAATGCAATATAGATGCATACAGGCAAACCAAACAACTAGTGCCATTTAAAGCAACTCATCTATGCCCACTCTATTAGAATATGTTTTTTCCGTGAAGGGTGATCAATCAGGGAATGAGACATTGTAATGAACCAACCAGAATGCCATGTAGTGAACAATTTCAAAAAAAATGTCTGCTTTTGCTAATCTACGCTAAAATGTTGCTCTGGAGTTTAAAAAAAAAAAAAAGTGTCCAGCTCCAGAGCATTTTCAGAAGTATTTGTTTTCATGGGTTGAAAACTCCAGGGTAGTGCATACGAAAGGCAAAAACAGAGACAAGTGTCTGTGTTTTTATATGAAAACATAGTAGTGTTGTCAATGTGATTCAGTCTGTGAAGTGATTGTTGAAAACACAATAAGTCCAAGGTGATACTGTGATTCTGAATGGAGAAATGATATGATGGAAAATTACTTAGATACTTAGGTGAAGAAAATTATATTGCAAGAAGTATGAAGTATGCCATAAAAACTAATGTTCATGATACAGGCTTGTTTTATTTTTTCAGCCTGCTAATGTACAATGAGTAAGGCCAAATAGAATAAGATTCAGCACAATCTAAAATGAAATTCTATTTCTTTGAACAAGTCCAGAAATCTTTCTAAAATAATTAACATCCCATATTATCAAATATTTCCTGTGTATGCATTTTACTTTTATTTTCAATTAGCTTTGTAAATATTAGTATTCTGTTCTCTCAGGTTACTATGACATAATAGTACACAAGATAACATTCATGCAATAAAATATTTAAAAATAATATCAACAATCAGGAAAATTGAATGTCTTCTGCCACAAAACAACAATTCCGTTTAAGGAAAGCCATTAGGGGAAACCCTCTTATATAGACACAATAAACTGATGTGTGCTACTGTAAATATAGCTCAGACTCAGTCCCAGGGCTTTTTTTACATTTATTTTCAGTGTTTTGCTCTTTTTTTTTCTCTGTTTATTGTTTTTGTCAGTTTGTGTTTGACTCTTTGCCATTTTTGGAATTAAACTTGTAGCAACTGTTTACCTTTTAGTTAATTATTATATAATTTTTCCCCCAATGTTCTGTAATTGCCTAATGGTGCTTAATTATTTTCTGTTTATGTAGTATCTTGATTTGTGCAGGCCATGGGAATGGTGGCCCCTAGTCATGCTGGTGTGCTGTCATTTGAGCATTTATCAAATACTGCACTAGTTACTGATTTTGACCTCCAGTCTAACTGAGGAGGCATTGGGTTCTCGCCTCTATGTCTTTGGCTCCCATACTCTGAATTGGTTCATATACATTGGACCCATTTAGAGGTATGGTAATAGTTTAAAGCTGCCTTATCTTTTGGAATTCAAATATTATGTTACTTTTTATGTTTCTAAGTATGCATTGCTTAAGGAAAAGATTTCTCCCCTTTAAGTACTGTAGAGATTTTTTTTTTAAGTAAAGCTGTATGGGCTCTCTGTTTTCTCAATTATAAATGCATCAGTATTTGCTGTATAGATTCCTTTTTTTGATTTTAAAAGTTATGTTTACCAGCATTTTTTTTGTTCCTCTTTTTTCCTAAGTAAGAAGCATTAACTTGGTCTATTTCTTGATTCATTGCCTTTTTTTTGTTTAATTGAAGAATTAATTTGTTGAAATAACTGCAAAAACTTAAAGCACTTTATTTTAGTTTTGAGAAGCTCACCGTATCTTTCTTCCATGTATTGCTAATCACAACAAATACAAAAAAATTTACCAGGATATTTCATGTTTTATTATTTGTATAACTCTGTGCTATTCCAGGAGCTAAATACCTACCTTTTATACAAAGCGGTATGTATTTGCTTTATCTCTGCCCGCAAGCACTTTATATCGAGCAAAATTACAAAATATCACAATGAATCATAGTGAAGGCAAATTCTTTCATTGTTGAAGGAGCCATTAATTGACATTTAATAGTCAAAAAATTGTTTGTCTCATGAACAAACATTCTTCAAAAAATACTCCACAAATAACTAGTAAGATAAAATAATTAATCTAATATTGATGAACTTGTTGTCAGAAAGAAAATTGTACCAGAGAAAGAATTTATGTAGGGACGGTACAAACACTGCATTTCTTATTTGATTAAGCATTCACCATTTGGCCCAGTATACTGTTATGTTCTTTGTGATAGTCATAACAAAATAAATGAGCAAATAAAAATATTTTGTCCTTTGTTCTTAACTGCTCCCTCCTAAACTTTAGTTTGCTTCTTACGTGATGTGATGTATTCAGGTGCTTTACCAGGGCTAAGTGGTACTGCCTCTTCATAATATCCTTCAGGAAGTGAGGTACTGGGTAAAGGGGGTGGTCCATTATCTGGAGGCTGAAATATAAACAAAGAATTTTCATATATTATTTATAAAAAATGCAACATACTAAATAAGGACACACTTTCAGTAGCTATATCTCAACCATCTGGACTAAACAGAAACTTGCCAGAATTTTGAAGATGCCAGATATTATTGTTGTGTCATAGCTAATGTGATTGTTTAATGATGACTCATTCAGAGCAATTCACCTTTATATAAACTACAGTCAGTAAATAGTAATAAGAATTAGACCCGCTAGAACCCAAGGGATGGTTTATGCCATTGATTACCTATTAAAAGAAAGTGCATAATAGTAAATAAGAGATATGTACAGTAAAGATTTGAATCATGTTACTCTGTCATCTGGAACCCTGTGTTTGTATACTGCTTGTCTATCCACCTACATCACAGAGCCTATGTTACTCTTTTGAAGAAACCATTACAGAGATCCAAGTTCTATAAATTAAACCAATGATCTGTGGAGATAAGACAAGCTAATATAAACCCTTTCACAAACTCACTTATTTCACCTTGGCCTCCAAGGTATGATGTTCAGTTGGAATATTTTCACTATACCTTTCATAAAGAGATATATACTTCTTTAAACAAACTGTTTTGGTTGCCAGAAGAAGTCCGTCATGTGGGCAGTTTGCATTCTTGCTCTCCGTATCAGTGAACTCCATCAGCACAATTCTCTCCCACCACTCTTTGGTGCACACTTTCATTTAATACATTCTTTTCATAGGGGGAGGAATAAGCATGAAAAAGATAAAGATTTAATAAATTGCACCAGGTAGCACTGTGGTATGCTTCCTCCTCCTGCTGACTTCCTATTTAAAACAGTTGCAATTGTATGTTTGCTGACTCTTTCTAATTCTGAGTACAATTAAGACCACTAATAAGACATACTCCATATGACACATATCGTTTCAAATTATGCTAAAATAGGCACCATTTATGTCAAAGTAGGATGTCTTAATGAATCCTTTCATTTTAAATTAAATGTTTTATTTAAATTTTTAATATCTGCACAGTTACAGTGTGAAAAATAGTGATACTTGCTTTAGAGTGGAATCAGTTCCTCACAGGAGTAAACTGCCACTGACTTCTTATGCTCAAACCTGTTTCCACATCACACTTCACATAGATTGATATACTTTTTAACTACTTAGTTATAATAATATTTTAAGTTTTAAAATAAAATTCTTCCCACTTTATTCACACTGTATTTATGCAATTTCACAGCAATATACCTTTATCTCATTTCCTCCAGGAGACCTGCTGTGGTGGACAAGTTATTGGCAGTGCTTGTGGTTAATGAAACATGTGATTTTAGTGCAAGGAAAAGGAAAAGGGAAGGGTTGGGAAAGGAAAAACCTGAATGGGTCTGACTGGATTTCAGTGAAAGAAGAACAATGGACATGTTGCTTCTGATGTTTAATTATAAAATAGTGAAGTATTGTTTTTATTGGTGTACCAAACTTGGATGAAAACTCCTTTTTTATCATTGAGCAACCAAATATTGCTTATTGCTGTTTGTTGATACAAGCTTTCATTAAAGGCCCAGTGTAAAAGATCAGTATCTTCAGTATATCTTTCAAAATCACACCAGAAATTCAGATTAAGTCTTGGCTGTCTCGAGGCAAAGTATGCAAAGTAACAAAAATACCCTCACATTCTTGCAGAATTGAAGCCATAGCTAGATTACTAGCACGGTACAGGGAAGTAGACTGATTCTGACCTTAAATTCTCAAAATAGCAGCCTGTTAATTAGGTTTCTGTTGCCTGACTCACTGCTAAGATTTTAATATTTCTTGGTACTGTATATGGCCTTAACACGGACATCAAAAATGATTCTTGGAAGGCAGGTATGGTTAGATAACAGGAGGAAAAAAGACGAAACAAAAAAGAAAACTCCGGTCTCTCTTTTGGTATAAAGCCAAACATACACTAGGACAAAAGATGTTTGATTTTTTTTGTCTTTAAACAATAATTAATTAAAGTGGGACAGTGCACTCTTTTAATGAGTCAATATATGGTTCAAGCTCATTCATGCATATAGGTTCAGCTATTTAAAGCAGTGTACAATTACGTTATGTTTCTGAAACCTTTTCCCTTCCATTCCTTTAATGTCTTTCCCACACCACTCACCTTGGGTTGGTTTGAGACAAACTAATTATCTTTCTTTTTTTTTCCTCAGTGTACCAATGAGAGGTTTTCCTCTAACCTACATTTGATTTAAGACCAGCAGTAAACTTGCTGATATTAGGAAAAGTCCTGTTCAAATGTAGAAGTGGTAAGCTACATAATGTAATGTAAAAGAGGCCACGCTTTTCGTATCTTTCCAAAAATGAATGTATGTTAAGGACAGCAAAAGTATGAAAAACGGTATGGTTGATTGACCAGTGAATAAAAGATAGTAAAACTCTGATATCGTTCTGGTCTCACCATACAAGTTGTGAACCTGTTTATACTGGGTGTTTGCCACTTGCTCTCCTCAAAGTACTACAAAGAAATCCACATCTCACTTTCTCTCTAAGTCTTCTTCCCTCTGTCTCCTGGCTGCAGAATCAGTCTCCTTTTCTTGTGAAATGATTTAAAATCCAGTCTTACGATTGTTTTCAATCAAGCCATTTTCAATCAAGTGGGGGCCATCATTCTTTTCTTAAAGGTTGTGGTCTATGGCCGGCCAATACCCCCAGGCTGCCAGATGGAGCTCTCCCTGCAGCAGGGAGGTGCCCCGGATACCAGCAAGGAATCATGGACGATGGAGTTTTCCTTTACAGCCCTGCTGGATACCACGGGGCCAACAGAGGACGTTGCAGGGAGGCCCAGAGAGTCATTTGTGCCCTATAACCCGAAAGTGCGTCTTAGTCACAGCGACAGGGGAGATGACATACTTCTGGGTTGAAGAAGAGGAGTTTTGATCTGACCTGGAAGTGCTAAGAAGTCACATGGACAGGGGTTCAGGAGCACTTCTGGGTCACGGACTATTTAAAGGACTGTGGGAGATCCCAGGGTTGAGCTGAGCTGGGTGGAAGGGTGGTAACGCGTCTGGAAGTAGGAGGATTGGTTTATTGTATATTATTGAATTATTGTATAAGTATTGTGGAGCGGAGGGTGCTTTGTGCACTGTTTATTAATAACTAGCAAAATACCCGTGCTTCGCAGCGGAGAAGTAGTGTGTTAAAGAAGTTATGAAAAAGAAAAGGAAACATTTTAAAAATAACGCAACATGATTGTCAATGTAATAGTTTTGTCACTGTTATGAGTGTTGCTGTCATCAAGGATTTGATTATCATTATTTCTTTCAATCAGGTTCGTATTTGGAGGACGTGTTGTTTTCAAGTTACATTCCGTGTTTGTCAACCGTTGTAAAGATAACAGGTTTCATTCATCGAAGTGTTCACTACCCAAATCGCTACTCGTGAATCTAAGATGTTTAACAGGCATTCCCGGTATTAACTTGTGGATTTGCCTGCAAATATTTAGCGGCAGCGTGTCTATGAACTTGTGGAATTGCCTGCGAGTATTTAGCGGCAGCGTCTCTATTAACTTGTGGATTTGCCTGCGAGTATTTAGCGACAGCGTCTCCTTGAACTTGTGGATTTGCCTGTGAGTATTTAGTGGCAGTGTCTCTATTAAGTTGTGGATTTTCCTGTGAGTATTTAGCGACAGCATCTCTATGAACTTATGGATTTGCCTGCGAGTACTTAGCGACAGCGTGTCTATTAACTTGTGGATTTTTCTGCGAGTATTTGGCGGCAGCGTGACGAAGTTGTTTCCATCTAGCTGCATCAGAAAATGTACCACGACGTCTGACACGCCTCCTTTTTACTGTTTTCTCACAGCTTGGATTGCTGCTGTCATAATCGGTTTGAGTTTCATGGTTTGTTTCAATTATGTTAGTATTTGCAGGACTTGTTGTGTTGAAGTGACATTCGGCATCTGTCAAGCATTGTAAGCATACAACCGGTTTCATCGATAACTTCACATCCAGCTTTTGAGAGTTGAAACATTCATAAACATCAAAGTGTCCACTACTCAAATCGTCACCTGTGAATCTAAGATGTTTAAGAGGCATTGGCGGTTCTCCAAAGGTGTCAAACTTTTGGCCATTTCGGTACACTTGAAAGCGACAACCGAACAATTCAGCGGCAGCCATCATCTCAAATAAAGAAGCATAGGTGAGGGCTTAAGCATTTCACTCTTATAGTGCTCCTGTGTAGTATAATTATCTCCTGTACCGTCATCAGTCCACACCTTGAACCTGTCCCAGTCATTCAATACATAAGACACAATGTTCCTCCGGATATCAAGAGTGAGCCTGATATGGCCGTGCAATATGTAACACAGAGAATGGAAAAGGCAGGCGGCATCTCCGGGCATGGAAACCACTTGGTAAGTGACAGTTCTTTGATTGATGGTGATCACCTCGATAGACATGTTAATGGGGGTATGGTTGGAACGGTAAAGGAAATGGGTACCTGAACAGTAAACTAAGTCTAAAATACCTACACAATAACTATAATCGTAATAAACGAACAATAAAACAGCGTAGAAGCCGTGGATTAAATAAAAAGGCTGCAGTTATCAGCAGGTAGACATGAATACCGTGGCGAAGCAAGGAAGGGAATGAGGAGACCGGAGCGACAGACAGCCTTATATAGGCAGGCAGCCAATTATGTGGGAGGCGTGGGGATGGGGACGCAATATAGGCAGGCAGCCAACTACGTGGGAGGCGTGGGGATGGGGAACGCAACGCCGCCTCACACGGCAACCGAGCTGCAGGTTATGGATGTATACAGTATATGTACAGTACAGGCCAAAAGTTTGGACACACCTCCTCATTCAATGTGTTTTCTTTATTTTCATGACTGAAGGCATCAAAACTATGAATGAACACATGTGGAGTTATGTACTTAACAAAAAAAGGTGAAATAACTGAAAACATGTTTTATATTCTAGTTTCTTCAAAATAGCCAGCCCTTTGCTCTGATTACTGCTTTGCACACTCTTGGCATTCTCTCGATGAGCTTCAACAGGTAGTCACCTGAAATGGTTTTCACTTCACAGGTGTGCCTTATCAGGGTTATTTAGTGGAATTTCTTGCTTTATCAATGGGGTTGGGACCAGCAGTTGTGTTGTGCAGAAGTCAGGTTAGTTGGACGATCATTTATTTTTCAACAGGACAATGACCCCAAACACACCTCCAGGCTGTGTAAGGGCTATTTGACCAAGAAGGAGAGTGATGGAGTGCTGTAACTGGTCATGAAAATAAAGAAAACACATTGAATGAGGAGGTGTGTCCAAACTTTTGGCCTGTACTGTATGTAAGTAGGATTCAGTTATGACCGTTACGCGCAGAATTTTGAAATAAAACCTGCTTAACTTGTGCAAGTAACCTGTAAGGAATGAGCCTGCCAAATTTCAGCCTTGTACCTACACGGGAAGTTGGAGAATTAGTGATGAGTGAGTCAGTGAGGGCTTTGCCTTTTATTAGTATAGAAAAGTCAACTTGTTGGACTTTTACCTGGTGTCTGACGTATTGCCTGAGAGTTCAAGAGGACGACAGCGCCCTCTGTCTGTCACAAGGTGCAGAACACTAGGATGAAACGTGCTAAAAGTTCTTGGCATCCTTGTACCCTTGATTTTCCAGTAGCTCTTAAATAGCCAGCTGTCCAAGGCAGCTCCTCCATTGTTAATTTTCTTAATCCTATACTAATGCCTAGGACCAAAAACTAACTTGGCTAAATCTAAAAATTCATATAATTTTATTCGTTTTGGACATGCACAATGAGAAAGTGTTTTTGAAAACTGAAAAAATATTGCTTCAAAAACAAAAAATGGCACCCACTAGGGATACTGTACTGTCCCTTGCTGTCATCTAAGGGGTCGTTAATTATCTCATCAGCCCACCTTGCCCAATCTTTCTCTTCGAAAAAGGAGTCTGGTATCTCTGGATTAGGACAGCAGCTCTTTAGCATCCTATGGTAACACTACAATCACTTCTCTTCTGTACTAGTACCTCTATAATTGCCCCTTTGCGGCATTATGACCAACAGAATCTACAGTTCGTCTTCCTAAGATTTTCTTTCAGGATACTACAAAAACAACCAGAAGGATAAATATTTGGGTTCTTTTGAGTACTAATTCTATATTTTTCTTATTTCAAGAGGAAGAATACATCTCCTTAAACTTCTAAATTTACACAACTGAGACAGTAGTATACTTTACTATTTGACAAATTGTACAAATACATTGTTAACACTGTATACAGGCTATTGCTCTCTTTCTTTACATTTAATTTCTGAAACACCATATCTGTAGTGAATGTCTAAATTAAGACACAAGGCTCTCATTTTTATGCTATTTGTTGCAATACATTTATATTTTCACAAAGCAGCATTCTGCAGAGTAATGGTAAGTGCTAAACCTGAAATTTCTTAATATTCATTAAAAAAAAATTGCACTACTTTTTAAAGGCACTTATTTGAAAGAAAAAGAAGGCCAAAACTCAAGCGCTTTTTCACTGCTAAAACAACATTTAATCTAACTTCACGAATTTCTCATTAGCCCTTCCTTGCCATGCCAGAGAAGATATTATAATAATATATTTTATTACATATAGATGTATTCATTTTTTGATGCCTTATTCTATGAAAGATGATAATATTTCTCAATGCACTGATCATAGGCTCCAGTAATTCATAAAATTAAATTGTTTGAGTACATTCCCAAAATGATTTATTCCTGCTTGTTGTGGTTTGGCATTGCTGAGCATTAGGTTCAACACTATGCAACCATTCAAGAGCCAGATTGGCCACCAGAGTAACTGCTTAAAACAAAATGGGATGTTAGACTCAAACAAAGATGTAGGTCAGGCAAAGATTTGGATTCAGTTGGAAAATGAAAAGCCAAAGATACCTGGATGTATACACAAGCATTTAACATAATAAAATCCAGAGAGTGTATTAATTGAAGTGCAACAATATATCTCACAAAACAATACTATACAATAATCAACTATTATAAATACAGTATTTAATAGGACTTCTAATATCGACATTTAAAAATTGCTATACTAATTATAATCATTTATATAATTATAAAGTCAAGACTAACATGTTCACAGTTGTTTATTTAACTATAAGTTGGTTGTGCATTATCTGTTTTATCCAAATAAAGCTACAAATCACAAGTGTATAAAGATAAATATCACAGTAATGATATAAACTCTGTCAAATGCAACATATCAGTTATTTTTGTACAAGATTCAAAGTTGCAAAATTATAGGAAGAAAAATCAAAGTTTAAAAATTATAAATTACACTAAGTGTCTTAAATAATTGATAAATAGAAATATACTGTATGTCTAACGTTTATGACATAAAACTTTAGGAAACAAACCAAGTTAGAAAAGGAATGTCTTCAGCTCTTTCTACAAAATGGTGACAGATTCATCTGTTCTAGTTATGTTGGGTATGCTGTTGTGCCACTGTGGTCTAAGAGTCAAGAAGCAGTTGCCTGACTGTAGACATATGGCTAATGCTTTAATGCCACAGCTGGACTAAATGCTGCCTGCTACCAACTTATTGAAAATTTACCCCATAACACAAACTATTTACATTCAGCTGAGCCTCAGGCAAATGAGGTAATTAGGGCTTGACCAGCTTGCTACTGGCAAGACAAATCTTGCAACATTATCAAAAGATAAGCATTGCCAAAATTGACGAAAGTGGTCACCAAGAGAACATAAATGTGCAAGTTTGCCTTTACATTAAAGCAATACTTATCAATATAAGAAAAACTATAAGACTATAAGATAAAAAAGACAGTAACTGAAACTAAAAAAAACTTTCAGAAAATCAAGGCTGGCTTAAATACAGGGATTATGCTATACAACTACTTCCAAGCACCACCTTCTTATTTATTCTTGAAACACTTATTAAGTAGACATAAACTGGAAGAAATGTAAACATTGTCTAAGTTACAAGTTTAGAGCCATTAAAGCACACTCTACAAATCTGCTTTAAAATAAAATTGCAAGCCCCTTTAAGACATTACAGAGGCAGGTGTGGGAGGTTTGTTGTGAACTGTGAAAATTTACCTGAACATTGGATAATTATCTTGGACCAGCAAAGAAGTGAGGCTTTCTTCATACCATTCAGCACATGGATTTTTAAATTATATGAGGTTTCATGATAAATACGACAACACAGGCACAAGCAGGAAAAACTCTGAATTGAAAAACAATATAACCACTTAAGTGGCAAGTTCCATTTTCACAAATAAAGCTTTGAAATTCTATAATATTCTCATTTTTTTAAATACAACAATTCCATCCTATTGTATTTTTTAGTAAATATACTGCAGATAAGGGTGGCACGGTGGCGCAGTGGGTAGTGCTGCCCCCTTGCAGTTAGGAGACCGGGTTCGCTTCCCAGGTCCTCCCTACGTGGAGTTTGCATGTTCTCCCCGTGTCTGCATGGGTTTCCTCCGGGTGCTCTGGTTTCCTCCCACAGACCAAAGATATGCAGGTTAGGTGCATTGGCGATTCTAAATTGTCCCTGGTGTGTGGGTGTGTGTGCCCTGCGGTGGGCTGGCGCCCTGCCCTGGGTTTGTTTCCTGCCTTGTGCCCTGTGTTGGCTGGGATTGGTTCCAGGAGACCCCCATGACCCTGTAGTTAAGATATAGTGGGCTGGATAATGGATGGATGGATATTGCAGATATTTTCGACTTAGCCTTATATAAAAATGAAAAAGACGTAATTTTTTATTAAACAATGGGAAGTCAGATCTTCACTAACACACAGTAAATGAAGGGATACTTTTTGATATATCAGAGTATACCAAAGGATTCACAACTCTTAAAACATAAACAAATTTAAGTAAGTTGATGTGATTAGCCACCCCAGGAGACATTTAATTTCAAACCCTATCTTTTGAAATATATACAGTATTTACAGTGAAAAGAAACAACATATCCTATGAGTATACTGACCTAGTTACCTGCACCCAAAAGGCAGATGGAAGGATAAAAGATCTAATTTTGGAAGCTGATGCTATTTACAATTCACATAACCTGATACTTTATACCATGTGACATAGAACTGTTGGCTTATGTAAAATAATCAAACTTGAAATTAAATCATTTAAACACTGGCATGATCTGTTTATCTGTTTTGATACAAATTAATTAAAGATTGCCTGTGGACCATCAAATCTATTGCACATTGAATCATAGGATTTACTAGTGAATGTCAAAATCGAAGCTATTGAATCAACAGTCAGCTTACTACTGCACTCCTGCTACAGATGACTAATATGATTATGGGGTTTGTTGTGGTTTTGGTAGAGGGAATTTGTATGTCTATTTTCATTTCTAGACACATTCTGAATTTCCTAAAATCCTAACCAATAAAATAGGGATGCTCCGAACAGGTTTTTTTTAAGTCCGATACCAATCACCGATTTCATGTTATTTGATACACCAATTCAGATACCAATTCCAATTTTTTTCGTTTCTCCCTTTCAAAAACTTTGTACATTAAGCTCCTGCATAACCAGACACTTAGAAGTGTTATGTCCTTTATTAAAGTGTTAATTTTGGTATTTTTATAATTCAATTATAGATCTCAGGTGTTAACTGTTCTTTTTGATTAACAAAATTTTTTTCCAGAGATAACACATGAAAGACGCATGAACCAATGGATATGATTACAAACTAAGTCATTTATGAAGAAGTCATGTTAAAGCAAAAGAAGATTAAGAGGTGACATAACTGAAGTGTCTAAAATTATGAAGGGAATTAGTACAGTGAATCTAGACTGTTATTTTAAAATGAGTTCATCAAGAACACGGGGACACAGTTGGAAACTTCATCCATCCATCCATCCTCTCCCGCTTATCCGAGGTCGGGTCACGGGGGCAGCAGCTTAAGCAGAGAGGCCCAGACTTCCCTCTCCCTGGCCACTTCTTCCAGCTCTTCCGGGAGAATCCCAAGGCGTTCCCAGGCCAGCCGGGAGACATAGTCCCTCCAGCGTGTCCTGGGTCTTCCCCGGGGCCTCCTCCCGGTTGGACGTGCCCGGAACACCTCACCAGGGAGGCGTCGAGGAGGCATCCTGATCAGATGTCCGAGCCACCTCATCTGACTCCTCTCGATGCGGAGGAGCAGCGGCTCTACTCTGAGCCCCTCCCGGATGACTGAGCTTCTCACCCTATCTTTAAGGGAAAGCCCAGACACCCTGCGGAGGAAACTCATTTCAGCCGCTTAGTTGGAAACTTGTTAAGGGTAAATTTTGCACAAGCATTAGGAAGTTTTTCTTTACACAGAGAACCACAGGCACTTGGAATAAGCTACCAAGCAGTGTGGTAGACAGTAAGACTTTCAAAACTCAACTTGATGTTATTTTGGAAGAATTAAGTGGATAGGACTAGCAAGCTTTGTTGGGCTGAAAGGCCTGCTCTTGTCTAGATTGTTCTAATGTTCTAAAGATGAATCAGAAGGAGAACATGGTAAAATACATGATTAAAAAAGTCCTTTAGAATATGAAAGAATAATTCAATGTCATTATGTATTTTTTTCTGTTTAACAATAAACTCAAGAGGAGTTTGTACAAAGATCTTTTTACAAAGATCTATAGGGAATTATCACCTCAAAAAGTGAGGTGGGAGAGAGTGAAAAAAGCAATGCTCTTAGTTTACCCAGAAGTCCTAGCACAAGAAAACAAAAGAGGACAAACTCTCCCCTCACCACTTAAAAAATAATAATTACATACTTAAAAAAAAATAAGTTTTTAAATATTTCCTGCAAGTAACTGGCAATATTTCACGAATTGTACAAAACATATTAATACTGGATATAAGCCACATCTAAAACAATGCAAAAAAAGTTATAGTACACTCAATGGACACCCCTTGCCTAAAGAAAAAAAAATCATTGAAACCGATTTAGCGCAATAAGTTTCATGGTAGCAGCACAAGCCAAATTCAATCAAAATTCGTACCTAATTATCTAATTAAAAAAACACTGGTGGTTTCTTTTAAGACTTTAGGAATGGAAAATACTGATACAGCTTTATTTTCACTTGTATAAGCAAGGCCCAGACGAAGGGAGCCTAACAACAGTTGATAAATCACAACGTATAATACAAAAGTGTTACAGAATCGGAGGGCGTTAGAAATACTGAGTAAAGACAGCAGAGCTTAGACAGATTAACCAAGATGGAATCCTGGCTTTAATCGTTAGATTAGAAAAGTTCATTAAAGTCCCTTCCTGGCTGCCGTTGATCTATAAAAACACTTTCTGCATTTTTCCTGTTATGCACCTTTTATTCAGGCTTTGTTTGATGCTATGCCATCAGCCACAATCATGGTTTACCAGATGGTGCCTTAAAATGTGTGTGTGTTTTTTTGTTTTTTTTTAAACACCTGAAGCAAAAATCACATTGAGTATTTATGGAATGTGACTACATTAAGCCACATGAATACCCAATCATAAAACCAAACAACGTTACAACATACAAAATAATATACATAATAATTACATACAGTAAGTTGGATGGAAAAGAACATGCAATGACATCAGTTGTAAGTTACATTTTACACTTAATATTTGAATATCACAGGTGTTTAACACATTGTGTAAACTTTTTCCAATCAATATTTCTTGCTGTACTGCCACAGTGAAAACCTGGCAGGCCAAAAGGCTAACAATCAAATGGATTAAAAATGAGAGAAATGCAAAAATGAAAGATAAACAGGAATAAAAAAGGCAGGCAGTGTGGCTTGGTGGTTAAGGCCTTGCTCTTCAGACGCTAAGGTTGAGGATTTAAATCCTGTTACTGACACTGTGTGACCATCAGCAAGTTACTTCAACTGCCTGTGCTCCAATTAGAAAAACAAAAACAAATGTAACCAATTGTATCTCAAATGTTGTAAGCTGCCCTGGATGAAGATCATATAAAGTAAATAAAAAGGGTAGCAAAGCAGGAATGCTAAAGCCCAAAATGTAACCCAAGAATTACAGTCAAAGTCCTAATGACTTAAAATGATTTCGACTCTAACTACATTACATAAAGGTTTCGCACAATCCAAAAACTACGGCCGCCCACAATTATAAATATAATACAATAAGCACAAAATCAATTCCTCAGAATGTCAATAAAACTACAAATCTGGATTCAGCATATTTCAAAACCAAAGAATCAGAAAATCTGTGCACATTAATTGTTCAAGGAAGTGTTAACTTATGAAATCAACTTCAAATATGTACAGTCTATTTTTAGAGAATTATTTCCTATAAATTTATTACTGCGACTCATTAACAATGCTTTAAAAATAACATAATAATGAAATGTGTTTGCTGACTGACATCACTAACCAGGGGTGGGCTGAGATTAAATTCTAACCCTGAACTTATTTCCAAACTCGCCTCCACAGTCACCAACCATCCTTAAGTGCATGTACACACATTCTATATTGATTTTAAAATAGTACAGTATATGCACCGATATAACAGCACAGACTTTACAGATATTACTTTCCCACTTGGATAAATGACCATGAATATAAACAGAAAATACAATAAAAATAAAAGTTGGCCGGAGGCCCTTGATTCCTTTTTGAAACGAGCGAGATTTGAAGCGGGAAATAAAATTAGACTGAACAGTCATCCGTGGCCTTGGGTTTTGTTGCAGGTTTAGATAACTCCCCCTTGGTGAAATGAATGCAATTAGAAATTGAAGTAAATATTGCGCAGTGCTGTTGATCTCTCTGATGGAATGGAGGGTTAGTTTAAAACCATGACTAACAGAGTTAGATCAAGTGACAGGGTAGAGATACTGAGGATGTAGAGCGGGTCACTTGTTTCATGTTTCCTGATACCTCTGTCTTTCTCAACTGATGTGAAATTGGGTTTTACAGAAATAAATTTCATATTAGCACTCAACTAATTACAGACAAGGCCAATCCTCAACCAGACAAGACACAACATTTTCTAGGGTTATAGCACAAGTTTGATTTATGCCAGTACAAGTAAAATTAAGAAAAGAAAATTTATTGTTAGTCGTTTTCACATGGAAGATGTTAAACAACAAGGTCAAAGCACCTTTTCAAATTGTATATAAACCTACGAAATCAGAGTCAGCAGCCACAAAACTACCAAAAAGGACAAAGCACAATGGCATAATTCAAACATCAATTGTCAAAAAGGAAGATGTCAAGCTTGCTTAAAGAAAATTTCTGAAATGCTTGGAACTCTGACAGCACAGCATCTGTTCTATCTCCTGCCAGCTGACTGTGAGTACAAGAAAGGGTAACTGAAGCAAGGCATAACACAAGCTGATGAGAAAACTGCAATCCAAGTCCTAATCGCTGATAGCAGAATCCCTGAAAATACACTTTGTCACTTAACTACAATGTCATATTTGCAGTTATTTATCTAACTGAGAATTGAACATGTGTGCATAAAACATGACTGCATAAAAAACATTTTAGATAGAATATTTCTATTCGATTTTTTTTTTCTTTTTGTATGCAAGGATGAAATTAACTTACAATTATGTTTTACTGCTATTTAATGTTACACTTGAAAAGGCTAAATTACATTAAAAATTACTTTAATTAATGATTTAATACTAGCTATCCCCCACAGCTTCGCCCGCGTAGTAGTGAAACAGGACAAACTTTAAAAATCAATAAACAAACAGGTATCGCTAGCTAACAGGAGGCATGGTACACTGCAAAACGTGACCAGAGGTAGACCAATTCGAACAGAGGCTGGCACGCGAGTGTGGAGGGCCCCACCTGGCTCACCACTTCTGACGTCACACTTCCCCCACCCCTCGGCCCACAGCCTCTGTCTTAGATTAAGTCGCAAAATCAACCGAAAATTACACAAATTATAGAAAAATCCCACTCTAAACCTGTTACACAGTTCTCTCGTTCGCTAGCTAAGTGGAGGCAAAAGATGCTCCGAGGCTGGCATGTGAGTGAGGAAGGCCCCACTCGGCTCCCCACTCCTGACGTCACGCTTCCCGCCCCCCCTCGGCCTACAGCCTCGGTCAAGGATTAGCGTGAATAAATCGATCCTGTAAGCGAAATGAGATACCCGATGAAACCCGATTTAAATCCGTTAAGTAGTTCTCTTGTGAAAAGCGGACAGAATTACAGACAGACAGAGGATTTTATATATATATACATATATATCACTTTGAAATTAAACTTAAATGATCTAAGTTACATCTTGGATGTCTAATTTCATGATTAGTTAGCAGGTGTATGTATACAAAGCCACATAAGCTTATTATCTTGTGTGACAATAGGTGGAGCTATACCAGTGCCTCTCCTGACACAGACAGATGCAAGAGGCACACTGATAAAACACAAATGTTATATTTTCCTTCACCTGTTGGGAAACACCTTCCTCATTTCCCACAGGCACAACACAGTCTCAAGCACAAAGCACAATACTCAATACTTTTTACTTTTTCTTCTTCTCTCTTTCTCCTCCACTCCTCCTTGGCAAGCTTTGTCTCCCTCCTCACGATTTTGGCTCACCAAGTACTTTCCGCTGGCCCCTTATATATGGCACCCAGAAGTGATTCAGCTGCTCGTTACTCCACTTCCGGCAGCACTTCCAGGTGTGGCAGAAGAACCGCCCACATGGGCTCAGAAACAGCTGCAGTACCCCTGGATCCCAACAGGGCTGTGTCCAACTCCATCTCCAATGAAGCCATTTGGGAGTCTGAAGCACGGCTGCCACCCAGGGGGGCTGCCATCTGGCATTCCGGGGGAGATAGCGCTCTTTCCACACTTGCTCCCCTGGTCCTTCCAAGGAAGAGGCGTCCTGACCAGGCAAGGGACCGGGCCATCCACGATCCCCGATATAGTCATGGTTATTCAGTTTGTACAAAGCCAGGTGAAAAGTGCAACTACTAAGTTGAATATAGCAATGTCCTAGCTTGAGAAAGATTTCAGGATATTTAACTAATACACATACAGTATTATACAAATAACTTTTTCAAGAGACAGATCTGTAAATCTTGTGCTAAAAGGTGTCATTTGATTATAAGAAAAAGCCAACAATAGCAGGCCACTTAACACTAGAATTACCAGAGCATACAAAAAAACTCGTAGATCCGAAATGTTTATGCCAACTGCATTGGGAGGTGCATTATGACCGTTTTATATAAAACAGAAATTTTTTGTTTTGAGAAATAGATAAATAGCTGTAAATGATATTTAACACTAGAATTACCAGAGCCTGTGAAAAAACTCGTAGCTCTGTCCCACCTTAAATCGCTTTGCACTTCTCCATCAACGTCTTTTGTCCTGTAAATGTGACAATAAGCAGCAAGCAGCCTGCTATCACATCCCCCCACCCCACACAGTTTTCTCAGCTCAAGTCTGTTTACCTGTGCGCCAGTTGCTTAGAGTTGTATAGAGTGAGAAGTATGGTTTATAAAGCCTTAAATAATCTCGCCCCATCTTATATATCGGAATGTCTGACATCTTATATTCCAAATCGTAACTTCAGATCCTCAAATAAGTGTCTCCTTAGAATTCCAAGAGCAAAACTTAAAAGAAGTGGTGAAGCGGCCTTCTGCTGTTATGCACCTAAAATCTGGAATAGCCTGCCAATAGGAATTTGCCAGGCTAATACAGTGGAGCCCTTCAAAAAACTGCAGAAAACACATTATTTTAACATGGCCTTCTCATAACTTCACTGTAATTTAATCCTGATACTCTGTATATCCAATTCATTATAATAACTATTCATGGTGGCTCTAAAATCTGTACTAACCCCTACTCTCTCTTCTGTTTCTTTTTCCGGTGTCCTTTTGGTGGTGGCTTGTGCCACCACCATCTACTCTAAGCACCGTGATGTTCCAACATTGATGGATTAAAAGCCAGAAGTCTGCATGACCATCATCATCAAGTCCTTCCGTGAGAACCCTAAATACAAAGAGGACTATTTCATTTATGTTAGGTAGAATGCCCAGAGAGGACAGGGCGGTCTCATGGCCTGGAACCCCTGCAGATTTTATTTTTTCTTGAGCCGTCTGGAGTTTTTTTTTTTTGTTTTTTATGTTCTCCCTGGCCATCGGACCTTACTCTTTTTCTATGTTAACTAATGTTGGTTTATTTTAATTTCTTATTTTGTCTTTTATTTTTCTTCATTATGTAAAGCACTTTGAGCTACTTTTTTGTATGAAAATGTGCTATATAAATAAATGTTGTTGTTGTTGTTATGTAAACACATTGTTAAAACAGAAACATTTTTCATCTTTTAGTAATAATTGACAAAATGTAGACATGAAGTGTATAATGTGTGAAGCCTGAAGTTCAAATATCAAATAAGCACTTTCACAAAAAGGTACAAATATAACAGAACAAGTGCGCTTCTATTCAAGAATATAACTGCAGAAAAAGAACCCGCGTTAAGGTGCGACACGCACTTGCTACGACCGCTTTGGTGGCACAATGGTATCAACTGTTGACTGGTAATCAAAACTTCACAGGTTCGACCCCAGACGAGTCTGTTTTGAGAAGTGAGCTGCTCTTATTCTTACTATTTTAGAATAAAAAAATACATTTGATTCCAGTCTGTAACAGCCGGTATGATACTTGTAAAGGTTAGCTGTCTTTTTTTTTATTCAGTTTTATTCTCTCAGTCGCATTCACGATTCCTCATTTGACACTGCTGTTTTCACATAGATGCACTTTAAGTGAGGTGAACTCGGATCATAACAATGGTTCTACATCGGATTAAGAATGCACGCTGCACTTTTGCCATCGCTGTACTTTGTATATGTACACGGGAAGCTCTGCACTCTACTTGTGACTTTACGCTGTAGGAAGTAAGTAAATGGGGGGTGTGGGATCGAGAATGCGACTGAAAGAATAAAACTGAATAAAAAAAAACAAAAAAAAAACACAAAGCTAACCTTTACAAGTATCATAAATTTACACCGGCTGTTACAGACTGGATTCAAATGTATGTTTTTATTCTAAAATAGTAAGAAATAAGAGTAGCTCACTTCTCAAAACGGACTTGTCTGGGGTCAAACAAGTGAAGTTTTGATTACCAGTCCATAGCTGATACCGTTGCACCACCGAAGCAGTCGTAGCAAATGCGTGTCAATACACTTCATGTATACATTTTGTTAATTATTACTAAAACATGAAAAACATTTCTGTTTTAATGATGTGTTTACATAGATCACTGTAGACACAGAACACACATGAAATGCATGTGTTCCAAATAACGATATAGTATTTATAAAAGGTGTCATTTTGTTTGACTTCTCACTCTATACAACTCTAAGCAACTGACACACAGGTAAACAAACTTGAGCTGAGAAAACTGTGCGCCATATGATAGCAGGCTGCTTGCTGTTTGCTGCTTATCAACACATTTACAGGACAAAAGACGCTGACGGAGAGGTGCGAAGTGATTTAAGGTGGGACGGATCTACGAGTTTTTTCGCAGGCTCTGGTAATTCTAGTGTTAAATATCATTTACAGCTATTTATCTATTTCTCAAAACATACAATTTCTGTTTTATATAAAACAGTCATAATGCACCTCCCAATGCAGTTGGCATAAACATTTCGCCAACAGCTTGACAATAGTTATTTCATTTCTCACATTAAGTTTGCTTCTCGGCCTCAAATCAAAGATCTTAACTCCTCAGAAACAGACTAAGCCTAGGAACTACGTAAGCTTGCCTTGGCTTTTTAAAGTGCTCTTCATCTGCCTACTGCATGTTCATTGTAAATTTTCTTTAAAATGCAGATTTTTAATCCTTCCCTATGAGTGAGGCAACTGTTATAAAACTAATAACTCACAATAAAGACCAAAACCTATTAAGTTGACTCTGAAACCAGCAGTATCACGCAGACCTCAAAAGACATAATTGCTCACTGGATGACAAAGAACACCCTCCTGAAAATAATGCCATGGAGTGGAAAAATATATCAACAACTGGGGCTTTTTCAGAAAAGTGTGTTTGTTTTAATCTTCCTGGCTTGAATCCAAAGTCCTCCAACTGAACATACAAGAGTTACTGCATGAATAGGTCATTGTTCTTATGGGAGATTATAAAATGACTTCATCAGATTACAAAATATTTCAAGTCAAAGAAATCTGTACACCACTGCCCAATGGAATGCAACAAATATACAGAACAGATGATACCATAAGAGAGGGTCTTAATGAATATTTTAAAACAGAAAATGAACTGAACTGTATTATGATCTGTTACAATATTCAAGAGGCAAAAGGTAAAGCAAACAACTAATCTTTCAAGAAAGACAAATGTGTTCAAGGTAAGAGAAGGGAGAGACGATATTCTACATTATATGCAGAAAAATATTTTGGATGAGGGGATGTAACAAAAAGAAATAAGGATTTATGGATATAAATAGGAATGGCAATGTAGCAGAGCACTGCCATTTCACAGCTCCAAGAGACTGATTTTGAATCCCAACATATTTACATAGGCAGTACGGAGTTTAAAAGATTAAACCTCCAACCACAATGTAAACACAGTCAGCATCTTGGAAAAGAATATTAAATAAAATAGATTTTTTAAAGTATATACCATATTGATGATTTTTTCTAATGTACACAAAAATATTTTATTAAAAATGAACGGAAATACTGCATTAATAGTATGTTCTCAAATTTTGTTTATGGGCATAATTTAGACCCCAAAACTTAGTTTCTCTTTCAAAAATATCATTATTTTGACCTTCAGGAGGAGTATGTACTTTACAGTGTTATACACCTTTAGTTGACCACAGCTACATTAAAATGTATTGCACTTGGACCATTAAGTGGCTCCTCATGTTAGTAAAGATGACATTTCGGCCTGGTATGTTCACACTCTGGAGCGTTTGGGCTAATAGTAAGGAGCATTTCACAACCTCTAGTATGCCTGTTAGGTGCCTAGAGTACATATTGTTTAATAGCGAACAGCTTATTTTTTTAGGAGATTCCTCTCTGCGAAGGCTAATCCATAGTAAAGCAAGCATTTATTATTACTTTATTTATAGCAGAGTAAATGGCAAGCAGATATGATTAATTTTTAGCATTCTTGCTTTCATCTAACCATTTGCTTTAGAGCTAATGCTATCTTTTGCTATTGTTTCTCTTACTTGCTGTATAATTTCCCTTTATTGCTCACTAGTGGGTGTGTGCGTGTTGTAGCTTGCACTAAGAACATGATGCAAAGTACCCATGCTGTCAGCAATAAAAAACAGTGGCATGTTCAATTGGTGTGTTGTTATTCCCCTAGTCAACAGGTGACAGCTGTCATGGTTCAGCCAGTTATATTCCCCCTGGCTGGTGTTCAAAGATGTTTTTCTTGTTTGTTTCATATTATTTTATGCCATTTATTTGCATTCATTTTTATTTTGTTTATTATGTGCATTTTTCTTTGTGTTCATTTGTCCTTAGTTATCTCCCTTTTGTTTTGTGAGTGACTCCCAAGGGGTGGGGCCACCTGCCAATCACCTCCAGGAATGGCTCTCTGTCCTATTTAATGGAGGGCCTCCCATGATTCCTGGTGGCGCATTAAATATGGTTGGAGTGGAGCGAAGTGTTTCATGTGTTACTGAGCCTATTGCCTTGCCTTTTGATTTCCTAGATTTTCAACCCTGCACTCTGCTTTTCGACTGTGTGTTTGGTTTTCGTATTGAGATTGTGTTTATTGTTATTTTGAACCTCTGCTCTGGCTTTTGACCCTAATTTTGATTCTGTTTTGGGACTTTCTTTTATGTGTCTGCCTTGCCTCTTCAAGCATCTCCTTGTGCACTTACACACAACCTTTCGTGATCTTTTATTTTTATCAAGATTTGTCTCTACCCTTTTGTTTCTAGTCTGGGTTTTTGAAGGTGTTTCCCCCTCTAGTGGGCAGCCTTGGAATTGTTTTTGGTACCTGTGCTTTCGGGACTCCCAGATTAATAGTGATTAACAGTGTTTCATCAATGCCGCACACCTAAAAATTTCACATCAGAGGAAGCAAGACTCTGCTGATGAAAGCAGAGTTTTGCCTGTTATTACTGACTTACTGTAAAGAGGAAATACAGGATAAGGTGGAATGTTAAGTCCAATAACCTAAAGCAACAAAGGGAGGGTATAATGTTCTCATGAGTGATTGACCTGCATGATGAACAGACATATTCCAAATATTTTTGCATTTCTTCCTTGCATTTTGGTAATCTGTTGGGTCATATTCAGCCATTGTCATTTAGGATATATGGTGCCATGTCTGCATTGTTGTGTAGTTAAAGAATTTTATACGCAGTCCGCAAAGAAAACCCAGTGCACACAAGCCAGCTGCCAAATCAGACATAATTTTGCTGTGTGGCCCTCACAACCACAGCAGTATAAACCAGGTATTAGATAGTGGTTAAGGCAGTGTTGGTGAGCAGCTGCCTTTAAAAGCGACACCCAAGTTAAGATCGTGCATGAAGAATTTTGTCTTTTGTTTTTATGAAATTGTTTTTGATTAGGAAAATGCTGCATAGACCAAAAATCCAAAACATCTGGTATTCTGCTGGGCTTTGTGAGTCTTGGTTAAATTAAAAACTTTTAGTCCCAGGCATCCAGACTCCCAATTTTCCCAACCCCTGCAAATATGTATAACTTTTCTAATAACAGCCCAGTGGCAGTGAAATGTTAAAGAGGGCAAAGTTCATCTGAATGGCTACTGGATGATATCTAACAGAATAATAAAGGAATGCCACCAGTGGATACCTTTACCTTCTTCAAGACTGCCACCCTGGTCATTAACACATTTTGTAGACAAACTCAAGAAAATGTAGAAATACTCTTGACAAACTGGTATCTTACTCATAATGTTGAATCGAGGGCAAGTTCTTCCAGATAATAATTTGTGTTCTTTTGTTTTAGTCTGTTGTAGGTATTGTTAAACCCTGTGATGTTTCTAGGGAGTTATGGTTCCTTTCATTCGGCGACTTCTTCCTGTACCTTTGTGTAGACATCTACTTTTTTCTTTTACCTATAGCTATCACCATCTCTCAAAACATGTGACATCTCTTTATTCTCCTCTATCTCATCCTTTTCAATTTGTTTTGTTTTGAAATCAAAGCCTGTCTGTGTTCTAAGCTCATCTTTATGATGCAGGCTAGAAACCGCTCTCTGTCTTGCTGAAGTAGAATTCAGATCTGAAAACTGCCCCAAAAGAGATGGAATTCAGTTTTAAATACAGTCAAAACCCCAAATGATCAATTAATTCAATATAATTTACTTTGTCACAGAATTTGCTTATGTTTAAAACTGTAATTAATGGGTCTGGCCCAAACCAACTTGTAATTTGCATTCTCTTAAAATTCCCAGCTTATATTTCATATATTATGGTCGTGCAGTTCCAACATATTTCTGTTCTATAAAGATATTCCTACTTCTAAATTTTTTGCTGTAATTCTTTTCATCTATTAATAAGTTCATTTCAATAAGCTTTACAGCTGCTAATGAAACCTGATGGAAAAAATAATTTTAATGATTAATACTTCGTTGGAGGAATTTATTTTAGAACTTATTTTTTTTAAAGCTGCTCACATTATTCTTGCTTCTTTATTCAGTTTATCGTCTCTCAAAAAAGAAATTGCACTTATTAGGGGTCACTTATTTTGCTTTAATTGGGATGTGTAGAGTGGCATACCATTAGTATAGCACACTATTTCTGTTTTCTTTTCTTTACTCTGACATCTGTGGGGGGACTGGGTTATTAGTGAGTCAGGAACTTTTCTTTTTACCCTTTTTGATGTTTGAAACTTTTATTTTCTTGTTCTCTTTTTTAAATTAATGGAAAATTGTTTACAAAGGTTAAAAAAGACACATCAAACATAAAATTGACAGTCTCTTGCAGGAACTAAGAAAAGCGATATTTCATACTTGTTAATAGTCTCTGCTTTGAGCCTTAGAATGGAAGAGAAACTGCTTAAGGGAAGAGACCGGACATCACTTTCATACCTTCACCAGTTCTGCCTTCTCTTGGTTGGAAAGGTTTAAATAACACTGGCACAAAAAGTGAGTGTCATTTTTACCAAAAACAATCATTAGGGATTAAAACCCCAAAATTATTCTCAATAATTTAATTGTTGTTAATATCTTAATGTTTGGATATTATCTGCTTTCATACAAACAAAAACAATTCAACATACACAAAGTTAAAGAGAGACTTGTGGTACAACAAATAGATAAATTTATTATAAGATATACATTTTTCATATTTAGAAAAATGATTATGCCATGCTCCGTAAATACAATATTTTTAGAACTGAAGTTTCCTGACACAAATATTTACAATATGGTACTTTATTTATACAGAAAGTAAGTGTATGATTTTTGAAAACAGACTGCACTTAAAGTTAAAAATGAGAACCACTCCTTATGAGAAAGTTTGATTTTAGTGGTTCCTACAGAGACCACCTACCCAAACAACAACATCAGATGGGTATTAAAATACAACATTCTGCTCCGACTTTGCCACAATGACTTCTTTAGAACTATTCTTTTGTTTACATTCTGCTAAATACTTACCCTTTCAAGCCTAAGCTTCAACTTTTTGTTGCTATGAATGCTATCACAAAATGAAATTTGACTAAAGTCTTGTTGAGTTACTAAACGGGGGGGCATAACATTATTTAAATTCTCAGAGGAGTACATGTTAACTTGATATATTTTAATCTCTGGTGAAGGAGCAAGAAGCAAGGCAAAAGTGCAATTTACATTGTGTATAAAGTCGTAGTTACTAAGGCTTATCCAGGTTCAGGGAATAATAACGTAAAGATGAAAGGATCTGATTCTAAAACTAAAACAAAGAATATACTTACCAAAAGTAGTTCAGCAAGTGAATATTCAAAATTAAAGGGGCTTCAAGAAAATACAGTACAATTATGCCTCTTCTTACTACTATCAGGCTATGTAAACACATGAACTATGCCACACTCAAAACAAAGCAATGATAAAAACAAATTTAAATGAAAGGATTGTACCAAATACAACTTTATTGAAATGTACTGTATATACAGTACAGGCCAAAAGTTTGGACACACCTCCTCATTCAATGTGTTTTCTTTAT
Source organism: Polypterus bichir lapradei (assembly GCA_026402145.1). NCBI lineage: Eukaryota > Metazoa > Chordata > Cladistia > Polypteriformes > Polypteridae > Polypterus > Polypterus bichir. Next base: position 43,654,121 of record JANRMT010062808.1, read on the forward strand.
TTTCATGACTGAAGGCATCAGAACTATGAATGAACACGTGGAGTTATGTACTTAACAAAAAAAGGTGAAATAACTGAAAACATGTTTTATATTCTAGTTTCTTCAAAATAGCCACCCTTTGCTCTGATTTCTGATTACTGCTTTGCACACTCTTGGCATTCTCTCGATGAGCTTCAACAGGTAGTCACCTGAAATGGTTTTCACTTCACAGGTGTGCCTTATCAGGGTTATTTAGTGGAATTTCTTGCTTTATCAATGGGGTTGGGACCAGCAGTTGTGTTGTGCAGAAGTCAGGTTAGTTGGACGATCATTTATTTTTCAACAGGACAATGACCCCAAACACACCTCCAGGCTGTGTAAGGGCTATTTGACCAAGAAGGAGAGTGATGGAGTGCTGTAAATGGTCATGAAAATAAAGAAAACACATTGAATGAGGAGGTGTGTTCAAACTTTTGGCCTGTACTGTACATTGATTTCATTATTTCTTGCAGAATGTCTTATTTTACATACAGTATAAGCTTTAGGAGATGGCACACAAATGCACGTAAAAAGGATAAAAAAAAAGTTCTTTAAATTCTATTAATTTTCTAGAACAATTTAATGTCAAATGCAGAAATGTTTATGTTTTATTAATTTATTTGGATGCATTTTTAGTTACAGCTTCACATGGCGCTTTAATTACTACAATGTAAATCACTCTCATGCTGACCCTCTTATTTCCTTAATTAGAAATAAAAGAAGTGCTAGAAGCACTGCCTTGTGTCTGTTGTTTCACATGATCAGATATTCAATATAATATAAAATATTGGTGACTCTTCTCAGGTGATTAACTGACATCTTGAAAAATTTAATTGGCCTTAATCTCAAAATGTAATTTATAATTAAATAAATCAAAGTATGTCACAATTCTTTTAATATGACAATTGCTGATCTCCTATCCATCTTTGTCCCCCTCTAACAGTCCGGGTATGTTCATGCTACCACTGAAACTTCACATCAACTCCCCTCTCAACTTTAGACTTAGTGTTTTGCCCCAAGACAACTTTGAATACCCTTCTAGGGTCATTTCTGACAAAGATCCGGAATCATTTCCAGTGTCAGGTTCTGCTCAACTTGTACTACAGGGATACCATACTAGAAATCTTTCTAGTTGCTTGTAGTGGTTTGGCATTTCCCAGCCTTTAGTTATCCTTAATAACCTGATCATCTCTGGCAGCATCTTCTCTTAAAGGAACAACTGAGCCCTACTCATACCTACTTCGAATCATGTACCCTTCATAATTCATTACGTTTCTTAGATCCTACCACACTTCCATGGCATCTGAGTTTCTTCTAAGGATTTATAATACTGAAGAACTCCTTGATGTCAGCAGGTACTCTTGAAACCTTTTGCAAGCATTTATATGCTGCACCTGCTCTATAAGGAGGGAGTCTGACACTACTAGTGTCAACTGGGTTACATGCCATCTAGTATTCCAAGGTAACACTGAATGCATCTATCAAGGTCTTTACTCTCTAATACTTACAATCCCTAAAATGCTTTGCCTTCCTACACTAAGCACATCCTCCCGACCTGCCAATGTTTCCATGGGACAAGTTAACCTGTTATGTTACCTGCTAATCTTGTGACACCCTTACACCAGCAAAATTTTTCCAGCCCTTCACTCCATTTATATAATAGTCAGTACTGACCAGGTGATGTACCAAACACCGATTTACATATCTGTAGATATGGCTGTGTCAGCAGGAAAGAATAAGCTGCTAAATCAAAGAGTCAGTTGGTGCTTCCTAAACTTGATTATGCATGGCAAAAACATTTCTTTGGAGAAACATTACAAAAAGGTAGTACATTTAAAGTACAGCAAGAAAGTCTTCAAAAAATTTGTTTATTTGTTTAAAAGGCGGCCAGAATACAATGGCTAAGGAAATTAAATACAAATGGGGCTTGTCTGAGTCAGATCCCTTTAGTGTGTTAGTTAGTCAGCCCAGCTGGGTGGGAGGAGAAAGCTCCGCCAATATCAACACAGATGGAACCAATTTCAGTCTTTGCATAGCCCAGCTCTTCTGAATGCTCTTGCAACAGCTTTCTTGCATGTAGCTTCGTAAACCAGATTAAAGTAATGTACTGTCATATTTTTAATTGTACCTGTCAGAGAAGCATATACATCTAACAAAAGTAGTGAGTTATTCCACAGAACAGAATGTACATGTAAATAGTCATATTTCATAAAGTCAGTTTCTAGTGTTTCTGTTTAAACAATAATTCAGATTGGCAAAAAAATTGAGTATGCCACAAATTATGCTTAAAATGCTATCTGAGGTATCATTCATATTCCATCCAAAAAGAAAACAATCTACTGTACAAAAAACTTTTGACAAGAAAAAATAGAGATCACGAGTATGGCATCAGAGGGTCAAGTAAAAAGTTGTAAAATTTTTGCATAGTTGGTGAACAATGTTCAGACAAGATATCAAATCATAACTTAACAGCCTTACACCCACCTAAACCTATTCCAGTATTACTGAACAGAAAGCAAAGATCAGCCCTGGCAAGTTTCTACCTCAGGATACACAAACACAAACTCACACAGACACACACACTGAATCCGCCATTAGCCTAACATGCACATATTGGTATTTGGAAGGAAAACCGATATACTATACTATTTGTAAATGATTATGCTGCGCATTGCATACAAAAAAATTCTTTTTAAGGTAACGCAAAATGCAGAGCAGAATTGAAGATTATCTACATAAAGTGTAAGTTAAAGTGCCAGCACTACTTAGATCTTCTAATATGAACTGGACATCTGCCAGGTATCCTGGCATCCCAATGTTTTTACATACGTGAAACTAAAGACATCCTTTGACTTAGTGTGTATACATACTCTATACTATAACATGAAATCATATGCTACATTAATACTATACATAACAGCCACCATCTGTACAATAAGCATACTCTAGATTCACATTATTGAGTTCATCACCAGCCTTCACAGCATGAATAAGAATATTATAATTCTTAACACACTCCTGCCACAAAACAGGGCAGAGTCTCAAATAATTGAACAAGCTGGATGACAACTTCAGCTGTGATGTCTGTCATTTTGTATGGCTATTTTACACTAATAACACCACACTGACATGCCTCTGGCAAATGTAATTTGGTTTGAAATTAATTAAAGGAAAGTACTATGATAACAAAACACAATTCTTCATCAACTCAGTGTGCAAACAGTTGTTGGTATAAGCTAGAAAATAACTATAAAATGAGTATAAATAAAATGTTCCTCCTGCTAGATTGTTGTCTAAAGCCCTTATTCCAGTAACCCCCAAAGTATATAAATCAACAAGTAAAGAAATTTAAAATCTGTTAGCAGAGGATTTTTATTTTTAATGAAAACAAATCTGCTTCATTTCACTGTAGTATCAGTGAAGATGATACAAAGACAGCTGCAGAATCTCAGTGAATGTCTTCACATACAAGATCAACAGTTTGCTATTTTTTTCTTATTTGATATGTAATGTCTCAAGTGATGACAGCTCCTGTGAAAGGCAATACACAACACAGTTTGTTACAAAGATACTTTAATTTTAACAATGGTGAAAAGATTGTTATTTGCAACAAAAACCTTCAAACTGCAAATTCTGCAACAGGATGAACTGTTAAATCAGGTGCAGAGTGAAATACCTGCTGCCAAACACAACAATCTAGAACAATTGTTCTAATCAATACAAATTGCACCCAATGAAAAACTGCCAATGGCTATTTCCTATAATTATTATTCGGTTACACATTTGCACCATCTGCCAGCCATACATAAGATTTTCTTTCCCTTGAAGCTGGTAGAGTTTTTAAAACACACATCTTAATTTAATTTAAAAAGCCTGGACTCCACAATCACAAAGTCTACTGCCCTTGCCAGGAGTTCACTCAGTGCCATGACTAAGGTCTGCTTTTAGAAGAACCTTTCCAATGGGTAACACTTATCAAGAATTTCCTGCTTTTCCAATACTGTACACAATATGTCTCCTGCATTGTCTATATTTCAGGATTGTGGAATTATAATAGGAGCCTGGATTTTTGCATAAAATGAATACATTTTACTTGTTCACAGTCTCATTTCGGGAGTATTTTTGCCTCTTTTTACATATTACATATTTCATTCAATTATACATGTTTGTACATTATAATGGTTAATCAATGAACAATATAGAACTAATACTCCTATAATCTACACACACACACACACATATATAAATGCAAAATTGATTGATTGATGGACTGACTGACTCAGTCTACTCTATCATAAACCAAAACATTACTCCCCAGTTAATTGAAAACCTAATTTTTGGCTATTAGAAAAACTAAATACCCCAAAGTCTCAAAAACGCTTTGAGTGATTTGATTGAAATTTGATGATATTATAGAAAGAAGTCAATTAGATGCCCCATATTTTTGTCTATATTTGTTTAGTAATAATACCATACTGAGAACATACATGCAACATAGTGCTGAGAGACGCCTGAAGACACAGAGTAGTGCAGGCTCAGTGGCCTGTTTGAGATGTGCCAGCATATGAAAATGAAAGTCTCCAGCAGAAACAATGAACACTGAGCAATAGGGTGCACTGAAGAGTAAAGGGGAGTTGTCTCGGACAGGAAAAAGACGCAGCATGGGCTGTGAAGTTGGAAGGAAAGAGGAAACTTCTGTTAAAATACTGTTGTTTCCATACACAACATATGTTTCAAGTTGTATACTGGCTTTGATTAATTGAAATGGAATTTCTTTTGATTGAAAACGTACTAATTCCACACTGTATAATAAGCAAAAAGGTGGATGGAAGTTGTTTATTTAATTGCACTAGTGGAGGTGCATCAGGCAAATGCCAAACAGGAATAACACCATCTGTACAACAAACTGAACACTCTGGAGTACCAGTGACGACTGTGAAAGGGCAGTTGGCATTCAGGAATGACTGGCAGACAGCAGGAGAGACTGCAATGGGTGTTGGCGATAAGTCACCATACCCACAAGCTTCTCATGTAGAAAGAAGACAACCTGAAGGCCCACCGATAGGTGGGGTGGAAAATGAGCCTAATAGGACAGTTCAAATGGTAACTATTATGTATGAGAGATAAACACTGACAGCTGGTAAGTACAACACTAAAATTCCTTTTTATTCTTTTTCTCTTCACTCCTCTGACCAAAACAACCAAACTCAGCTCACAAATGCTGACCTACAGCACATACCTGCATAATCAAACCCTGTAATTCAATTATGACAGAGTGCACATATATGACAGTGACGAACGGAACGGATATTGACAGTGAGAAATCCCTACAGAAGTGTGTATGCGGGAGGCAGAAAGTGACATCCTCCAGAGGACTGTGCATCCATCAAGGAAGGATGAGGTGTGGAAGGGGGGCCACTCGGTGGATTCAAACTGCTTTGGTAGGTCAGAGGAAAGGGACTCAAAGCTGGGTAGTGAACCAGAGTGCACCAGGACCCAATGATGCTGAGTGCTTAGCAGCAGGACAGGCACATCAAGAGATGGAGCCAGTCCTTTAGAGTGACACACACCACAAACCCCTCCCCCATCTGATATACAACCGGTAAGTAAGCCCAAGAGGCATGATAGACTGAAGTTGCCGAAGGCCAGAGATTGATAGGAGTGGTGTAAGCTCGACAAACATCTGAGTGAAATTTTGGAGTATGCTTTAAAGAGGAAGGTGGAGATGTTTGGCAACATTGTCTATGAAGTGTGCAAAAAAAAATTTGGAGAAGCGTCAGCCAAGGTTGCCACAATGCCAAGACAGAAAGGGAGGAGAGAGAAGCATATCAAGGAGCTCCTATAAAACAGGCATCAGCTGCATAAGAGATGGAGGAAAAGCAGCGCCAGAGGACACAACCGGTCTGAAGGCATTTTGGACAGAGTTAGAGCAAAAGCCGAGTAAACTGCGCCAGTCAGACAGGATCAGAAGGCAGAGGATCTCCAAGGAAGAGCTGGAGCACTACATCAGGGGCCAGTACACAGACCCAGCCTAGGAAACAACACTTGGCTCACCAAGTTAAATGCCATGCCTATCCCGTCCCCTCTCTGCCAAAGCTTTGCGATATTACAGAGGTCATTAAAAATGGCACATTACCCTCAGCACCAGGTCTAAATGGACGCTCTTAATAAGGTATATAAGAACTGCCCTCTAGCACTGAAGATCTTGTGGAAGCTGATGATGACTGCATGGAAGAACCACTCCATCCATACCATTGGGTTGGCAACTGGCCATGTGTGTCTTTATTCCCAAACAGAAAAACTGTATTACCATCAGCCAGTTCAGAAGCATTGGTTTGTTGAACATGTAGGGTAAGATTTTTTCAGCGCTTGCAAGACGATGTCCAGCTTCCTTAAGGGCAACGATTACATTGATATAAGCTACCATAAGGCTGGAATCCCTATATTCCAGGGATGCATCGAGTATCTTATGATCTGGTAAGAAATACAGCAAGCCATCCAAGAGAGGGTTAACTTGTTTGTGGTTCGGCTTGATTTGGCAAATGCATATGATCTGTGCTGTACAAACTGAGACCCCAAAGTAAGGCCAAATGTATGGAGTGGTGTGGAGACATTCCCATTTGGCCACTGCTCCACTACTGGGAAATGTAATGGGTAGGGGACGAAACATTGGTAAACGGTGGCACCAGCTGACGACCCTGCAGCTGACCTAATGGGCACTGGTGGAGGTACATCAGGCAAGTGCTGAGCAGGAATAACACTACTTGTACAACAAATTGATTGTCTATCATTGTGCGAATATGGTACAAATGTATTACATTTGGAAACACAGCATCAGATTGCCCAATTTGTAGTGAGGCACCTGTGATAACATTTTGTGGTGAATTTTTATCATGGTCAAGAAAAAAACTACCACAGTGTCAGATTCTATAGGTACTTGAGAAATTTTTGCTTTTGCACAATAATTCTCCTTTTTGTTTTTCTTGGTTTATGGTTTGTCTTTTTGAGGGCAATCCCCAGTTCTTCATCACAAGTAACATCTCATTCTCGTATTTATTTGAATATAAAGGACCACCAAGTTGGCATTAGTGCCTGTCTTGGTCTCAGTGTTGCTTACAAGTGTATTCCCAGATGGCAGGAAGTGAATTTTTTGCTTAAGAGATGTTTCCCCTGGCCATAACAACAGGAAAGAGAAATAATCAGTCTCATTAGACTCAGACTACTCTGTTGCTGATTATTATCGTTCAGGAAGCAAACCAGTTATTGGGATGAGCCTTTATTCAGTGTAATCCTTAGGAGCTTCTATCTCAGTGTTCGCTAAAATATACTCAAAAAAGAATTTAGAAAAAGTAAATGGTTAAGAGATTTCCTTTTATTTTAGTCTACTATGATAATCAAATGGCATTCTTTTGACTTCCATGCTCTTTACTGACTAGAACTGCAGCTCTGGTCAGTGGCAGGATGGCACTGTAGCAAATCAATTTGCATGATGAAATAATCAGACTAAATAATTACCTTTTAACCCCTTTTAACTTTATTTTTCAATCTCTGTTTAGAATCTCTAGCCTTCACCCTTCAAACATTTAACCTGATTACCCCTTCTTTATAAACAATGACCCCCACAAAACCTTGCCATGCATTGCCAAAATCCTGCTTTTCCACCACTTGCTGAAACAAAAAGTAAAAAAGGATTCCACCTCCTCTTGGCCCTTCCTTCCCTTGTAACTTCCCAAATGGCTATTTGTTCTTTCCCCCTGTAAAATATATGTTCAAACCTTTTCTTCCCCACTGTCTATTTCACGTGGAATACAAAATAATCTTTCATTGGGCATTGTTTAACACTAGAATCCCTGAAGCACACCTTAAATTCCTTCACGCCTCTCCATCAGCGTCTTTTGTTTTGTAAATGTGTTGATCAACACAAGCAACAAGCAGCCTGCTATCCCATCCTCCACCTCGACGGAGCTCAACTCGGGCAAAAAGTTCTTCCAGATCAAGCCAAGGCTCCTTATCCGCATGCAAGGTGCCTGGAGTTGTATAGGTTAAATAATATATTGTCATTTGGAATACATACATTTCATGTGTGTTCCATATCTACAGCGATCTGTGTAAATGTAAGATGAAATGCGAGGCAGGAATTGAACACATAACTTAAAAAAAGAAATGTTTTTCATATTTCAGTAATAATTGACATAATTTAGATATGAAGTGTATAATATGGGAAGACTGAACTCCAAATATCAAACACTTTGCAAAAGGTATAAATATAACAAAATAAGTGTGCTTAACCGTAGAAAAAGAAATTGGGTTAGGGTACAACCTTGACATGACAGCTTGGGTAGTGCAGTGGTAAGAACTGCTGCTTCGTAATCAAGACGTCGCCGGATTGATTCTGAGCACAACTGTTCTGAGTAGGTAGCTGCTCTTATTGTTACTATTATACGACTCGTAGAATAAAAACATATATTTGATTTGAGTCTGTAACAGCTGGTGTAAATTTATGGTACTTGTAAAAGTTAAGAGTTTTTTTTTTTATTCAGGTTTATTCTCCCAGTCATGTTCATGCTCCCCCAGATCTGACACTGCTGTTTTCAAATAAGCACGTGCTATAACAGAGGTGAACTTAGATGAGGACGAGAGTTCTACATTAGAGAAAGAGAACAGAAGCACTCACCACAAGAAAAGTCCACTCACACATAACAATGCAGCTGCACCAGGCATGGTGAAAGTGAAAGATGGCACTATTTGGATGCAGTAACAGGTCGGGCATTGTCATGCCAGTCAATGTGTCACATGCATGTCCTTCAAAGAAAAAGCAGGGCTTACAGGGCTCACCAAGGTATTGTGCAAAGTCCTGTTTGCGATTATGTTTTGTGATGGTCTTTATATGAAAACCATTTACAGTATATGTTACTTGTATAAAAGCCAGATTGAATGTTATTTACCTATATATCTTGATTTATTTACTTCTCTTCCTACAGCGTAAAGTCACAAGTAGATTGCAGTGCTTCCTGTGTTTGATCGACACAGGCATGCTAACAAAGTACATGTGTAATATCACGAAAAGTGTGGCAGCAGTTTCCACCTCCAGATATAAACTCTTCAGAATGCGAGTGACTCTCCACACTAGTGTTTAGATCTGGACGTGTATGTGCCCAAGAAAAGATTTCTGACTGACTGAAGAGAGACCGACTACATGTACATCGCAATAAAGTCGCCTTCAGAGAATGAATTTGTTTACGTAAATAGAAAGCATTTCCACTCTATTAATGTGAAAAATATCTATGATGCGAAAAATGCACCTCATTAATGTTGTACCGAGATATACAAGTGTCTCACCAATAACTGCAGCAGCTTGCATCTCAAACTGTGTGAGCCCTAAAATTCTGCTACACACTTCCCTTCTTTTCTTTCTCATTTTTCACCTCCACTTCTCCTGGCAAGCTTCGTCCTCTTTCACCCGACTCTGGCTCCCAGAGTAATGGCTGCTGGCGTCTTTTATAAAGGCACCCAAAAGTGCTCCAGGTGGTCATTGACCTAAATCTGGCAGCACTTCCAGGGAGGAGCCCTGCGGGAGTCTGAGGCATTGCTGCAACCCAGGGAGGCTGTCACCTAGCACTCCAGCAGACGTAATGCTCTGGATATGTTCCCTCCCCCAGTCCTTCCAGCGTAGAGATGTCCCGCCACATCATGCATGAGCATTAAAATTGGGATTTCTAAAAGGAAAGTGTGAAGAACTTTGCTTACACAGTTTTATGTATCTGAATCTTGTTGTGTGTACGCACATTTCTAGCTTTGTCTGTATGCCATGTTTTTGTGTGAATTCTATGCAAGGTGTTATACATGAGGCCACAACTCTGCAATTTCATATTTCTCATTAATGCATTTGAGGTTCCATTATCTTCTCTCTTCTTTTTTCCCTAACAAACTTTTTTGGATTTCTCTACTTGTCTATGTAAGTGAAAAAATTACTATAAAAGGGCTCTAAACTAATGACTGCTTGTTTAACTAAGACATTCTGTAACATCTGTACCTGGCACAAGTTACCAAGGATACAAAGAGATAAATATAATTAAATACCTTTTATTTTTAAGACTGTATAAATAAAACACTTCTCTTTAGAGACAAATGTTATGTCATTTTCTAATCCGCTTAGTCCAGACCAGGGTCATTTGTGGTGGCTGGAGCTTATCTCAGAAAGCATAAGGTGCAAACCCTGGACTGGAAGCCAGTCCATCACACACACACACACACACACACACACCAACCACACACTATGACCAATTTAATGTCACCAGTTCACCTAACCTGCATGTCTTTAGACAGTAGGAAGAAACTGGAGGACACTGATGAAATCCACACATACACAGGTAGAATATGCAAGCTCCATGCACAGATGACCTGGGACATGAACCCTGGTTTTCTTACTGCAGGGCAGCAGCGCTACCACTACACCACCGTGCTGCCCTAGAGGTAAATTTATATGTACCAAAGACTTGGGACTGTTAGGTAATGTTAAAGCATATGTGGTTCAAGAGCTCCCCAGAAGGAAGATGGAAGTGTGGAGCGAACCCACATCGTCACATTTGGTGGCAGCGGTGGGATGAGCTAAAAGTGGGGACTGAAGAGGAGACACAGCAGCAAGCGGGATTGGTGCCAGATTTTAAAGAACCCACAGACCCAAGCCGGAGGAGGACATTTTAAAGGACTGAGCTTTTTAAATGGACATTTGTTTGTTTGATTGGTTTTATTGTCTTTTAAAGGTTCTTAATCTTTTAATGTCCTGATTTTACAAGGCGGGGCTTGTGTTGGTTTTAGTATGGGATTGTTTTGGTGATTTTATTAATTATTTTAGTGCAGTGGTAGTGTGGCTGAGCTGTGGACCTGGGCCACCAGTTGCACAGGGTTGGCAGTGGCATGGAGCCTTCCCGTGTGGGGAGTAATGTGGTATAGAAGGTCCACAGCTCATGTTCAAAGGCCACTTTTTAAAATAAACAATCACCGCACTCGCGGCTTAGCAAGGGGGCGTGGTGGTGTGTGGCTGAAGTGGTTCCTTGGGTGATTTGTGAGGCGGGCGGTCCTTGCTTAAGTGCACAGATGAGGAGTCGTCCGCATCCATAATTGTTCTAGGGGGCTGATGATTGTCACAGCGGATCCATGTCCCCGTAATAAATTGAAGCGCGAGGTGGCTAGGAAAAAAAAAAAAAAGAAAAAAGACAAAAACAGAGGTTGCTGGAGAAGAAGGCAGGAAGCAGGGAGAGGATAGCCGGTGCAAGAGAGCGAGCGTGCGAGCAGGCAGCTGGACAGTGAGCCCTAGCGGGGTGTTTGGCCGACACCTAGGGCAGTTGGTAGTGGTCGATCCCGCTGAGCATTTTATGGAGGAGTGGGAGTGACTGGAAGAAGGATGGCTGGCTGCGTAAGGCCAAGAAGGCAGCGGAAGTCAGGAGGCTTGGAAGGTGGATTCCCCAGCATGAGCGTCACGGCCTTTGAGGAAAACCAAGTCTCGGTCTGGAGAGTGCTGAACCGAAGCCAGGGATCGGGAAGCCTCCAGACCAGAAGGTGGTCAGTTGCAGCTAGGGTGACTCCCCTGTTGCGGGGCCCGTTTGGGAGAAGCAGGGGAGCCGCCAGTAGTAGAAGAATGCACAGGGCTTTGTTTTAAAAAGACTGCTTCGTGTCATTGTTTTAAACCTTGTTGTTTTAAAGGATTGTTTTTTTTTTTCTATTGTGTTTATAACCTCCACCTTTCACTTGTTTTTCAATCCATACAGCGAGGTTTCTCTAGTCTTTCTTTTTCATAATTATGAGGAAGTGAGTTGGGACTGAGGTGCTGGTTTAATCTTTTATTTTTAAAACTGTTGTAAATGTTTAATTTTTCTTGCGTTGGTCACAAAAATGCTTACATTAAAAAAATAGCACTTCCCAACCAACAGTTCTGTCTTATACCACAAAAGTGAAATTATTACATTTATAAATACATTAAAAATGTATTATAGAGTTATAATTTTTTGCAAACTTTCTATTTACATGTCTTTGAACATAACAGATTATTTTTGTACCATTATTCATTATGTGCCTATAAGTGTATCTATTTATGTATTTTTATTATTACAGTTTACCATTACACTATTTTGTTTCATTTATGGGTGCAGCCATTTTATGATTTCCACTGCTAAAATGCATAGTATTAGAAGGCATACAATATGATGTCACTAAACCCACAGGTTATAAGCCAAAGCCACAGATGGAGACTCATTCATGATTGTAGGTAACAAAGAGCTTTGTGTGTGTAGTGAACTCTGGAAACCAGTTTGGTTAGCAATTTTGTTCAGATGATATTTTCTGTCTTCCATGTTTCCAACTTGTTTTGGCCAAGTCTTTCGATCAGCTCCTGGACCATTCTAAAATAAAATTCTCTGATCATTTGCACTGGCAGAAAAAGTACTGCCATGATAACAACAAAGGCAGAAAACACATACAAGAACCAGCAAATGAGAATGAACAAATCGTAGGTGTAAAACAAGTATTGCCATAAAGGTGTCTGAATAAAAACATCAAAGCCCAATATACAAACTAATAAATCAAAAGTCCTGACACCCTTACTGTTGTTTTGAATAACTAAAGCTGAAACAAAGTTTTTCCACATAATTCAAAAATCTTGGACACGTGAAGTATAGTGAAGTGATTGTAAAAATTATGATTATGTCATAGTCATGCCGCATGACTGGCAACACATGGTGGTGCCAGCAAAAAAAAAAAAAATAAAGGTGCAAAATTAAAAATAAACAAATAAGCAAACAAACAAATAAACAGAACATCCATCCATCCATCGTCCAACCCGCTATATCCTAACTACAGGGTCACGGGGGTCTGCTGGAGCCAATCCCAGCCAACACAGGGCGCAAGGCAGGAAGCAAACCACGGGCAGGGCGCACACACACACAGCACACACTAGGGATAATTTAGGATCGCCAATGCACCTAACCTGCATATCTTTGGACTGTGGGAGGAAACCCACGCAGACACGGGAAGAACATGCAAACTCCACATAGGGAGGACCCGGGAAGCGAACCCGGCTCTCCTAACTGTGAGGCAGCAGTGCTACCCACTGCGCCACCGTGCCACCCTAAACAGAAAATAATGATAAAAATTAATATAATTAAAAATTCACATGCAAGTCACATGTATTCAAAATAATTTTAAATTCATTATAATTATATTTTGCATGAAATGTAATATAGTAGTGATGTGGCTACTTGTTTCAGAGTTAAAAAAAAAAAATAAAAAATAACTCACTTCTGTTCGTGTGCTGCTGAATTACTTTTCTGATATATTATTGTTGATCACGGTAGCAAATATATTGTAATTTTGGTGGCATTTAACTTTTTTTTTTTTTGAAGAGACTGGCAGAGACCTATAAAATGTAACCTCATGTAATCCAGGAATGGAAATACTCTATTTACACAATTAAATTTGTTCATGAAAACCAGCACTCTAACTAAACATGCTTATTTTTCATTGAGTCTTTCATAAAAACTTATTTTGTATTTCTCCACATCTTCAAAGTTTAAATACTTGACAAACATTTAACAATGTACTTTCTCTGGTCCTGTTCAGCCTATATACATCGGACTTCCAATACAACTCAGAGTCCTGCCACGTGCAAAAGTTCGCTGACGACACTGCTACTGTGGGCTGCATCAGGAGTGGGCAGGAGGAGGTGTATAGGAAGCTAATCAAGGACTTTGTTAAATGGTGTGACTCAAATCACCTACACCTGAACACCAGAAAAACCAAGGAACTGGTGGTGGATTTTAGGGGGCCCAGGCCCCTCCTGGACCCCGTGATTATCAGAGGCGACTGTGTGCAGAGGGTGCAGACCTATAAATACCTGGGAGTGCAGCTGGATGATAAATTGGACTGGACTGCCAATACTGATGCTCTGTGCAAGAGAGGACAGAGCCGACTATACTTCCTTGGAAGGCTGGCGTCTTTCAACATCTGCAATAAGACGCTGCAGATGTTCTATCAGACGGTTGTGGCGAGTGCCCTCTTCTACGCGGTGGTGTGCTAGTGAGGCAGCATAAAGAAGACGGATGCCTCACGCCTGCACAAACAGGTGAGGAAGGCAGGTTCTATTGTAGGCATGGAGCTGGATAGTTTGACATCCGTGGCAGAGCTACGGGCGCTGGGCAGGCTCCTGTCAATCATGGAGAATCCACTGCATCCACTGAACAGTATCATCTCCAGACAGAGAAGCAAATTCAGCGATAGACTGCTGTCACTGTACTGCGCCACTGACAGACTGAGGAGATCATTCCTCCCCCACACTATGCGACTCTTCAATTCCACCCGGGGGGCATAAATGATAACATTATACAAAGTTACTGTCTGTTATACCTACATTTTTATCACTCTTTAAATTAATATTGTTTTTTATCAGTATGCTGCTGCTGGAGTATGTGAATTTCCCCTTGGGATTAATAAAGTATCTATCTAACACTGTGGCACAAAGTTGATTAAAAAACTTGTACATACCCTATTTGTTTTACTTTTATCACTGCTTCCAAACGATTAAATTAATTCTGAATAATTGCAATAATAACTTAAATACTGTCAAAAATGTAGAATCATAAGATAAACACACACTTATTAGGACCAGGAGTTATAACTGTCATTCTGGCCTATGACTTGTGGAACACGATAACACATTATACTAACATACGAAAAGCAATTAAAATGTGTTAATATCTTTTAAAAAATAGGGTATATTAGAGCTCAAAATAGACAGCAAGGAGATAAAGTACTGAATTTGCAAGCAGGAATTGCAATTCATAAAATTACTAACTCCACAGTTGTGTGCATTCTTTTTCCAGATAAACACAGGTTATCCAAAAACACATTTGTAGGGAGGAGATTTTGATTGCGAAAAAATTTTGATAGATAATTGACAGCCTATGTTTAACAGGCAATATGTAAATCTGTATGGGGAGCTGCAAAAGCCCATTACAGTTAATTCCATACTAATTAAGTTTGCAGATACATTTCTTCTGCACAATGATTCTAAGGCAGCTTCTGACTTGCCTTCTCTCTTTTTAAGCTGACACTGTTCCTTTTACTCCTTGTGGAATCTCCATGCTCCATACGTCAGCCCCTACCCAATCTGTAGATTTCCTCTCTCTCTTTCTTTCTCACTCTGTTTCCTTTAAATAAATCCCATCCTAAACATGCTGTACATGTACATCACCTCTACACCTTGGAGGCACCTCATTTTCCACAGATAAACATACTCCATCTGCCTAGTGAAAAAAATTAATAATGTACTATGCACAGGACATCGGTTTACACCTTTAGATGTGAAAATTATACAAATAAATCACAAAGTCTGTTTTTTCAATTTTTTTGTATTATTTGTTTAATGCATGTATTTCAATGTTTAATGTATTTCCTATTTTGCATTATGCTCTGTGTTTAAAAAAAAAAAGCATTTCACATTTTATTGTGAACTAACTGAAACATAGCCTCTGAGCATAACACAAATTAAAACCTTTAAACTGTCAGGGATGCCAGGGGCAACGACCTGGCCGGGACGCCGTGAGGGACCGGATGTGGGTCTGCGCCCACCCTGGATCACGTTGGGGCCGCCTTCCGGGTTGCTTTGGGGGCCACGGGTTAAGGGCATGGAAGCCCCACCCTGTAGGGGCCCGTGGTCACCACCAGGAGGCGCCCCAATGCCTTGGGGACCTGTTCCCTCAGCACTTCCGCCACACCAGGAAGTGCTGGGGGGAAGATTAGGAAGGACACCCGGAGAGCTGCCGGGAGAACAGCCGGCACTTCCGCCATGCTGGGGCGTGGCCAACGAGGGAATGCCGGGAGCCACCTGGAGCTCATCCGGGAGAGAATAAAAGGGGCCGTCTCCCTTCATTCGAGGCTAGAGTCGGGTGGAAGAGGATGAGGCAAGAGAGGAGAGTGGAGGCGGCCTGAAGAAAGGCATTAGAGTAGCCAGGACTGTGTGTTGGGGTTTTGTGCACATTGGACTGGGTCTGAGTGACCATTTGTTGTAAATATTATTGTAAATAAAATACGTGTGGTGGTGAGTAACAACATGTCCGCCTGTCTGTGTCCGGGTCAAGTCCACAAAACCTTTTCTGCAGATTCTGTAGATTAGATTCATCATCATTCTTGAAAGATAAATACAGTATGTTATATGAAATTAAAAAATGTGCATCTACTATTATGGAACTAAACAGGACTTACCAGCCACTGATGAGGGATTTCAGGGAGAGGCATTTGTGGTGGAGCTGGCAGGCAGTTAGACACATCAGACTTTTGATGATGATCTGAAATCATATTGAAATGAAAGAAAACAATTAATAAATTCTGAGTATATAAAGCAAATATTTAGAAAATTGCAAATAAGTTAAAATGAACCAAACTGATGGCAAAACCAGAAAAACACACCTTTAAATTATATACATACAGTATATAAATTATGTTTAGATCTTACTTATATATTTTAAATATAAAATATTCAGTGGTATAAGATTATGGAAAGCTCAGTTAGATCATTTATCTAGATTCAGGATGGATGTTGACTGATGATAGCTCTATTGTTTAGGCATTTCTTAATTACTTCTCTAACAAATAACATAGCCTTGCAGTTTAGTATGTAATTCATTTTATGCACACCAGGGTCAAATACAGTGAGATTACTTTACAAAGCTTATTTTCCTGAACACTATTCAAAAGCACTACAGGTAAAGGAGAACTGCTTACATTTTTTGTGTTATGGATGCCTGGAAGGTTAAAGTGAGGCACTGGCATAAAAAAAAAAAAAAACAGGAAACTTGTGATTTAGAGTCCAGTGCACTACACAGCAAACTCACTTTACAATAAATACAGAATGATGGACATATACACCAGAGAAGTAGAAAAATATGTATTTACTGCACTAACCTTTGTTTGCTTGTATCCTGTGCAGTATATTGGCAATAACATTTTTTTTGTCCCTCACAGCAGCACTCAGGTATTCACGATCAAGGAGTTCTAGAAAGAGAGGCAACTCCAGGACAAGCTCCTCCATTGCTGAAATCACACAATAAAAAATGGAATTTATAAGAAGTTTGTTATACTGCTTGAATAAATGCTTAAAAGTTATTTACTTTGAATAATTAAGTCTTTTTTTAAACACATCCTTGTGATTCTCAAAGACTCTGGATCCTAGAATCGACTTGAACTCTGTTATATTTATTGAGCTTTCAAGCCTTTCTGCAGTCAATTAAACCTGATCAAGTAAGACAAATCTAAGAAATCCCCCCAATATCATCAGAAAGATCATGCAAAATACATATCAGTTAAAGAAATACATTCCATCTGAAGACAATTTTAAATGATGACTTGTGGTGGTGCCTCAAAGTATTTAGAGTGGAGAAACACCATTTCAGTCATTCAACAAAAATATCTGCCTCTTATTTTTTTTTAAACCTACATTCCTTCCTCTTGTAAACCCAACTTGAGATATCTGGAGATGCAATACTCAATTTTCCAGAAGCAGTTTAACTCCTTTCTCACCATACTCAATGTTATTTTGCACAATAAATAATGGGTGATGTACATTTTTAATGTTTTTCTTGACTGAATATAGCAGTATAGCAACTATCCACAACTGTCCTAGCTGTCCCATTTACTGTGCTCTCACTAGAAAAGTCAGTCAGAGTATTGTGCAGAATAGTCTTATTTTCTACAATTGATCGCCTACTAAACCCAGGTAACTCAAAGGAATGCCTCCTGAGTACTTCCAGTAAAACCTGTGAGGCTATCGCTGCATTTTTCAATAAAAAAATTAATGATATTAGAAATAACATAGTATATCCCTCCAACACTAAGGATCCTCCTAAACCCCAGCATCCTGTTGTAAACAAATTAAACTCTTTTACTAGGATAGATTTACCTGATTTACAAAAAATAATCTCTCAATTAAAATCCTCCACCTGCGTCCTTGACCCAATACCAACAGTGTTTTTCAAAGAAGTATCGGGCGTGCTAATTGACAATATTCTTGACATAGTAAATTCGTCATTAGATACGGGGGTCTTTCCAGACTGCCTTAAGACTGCTGTAGTTAAACCCCTACTTAAGAAACATAATCTTGACCTCTCGGCTCTTGACAATTTTAGACCCATCTCTAACCTGCCTTTCTTCAGTAAAGTTCTAGAGAAGGCAGTCATTATGCAGTTAAATGACCACCTCAATAAACATGCTACTCTTAATAAATTTCAGTCGGGTTTTAGAACATATCACAGCACAGAAACTGCACTCGTTAAAGTAGTAAATGATTTGCGAGTGAATGCAGACAGAGGCCATTTATTTGTTCTCATCCTCTTAGATCTGAGTGCTGCATTTGACACCATTGATCACAACATTCTTAGAAATCGCCTTAGTCAATGGGTGGGCCTCTCTGGCAGTGTCTTAAATTGGTTTGAATCCTACCTGACAGGGAGAAAATTCTTTGTTAGTTGTGGTAATTACAACTCAAAGACACATGATATCCAATATGGTGTTCCACAAGGCTCTATCCTGGGTCCGCTACTCTTCTCAATCTAAATGCTTCCGTTAGGTCAGATTATCTCAGGGCACAACATGAGCTACCACAGCTATGCTGATGACACACAGCTGTATTTATCAGTAGCACCTGATGACCCCGATTCTATTGACTCACTAACAAAATGTCTGACTTGTGTCTCAGAATGGATGAATTGTAACTTTCTCAAGTTAAATAAAGAGAAAACTGAAATCTTAGTGATTAGCAATAATGGATATAATGAGGCTATTAGAAATAAACTGGATACATTAGGATTAAAAGTCAAGACGGAGGTAAAAAGCTTAGGGGTAATTGTTGACTGCAATCTGAATTTTAAATCACGTATTAATCAGATTACTAGGACAGCATTTTTTCACTTAAGAAACATAAGTAAAGTTAGACCTCTTATATCACTGAAAGATGCTGAGAAATTAGTTCACGCGTTTGTTTTCAGTCGACTAGATTACTGTAATGCACTCCTTTCAGGACTACCCAAAAAAGACATAAATCATTTGCAACTAGTGCAGAATGCAGCTGCTAGAATCCTAACTAGGAAAAGAAAATCCGAGCACATCTCTCCAGTTTTAATGTCACTACACTGGTTACCTGTGTCATTCAGGATTGACTTTAAAATTCTGCTTATGGTTTATAAAGCCTTAAATAATCTCGCCCCATCTTATATATCGGAATGTCTGACACCTTATATTCCAAATCGCAACCTCAGATCCTCAAATGAGGGTCTCCTTAGAATTCCAAGAACAAAACTTAAAAGAAGTGGTGAGGCGGCCTTCTGCTGCTATGCACCTAAAATCTGGAATAGCCTGCCAATAGGAATTCGCCAGGCTGATACAGTAGAGCACTTTAAAACACTGCTGAAAACATATTACTTTAACATGGCCTTTGTATAACTTCAATTTAACTTAATTTAACTTAATCCTGATACTCTATATGTTCAATTTCCTCATAATAACTATTCATGGTGGCTCTAAAATCCGTACTGACCCCTACTCTCTTTTTTGTTTCTTTTTCCGGTTTCTTTGTGGTGGTGGCCTGCGCCACCTCCACCTACTCAAAGCATCATGATGCTCCAACAATGATTGATGGATTAAAAGGCAGAATTCTACGTGACCATCATCATCAAGCCCTTCCGTGAGAACCCTAAATCCAAAGAGGACTGTTTCATTTATGTTAGGTAGAATGCCCAGAGGGGACTGGGCGGTCTCATGGTCTGGAATCCCTACAGATTTTATTTTTTCTCCAGCCGTCTGGAGTTTTTTTGTTTTTTCTGTCCCCCCTGGCCACTGGACCTTACTCTTATTCGATGTTAATTAATGTTGATTTATTTTGTTTTCTTATTGTGTCTTTTATTTTTCTATTCCTTATTATGTAAAGCACTTTGAGCTACTGTTTGTATGAAAATGTGCTATATAAATAAATGTTGTTGTTGTAGTCTAGCCTAATGGTTCCTAAACTGAGTCCTGGGGACTCACTATGGCTGCAGGTTTTTGTTCATATATTTTGTCAATATTAGGATTGCTATGACAGGAGCAAACTATAAGAAAAAAGGACAAAATAATAGGAATTAAAGAGAGTTAAGCATTTAATACTATACACAATTTTCTAAATGTTATAAATGTAAAAAGTAATACTGCTGTGCTTTTCTAGATGCAGAATAAGAGGAGAGGAAAATACCAGCTAATTAAATGAGATCAATTACTCAATCACTCAAACAATACTCAGTTATTATCACTAATTGTGAATCTGGTTTGAACAAAAACCTGAAGCCACAGTTAGTATCTAGGACTGAGTTTGGGAACCACTGCTCTAGATAAATTTAATCCTAATCTCTCTAATAATTATCTCTATCTGGTTTCAAAGATTACACACTTACTTTGCAGATGTGTCCCTAAAATTATCAGTATCATTAACAAATATGTTTTTCTTTTCGAAGTGAAGAATGTTAATATTCAAAATAAGTCAACAAATAGGAGCTGTTCCATCCAAATGAAACAGTAACCATCACAAAGTTTTAGCGTTTGACTATGCTAGGCTATACGACAAACAGTTTAAATCTTGATTAAAAAGACTGAAATCTTAAATGTTTGAATAAGTATGTCTTAACTAGTACAGTACTAGTTGCATCACTAGTCCTGCAGAGAAGCCAAATAAAACAAAAATATGCAAATGAAGCAATTAAAATATTGTGCAATCAATCTCTGCAAAGGTTTAACTTTTTGGATATAAATATAAATTTATTATAGAACTGTCAGGAACCTATTTATTAACATGTTGCTGAATGTGTCCCTTCTCTTGCTCTGTAAATTTTCACTGTGTGTTTAGCAGTTTTCAAGCTTTTTAATGGTATTTTGCAAACATTTTTCCAGCTTTTTTGAGGTATGTTCCAGGTGTTTATGAGTATCTTTCCAGAGTTCTCAACAAAGAGTTTTTCAGGAAAAATATAACACATCGCTTCCATTTTACAGTTTGTGAGGCGTTGTAATACTCTCAGGTGATTTTAATCCTGGTGATCACTGTAATAAAGAGCAGATGTTGTGATGGGACATATTGGGTTCACCCTGTTCTGCAGAAAAGGGAGGCGAGAGGACAATTCTGGATTCTGTATGGAGCAGGCAGAATCCTGAACAATTCCAGGATTACATGTGGGCGTCAATTAGTACTGTATGTAAACATATAAGTAGGGATACAAGAAAAATAAAAGCATTGCATTATTTTGCAAAAATGCAAAACATGCCTGCTACTGTTGGCCATGACATCATGCAAGCATAAGATTTTGTCTGGGTTATTTTACACAGAAGTAATAATCTCAAAAGAATTGAACATATATTTTATTCTTATACATTTAATCCTGCATGTGCCAAAGGGTAAATTTAACCTGTCCAATTTAGGATCACTGGAAGTGAGGGATTATCACAGCAGCACTGGGTGTAAGGTAAAAAACAAATGCGCTGGATGGTGCACCAATCATTTTCAGGGCTCAGTTGCACAGCCAAGCAGCGTGGGAAAAGTGCACTGTATGCAGTGCTAAAATAAACATTACTACAGTGTCTGTTTAGTTTTAATCCAGTTCTTTGCTAAAGATATGTGAGGTCAATGTTCACCTGGGGCTCAGACTCTGAATGGTAAAACGGACTAGAATGTCATTTACTTCATAAAGGATTTAATCGATTTTCTTAATTGAAAAGTATTACTGACACAGTTCCAGATACCAATCAATCCTGTAAGGAAGAAATGTCAATTCTATGCTACCATTCTGCCTATATGTTAAAACATGTGTACTAAAGTTAAACCTTATCAAAAACTAAATAAATACCTATACTGTAACTTTTGTTGAATTCTTCTAATTTGATTGCAAGGCACGTGCACACTTGACCTGTCCCTCAGTAACTGTCACTAGACAACCGAAGCACAGGCGTGGACAGTAATATTTGCATTTTTTTTAGCGTCATTCAGCTATCTCAAGCACTATTAGACATTGAATTCCTGTAAAAACTCTTCCAAAGCACTCTGTTTTCTTTTACTGACATTTTATGAGCATTACCATTGAATTTCAGTGGAACAAGCATTTGGCTAAGAATGTTTGAAAACTGCTGCATGCAGGGGTTTTCTAAACCATTTCCTGCTAAAATGCTTGGGTTTAAAGAGTGTCAATGAAAACATTTAAACAACTTTGAAAGTTGTTTAGGAGCATTCTGCACTAGTGCTAAAATTCTAGAAAAATGCTTAGGTGTAAATGGGCCCTAAAATGTACTGGAGCTCAAGGGCCTTTTAGGAACAAAACTCTTCAGAACATTTTTTAAAATTACTTTGACTTTCTAACTCTTCACCCCTCTTGGATATCAGTAGCTGTACTGTCCTCATCAACCAACAATAAGCTTTAGAGTTTATTTGAATTCTAGTTTTTGTATTCTTGGGAGTAATTACTGTAGTACAATTGTTGTGCTCTATTCTGAATTTTGTTCTTTATTGGTTGCAAATTTTATACTTCATAGTCACTAATCACTTGCTGGATAGCTATGCCATTTCAGTTTTGTTCCAATTAAAAAAACACCAATGTTGGCTTAGGTTTGGCAAAGGAATGATTATTTTAACACTGTCAGATTCATTACAATTAATTCTATTTTTTTTACGTGCAAGTCATAAAAACTGTTTTACCACCAAATGTTTAAAACACCAAATCACACAAAGAATCTTGTTTTCATTTGTATGTCACTCTCAGTTCCAAGTGGAAAGATTTTACTTTTTTGTTGCTGGTGTGATTATATAACAATTACATGAAGAGTAACACCTCTACCTCAGTTACTGTATGTAAATATTTAAATGCAAGAAACACAACATTTTTTTTGTAATAGTCTGTTTTTTATTTGCATTTACTTTTCGGCATTATCTCCATAGTGTGCTTCTCTGTAATCCTATCAACAAACAATAAATATTAAGAAGCTGTCATGGAAAAATGTCTACTACCAGGCTGTAAATGTTCTTTCTGCTTCTGCACTCAAAAATAAGGATGTGTGCAATTGTCTTCAAACAGTTTTGAACAAAAATGCAAGTAGCATGCACAAGGATTGTATAGCAAATGGTAGGGTTATAAAATCCATCTTTTCAGCTTCTCACTCATAAAGTATAAGAGCTAGTATTGTCAACTTGCAGTACAACATTTTTCCTGTGGCCCTAAATCCTTCCTAATTGCTGTTTCAAAGTCTTGAGTGTTACAATGTACTGTACTAAATTAACAGCAGCAACAAACAAACAATTTGTACCAAAACGGGGAGAAGGCAACATTCAAAAAAATCAGTCAAAACAGATTGCATAAATAGTGGCAATGACTGATCAGTGCAGGATTTAATTTAATATATAACAGTAAAATTTCCATTAAACATATCAACTTGACTTCAATTGATATGCTAACAGCAAAGCAACAGAACATGTACAACTTTTCTGCTATCCATTAACAATTTATAAAGGCGGAGGGATTTTTTTCCCCCAATCACCCTCATATTTTACTGCTTATGTGATTATGATCAATAACTCTGTGAGATATGCCTGATTAATAACATCAAGTTATGTCTAATAAATAAAAAGATGGATAAAAGGTCAGTAGAGATACAGGGAAGTGGCATGTCTAATTTCATATCGTGGGGTGTCATATACATATGCAAATGACAGACAAGTAATTTATGTACAAAACACTGCTTACACAATTAATGTCCATCCAGTTTTGAGCTCACGTTACCCAGTTCAGGGTCATTAGGGTTGCAGTTTATTTTAGTAGTATCAGGCATAGGACAGAAACCTATCTGTAATTGGGCCATCAGGCTAATAAACGTCTGTATGAACATGGACACGGGAGAAGGAATTTCTAGGTAAGACTGGAAATGAATCATGTATGTAAGTAAGTATGTGTTCTTATTCACTTCTGATATTGTGATTTCAGGAGTCACCCAATTCAGTCTGAAGTGCGTAATATTTCTATGCATACAATTATCCACATTCAACCAGCCATAACTATAACCTTTGGTGTCTTTGTACCTTGCATATTTATCCCCAACTGGGCTAGTTTCCTCTAAATATATCAAATTTTCATTAAACATCAGTGACATTTGGTTAAGTCAACTGGAATCTCCAAATATATCAAGTTGAAGATGACCATAAAAATTCGAACAGAAAGTTATGTTACAAAGTATTGTATTATTAATACAAATGGAAACAAAAATTTCCTTAATGACAATTTGTTTTCAGGGTTGAACAGCCATAGGTTTAGATAATTTTCCTATGTTTAAATCTTTAAATGCAGACTTGTCCATAACTAATCATTGAAAGTTAGCTGTTTTTATGTTTGGGCTTTATATTATATTTTCAGTGATGAACTGGAGCCCTGTCCATGTGTTATTCATGCCTTTTGCCTTATGCTTGCAGAGACAGGCATTAGTTGCTCCTCAACCATGCCCTGAATAAGCAAGTTAGAAACATGGATGGACGGACGGACGGACATTTATAGTTTCACATCTTGTATTAACTTGAACTTGAATGTGAAATATTTTACTGTGATTTGTCATGTGTTTTATTATTTTACTTAAAATATTACTTATGTCTATAATGTTACATGTAATGTTAATATAATCTTATTTATTTTGTAATATGGTGTTGAGACTTGTAAAAGATGACAATTTGTGATTAATGTTTACTTTGTTACAGGAAAACTACATGGGTGTCACTTTTGAATAATAAATAATTGAATCTGATTGAGAACGATTTAAATCAATGTATTATTAAACTAAAATACATAAAGGAAGAAATAAGACTGAATACATAGTATCAAAAAAAAAAAAATCTAAAAGGTGAAACGAGTCCTGCTTTTCCACTAGACTGGACTTTAAAAAATGGTCTGCTTTATCTGCTGGGTGGGTTGGCTTCTCCACTTTCTTGCCAATCAAGCACAAGACTTTTCAGCCTTTCACTCCCTCCCTCTTCTTCTCATACTCTAACTCAAGAAGGTAAAGTAACCAAACTGACTTTCATAAGCAAGAAGTCATAAGTACTGTATGAGACTGGCTAGCTACTTTAAATACATTTTAGTGGAAACTCACTAACTTTGTCCTAGTCAATCAGAAACTCTTTTCCTGAGTACCCTCTGCCCATTCCCACAATGACTTGAAGAGGTAGGCATCAAATTGCTAGGCCTGGCTTCTCCACTTTAACATTGCCTTTGCCTATCATTTCCTGTGCCAAACCTTCTGTCCAAAACAACCATTTTTTGGCATATAATGTAAATCACTGAAATAGGTATTATTATAAATCAATATTTGAGTAAGAAATTGTCCATTTATTCTAAATACATAGTTGAAAATATTTTGGCTTTCTTACAAAAGTTGCTATTTCTAGTCAGCAGTTTAAGAAGGAAAACAAATCATCTCTCTTCAAGTAAAAGCAAAATCCTCTCACTTCCGGTATGCAGTGGTGAAATTGCATGGTTAGTTAGTCATGTCAGCCAAGGACCAGAGCAGCTTTTAATACTGCTATCCACTCAAAAATTTGCTGCTTATGGTTTAAGCAACTTCCCAAAAATCCCCTGAATCAGATTATACTAAGCAAGCCGACTGGTAAATGCATTCTTCTATTTCCTTCTGAACCTTCACAGCTGTTTTCGTCTGTATTGCTAACCCTGTTTAAGATGCTGTTGCACTCATTTGTTTCATTTTGCATCACTTCTTAAGTAGATGCTGTCTCAAAAAAGTGGTGAATTTTAGCTTTTTTTTTTTTACTACTACTTATTTTAAAAAATCTCCATGCAGTTTTAGACCGCATTAAGCATTTTATGTTAATTAATGTACCATAATAAAATGAGTTAATAATAATACATTTTATTTATATAGCGCATTTCCCATGCTCAAGGCACTTACAGAATATAAGAAAGAACGGCAGGGTATACAGTATATAGCATTGTACAAACCAAATAAATAAATAAAGAAGATTAAGACAGTAAATTCAGAGAAAGCCTAACAGACAACAGAATTGATGGTCTAGCACACACACACAGGTTACATGAGCATCTTGACAGAGAGGTAAACTGAGAGAAGGGTAGTAAAGTCAAGTAGAGCTAAAAGCCTTTCTGAACAGATGAGTTTTGAGTTGTTTTTTAAAAGAATTCATGGAGTCAGCTGACCTGATTAATTTCGGTAGGTCATTCCAGAGTCTGGGTGCTATACTGCTGAAGGCCCTGTCACCCATGGAGTGTAGATTAGTGTGGTGCACAACAAGATTACCAGAATCAGATGACCTTAGTGAGCGGGCAGGCACATAGTGATGGAGAAGGTCACTGATGTAGCTTGGTGCGAGGTTATTTAAGGCTTTGTACGTTATTAGTAGGATTTTATATTCGATTCTGTAAGACACGGGGAGCCAGTGAAGACGGAGCAGGATGGGTATGATGTGCTCACTGCAGCTGGTTCGAGTAAGGACTCTTGCAGCCGACTTTTGAATAAGCTGGAGCTGTGATATAAGATTAGAACGGACACCTGCCAACAGCGAGTTACAATAATCGATGCGGGATGTGATAAAAGCATGGACAAGTTTCTCAGCATTAGAAAAGGAGAGGAAGGAGCGAACACGTGATATGTTACGGAGGTGAAAGTAAGAAAGTTTCTTAATGTGATTTATGTGGACGGAGTAAGAAAGGGAGGTATCAAAAATGACACCAAGATTCTTTGCAGTAGAGGCAGGTGTGATGAGATCACCGCCAAGATGGACTGGGAAGGAGCTCATTTTATTAAATTGCATTTTAGTCACAATTTGCAGGAGTTCAGTTTTGTTGCAGTTTAATTTTAAAGAGTTCTGCTCCATTCAGGTTTTAATTTTACTAAGGCAGGTTGTGAGCTGAGAAAGCTCTGATGAAGTTCCACTTTTAACATTGAAGTAGAGTTGAGTATCATCTGCATAAAAATGATAGCCCAGTCCATAGCTACGAATAATATGGCCAAGGGGAAGCATACTATAAACACAGAAGAGAAGAGGGCCAAGGACAGAGCCCTGAGGAACTCCTTGTGTGACTGGCGCTGAGCTGGATCTGCTGTTCCCAAGACTAACAAACTCTTGCCTATCAGTCAGATAGGACTTGAACCACCGGACGGTAGAATGTCATGTCTGACACTGTCAAATGCTGCACTGAGGTCTAACAGAATTAATATGCTGGTTTGTCCAGAGTCTGCTGCCATAAGCAAATCATTGGTTACCCGTAGCAGAGCAATTTCACAGCTGTGCTGCACCCTGAAACCAGACTGAAAGGGTTCCATCAAATTATTAGACGTTAAATAATTGGTGAGCTGGGAAGCTACAACACGCTCAAGAGCTTTTGACAGGAAAGGTAAGTGGGAAATAGGCCGGAAATTGTTAAGATTGTCAGCATCAAGACCAAACTTTTTTAACATTGGGGTTACAGAAGCGATTTTAAAAGTGAGCGGCACAGAGCCAGTGTTAAGGGAGAGTTTATTATTGTTGTAGCAGTCAGGATTATGGCATGAAGGCAGGATTTAAGTATTGTGCTGGGGATGGGGTCCAGTACACAAGTAGTCGGTTTCATCTTACAAAGCGGGTCATTAAGAAAAGCAGATGTGACTGGTGAGAACTTAGAGAAGGAGCTGGATGGAGTGGGAAAACAGGGAGAGATATAAACAGATGATGTATCTATGTTAGTTGAATTATTTAGATCTTTAATTTTGTTACGGAAAAAGTGGAGGAAATCCTCACAGACTTCAGTAGAAGAGGTAGTTGGGCCAGATGCAGGTTCGAGTAGTTTATTAACTACAGAAAACAAAACCATTGGGTTATTGTGGCCACTTTCTATTATTCTGCCATAGTGGGTGTTCTTAGCAGCAGTTAGTGCTTCTCTGTAAGCTCTTTGGTGGTCAAAGAAAGCCTGGATGTGCACGGTGAGGCCAGTCTTACGTGACATTCTCTCAAGGCATCGGCCAGCTGCTTTCATAGATCGCAATTCTGAGTTATACCAAGGAGCTGAACGTTTAAAGGAAACCTCCTTATGTTTTAAAGGAGCTGTTTTATCTAATGCTGAATGAAGTGCTGAGTTATAGTGGTCAACAAGACTATCTAGTGTTGACGGAATAGGTGCAGACAGTAAAAGATCAGAAATGGATCCAGAAAGGATAGAGGGACAGATATTTTTAAGGTTTCTGTAAGAAATTTGTCGTTTACAGGTAAGAGGAGGTAAAGGCAGTGAGACAGTGAAAAATACTGCTTTATGGTCAGAGAGTCCCAAATCAGTGCTGTAAATATTGGCAACAGATAGTCCAGAAGTGCAGATCAGATCCAATATATGACCACCAGAGTGGGTGGGAAAATCAACATGTTGTGTCAAGTCAAAACAGTCCAGTAAGGATATGAATTAATTTCTCAGTTTAGATGTGGGGATGTCAATATGGATGTTGAAATCACCAAGAAGGATAATTCTCTGAGAGTAAGAGCTTAGGTGGGTTAAAAGTTCAATCAGATCAGATAAGAAGGATGCATTGTATTTTGGGGGACGATAAAGAACAATAAGTGAGACAGGACCTGTTTCCGTTATTAGTTTAAGAGCCAGGCACTCAAAAGACAGTGGACAGTCAACTGGGATTCGTTTGATATTTAAGTCTGCTCTGATAATTACCGCTAGCCCACCTCCTTGTCTAGAGCTGCGAGGTTCTGTATGGAAAGTGAAACCAGGTGGAGTCACCTCCGTGAGAGATGTCAATTCGTTTGATTTTTGCCAAGTCTCCGTTAAACACAGTATATCAAGTTTGGTGTCAGTGATGAGGTCTGACAGCACCAATGCTTTGCCATTAAGAGATCTCGAGTTAAACAGTTTAATATTAGTTAATGAGGCATCTTTTTGCACATATCCATGATCAGGGTTTATTTCCACACAATGTAAATTTGGCACACTGATACTTGTACTTCCAGGGCCATGAGAAGGAAGGCTTATTCCTGAGCAAATGCTGCCGGTTGTCTTTTCATTCACAGCCCGGCGGTGGCGGCGACCTGACCCGCGATGTATATATTTCGGGCGCTGCAAAATACCGGCGTCTTTAAGGATGTTCCAATCAGACCATTTGCTCTGGACAAACTGTTTAATAAGAAGGAGTTTGTCATGAGAGTATTTTAGCATGATACTGAGCAATACTTATCTGAAAAGCAGTGGAGAAGCAACACAGCACAGCGGAACCATTAGGACAGGCGGGTGTGGTAGCGTAGATGAGATGAACGGCGACAGCAAAGCAGCAGAAAGCATAGCAGGAGGAGGTAGCAGGATTTGGAGGTTCCAGTACACAGTCACAAACAGTAACGCTTGGTAATTTCATGCGTGATCACCCCGGAGCCATAAGCCAGGTTAGTATGAGCATTAGATCAGATCCCAGTCGTAGAGTACTGTAAAATGAATCGGGAGCAGATCAGCATAGCGAATATAATCACGGAGACAGATCATCCCGAGGTCATAGATCGGCAGGTACAAAGAAATGTTTGTAGGTCTCGTCCCGCGATTGACAGACTCAGCTGTTCCCAGTCAAAGTAGAGTCCATACAATCTGTAAATATTAAGCCAAATCCATGCAATTCGAGTCGGCTGAATCCACGAACTATACGTACAATGAAAGAAATAAAACAAGTGTGAGAAAGTGTAGAATTAAGGCGAATTTTGCGAAAAGTGTTATTAACCAAGCAGATGTCAAGAAGCGATCTTCAATCTGGCTGACATATAATCCACAGAAGATCGGGTTTTCATTTTAACTCTAAATTAGAGATAATTAGTATGAAAACATTGTCCACTGGCTTAAACCTCCAAAAACCATGGGCAGGAAATGTACTTTTAGGTTATGGCTTATGACTATGGTCACACAGATACACATCCACACTCAATCTAACCAGGCCAATTTAGAGTCACCAATCACACTGATGTAAAAAGTACTGGGACCTAAATGATACCGAAGTAAATAATGGGTAACTTCTTTACCTTGGCTCCCAACTGCTTTATCGCCCCAGCTTGCACAGACATGCACCGCCTGGCTCTGCTACACTATATTCATCCAGGGTCAGAGGCAATGCATGCCGAGTGCCACACTTTCCCCTGGTTCCATAAGAGGCTCACTGGAGGCCATGCTCACAAGCTATCATATACTACAGCAACTAGGTGATACATAATAAAGTGCTTCTAATAGTGCTAGATCTGCAACGTTCTCGGAAGACGGCAGCTTCTCAGATTACATGGCCTTCTCAGGTCCCCCTAAGAATTTTGACCGTGCTAATATACGTATATTATAGTCATGTGCCCCTTTGGAGTTTTAAGTGCGCTAATATACAATTATTATTTCAAAAACTGGGGACATGTAGGGAAATCAGAGGCATGAGATGAAACAAGAAAATGCTTGTATGATCCACTTCAATACCAAATTTTGCATAATGCTGCTACAGTACTATTATCTAAGAGAGGTTGGGAGCATGAGCTGATAGCACGTTGCCACACCCACCACATGATGAACCACCTGGATTTGGACCTGACTGCAGCAGGTGACACCTCAGTGAAACACTTGAACAGTGTGTGGTTGTTTTATGGTGGCTGGAGTGCCAATCCTGCCAACAACCCTCAAGTTTACCCTGCAAGTAGATACTCCAGATTAATATCATACCCATGACGAAGCAATTGTAGGTTAAGGTTCCGTGCTCAAGGGCCCAACGGAGTAGAGTCACTTCTGCCGTTTACAGGATTCAAACCAGCAACCTTCTGATTGCCGGCGCAGATCCCTAGCCTCAGTGCCACAACTCTGACCATGTATGATCTAACCCGCAGATAAATACTCAAAAAATGAGTGTTCGAAAATCGTTTGTTTTCAACTTTGCTTACCACAGGAGATACATTTTCTCCCCAGAAGCATAACACCCATACTAAGCAACATTCACTTCATTTGCTTACCAATAGGAATGGTCAAAGGAAACTGTGTTGATTCAAAGTTAAGAGGGTAGATCTGTCCCAGTAGGTTTTACATTAAGATATGAATTAAAATAAATAAGCTAGTAATAATTTTACAGTTTGCCGAACAAATGCCCATACATATACATTATGCATAGTGAAATGTGGTGTTTTGAGTTTTCAGTTTTACTGGGAGGCAAACTGTCTAAGCTTGGATTGGAAAGTGAAGAAGGTTCCAAAGAAGTAAGAGAAGTGAGGACAATGGCTATCCCTGCCTAGTACCCCACTGAATTGCATATTGGTCTGATCTGCAAGTAAGAGTTTTACTGTACTTTGCACAACAAAAATACTACTACAACTAAAATCGGATGCAAAAAATGTTACAGAAACTCTCTAATAAATACAGGCATGAGGGGGATGAATACAATGTTTTAACTATACTAATGAACATTGGGCCAAATCCGATATTGTCAATTACTTTATAATACATGCTATTGCACTACATAATATCAATTTCATACCACAGTGGTAGGACTGCTGTCCAAGTTCTCTTCTCAGTTCCTCCCTGCATGGACTTTGCATGTTCTCCCACTGTCTGCGTGGTTGTTCCGGATGCAGTTTCCTCTACAAGTCCGAAGCTATGCAGGTTAGGTGAATTGGTGATGCTCAATTAGACCTGGTGTGTGTGTTTGGGTTCATCCTGTGATGGACTGGTGCCCTGTCCAGGCTTTGTTCCTATCTTGTGCCCTATGCTAGCTGGGATAGGCTCAGGCGACCCTGATCTGGATTGATCAGGTTAGAAAATGACATGACATGACTTTTTGTCAGTAAAGGAAGTTAAAGAATGAGGCAAGCCCCATCTGCAAATCAAAGACCTGTACATTCCACAATGTAGCCACTAATAATCAAAAGTAAAGACAGTACAGTAAGTAAAGACAAGTATTGAAGAAAATAAAGTAAAAGCACACAGAAGTGTGAACTGATGGTAATAGCCCAGCACACAATAGAAAGAAAGGGACTACAGCTGTAAAAATCCCCTCCTTCCTTGGTTAGTCCAAGATCTCCAAGTGCTCTAAAAAATTAAACAAGAAACACATAATTGTACCTCCAGCTTATAAGACAAACCAAAGCACTAACAGAACAACTCCCGCTCCTTTAAAATTCCAAAGGGATCAGCAATAATAAAAAAAATTAACAACCACTTTCCCATCCTTTATTTTTCGC
Organism: Polypterus bichir lapradei; assembly: GCA_026402145.1. Taxonomy (NCBI): domain Eukaryota; kingdom Metazoa; phylum Chordata; class Cladistia; order Polypteriformes; family Polypteridae; genus Polypterus; species Polypterus bichir. The sequence continues at coordinate 43,686,408 of JANRMT010062808.1, forward strand.
TCAATAAACTGAAAACAAAAATTAGTAGCAACCTGAATGCAATGACAGGAAAAGCCTAAAATGTAAAGTTTACCGCTCAAAGTTGGTCAACTTTAAAGTAAGCTTCATTATCCATTTACCTGACAGGAAAACTACAAGTGAACAGAGCACATCACATTTGCCAATTAAATACCTAGACCCTAGTAAAACTGCCTATTATTTGTGGAATTTACTTCTACTAATAATAGTACAGGAGAGAGACAAGTGAAATAACAAATTAACACAACTTAATTAAGTGTAACAAAATCAGTATGTTGCATTAAACAATGAAAGAAAATCAGCCATTAAATAGGGAAGGAGGAGTATGATTAAAAAATTCAATGGCTTATATAGCATCTGCTTTTGTATTGAAAAAAATACAGTAATTGCCTAGGTGAAGATTCAGCTTTGCAAAATAAGGTAGAAATGGTCGGAAGCCACCTTTTCTTGCACTCTTAATGTCAAAGTTCATTGCTTTTTCTTTTTGGGATGTCATCATGCTAAAGTCTAGGAAAACGTAATGTTGGCAGCTTTGTGGATGATGTCTGAGTTCCTGGGTTTCAGTAAGAACATACTGACTTGTCTGTCTATGCTAAGACGTTTATAATAAGGAAATGGCATCTGGACAAGTCCACCCATTCTAAAAAAATCCCTCAGATAATCCAACTTTCAGTCTGATGCCACTCATCACTGGAAACCATTTCATTCAAGTTTAGAGCAGAAAAGAAAGCAGATTACTTTTTTGAGTTTAGGAAAATTTATATTTCCAGTCTTTCTGGTTACACAACTGTTTTCTGCATGCCACAATTTCTTTATGTAAGACCCTTCTCCTTTATGAGAGACAGTGGACTGTATAAAACATCTCTTTCTATAACTCAGTCTACCCAAGTTTAATACTGATTATTTCTACCTTCAAATCAGAAAAATGGTTTTGCATGTTTTCACTCAGGGCATTACAACAATACAGTTTTGATTGAGTCCCAATCCATGTAGTCTCATTCAGATCTTTGGTTACTTCTTTTGAAAGCTGAAGGTTTCAGAAGGGCTTCTGTGAGACAGGTTTGCTGTAATGAACCATGACTGTGTAAGGTAAACTATTTGTAATAAAAATGTATTAAGTTGCAGCAAGGGGTCTGTAATACATGAGTCAGAACACTGTGGAGAGGTCAGAACTCCTGCGCTAAGCTGCCATCACAGACCAGGCATTGTGGGATTAATAAGCAATTCTAAATTGTCTTTGTATGCGTGCAAGTGTGGGTATGTGCATTAGGGAGCCCATTTTTAGACTAGCACCCTATTGCTTTATTTAGGATGCTTAAAAAAAAAAACATTTTGACACTTTCTTTTTGGTTTCACTTTTGCTGTTAACTTCCAAACAAAGATTCTACCATTTTCTTTTTGTAATAAAGTGGTCTAATGTTGCAGTAGTTATATTTACTCCTATCCAATCTTTGGTGTAACATTAAAAGCCAGGGGCAATTGCGTTCTCTTTTTTCTGGTCCTTTTAACCACTTTGTACTACTGCTCCTCTACTTAATTCTGATTGGAACTTTTATAATATTATAGGACAGGCTGGCATTATTACATTTTGCCAGGTTGGAATCCAAGTCCTGGCTTAGCAAGCTACTGCCAGACGGACTTATTGCCAGCTAAAAAGTCTCAGCTTGCCTGAAAAGGCCCCTCATCAGAATGTAGTTTTGCACGTAGTGGTCAATGAAGAGAATGGACTTATGTGCACCCAAGAAGCCAATGAGAAGACCTCTCTCTGATCCTTTAAAAATATCACCCGCACCCTTGCTAACTGCTCTTCTCATGAAGCTACAGCTTAACCTGGCCAAATCTGGCTGTCCTTAGCCAGAACCCATAGCTTAGATGGTGAGGCTGCAACAGAGCTCAAAGCAATCCCTTTGCTACAGAGTGCAACTGTGTTGGACTGTGAGGGTGAAGTATTTGTCTACGAGGTTACCATAAGTCCAAACTTGCATAGGTGGCAACTGCAAGTAGAGAGAGAGAGAGAGAGAGAGAGAGACTAGAAACCATGCTTTTGCCTTGCTAATAATGGCAGCTAACAGATCATCACCTGGCCTATTAGGAATAATTTTGCTAGCTACACTAGATAGGACACTCTATGTGTATAAAAATCTCACAGACAAACTGCAGTAATGCCCACAACCAGATGATGCGACCAAAGGCGAAGAAGCAGACAAGTTCCTGAACAAAAAAAAAACAAGTTGAAAATTCTTCACATGCCTGGAGAGTGATGACCAGGAAAGGAATAAAGCATTTCTCACCTCAAACCGAGAGCTCTGTGTCGAGTAGATGGTAACCCAGAGCAGAAGCTGCTGTGAGCAAATGAATGCCACAGTATAAGAAAGGCTAAATAACTAGCTAAAGAATTTGTCCATCTGAAAACATTAAAGATAGGACCAGAATTAAGTTATAATCCTTTTTCAATAAGAGAGAAAAGATCTATTTAAGCCAAGAAATAGAAATAGTAAGTTATATGCCTTTTCCTATAGGACAGAAAAAGATAAATTTAAACCTTTGTAATTTTATGTTTTGTATTGGATGTTATTGGCTTTTATCTATATCTATCTATATTGCATAGTTTACTGTCAAATAATGCAAAGAGTACACGACACGTGGTGTTTCGCCCTTATTTGGGCTCATCAGGCGTACGCACTCCACTGCTCCCCTTGCGGGGTGGCGCAGCGTAAAGGGACTTCGTCTCTGATGCTAACGTCTGAGGTTTGATGCTTGAGGGGTGCAGTGGAGTGCGTATGCCTGATGAGCCCAAATAAGGGCGAAACACGTGTCGCGTACTCTTTGAATTATTTGACAGTAAACTATGCAACATTCCATGATCTGCTTCTCGCATATATATATATATATATATATATAATTTATTAATTACCGGTACACTATTATGCACATCCATCTTCTATGAACCTTACATTATAAATAAATTCCATTAAATTTGTTTATTTCAACAAGCCTTTTTGGGTTATTTGTGAAAGTAAGTCTTCAGCCATATATCAAACCTAACAGAAAAAGTTAAAGCATTAATGTAGACTTTGCGAAATTATAAAATTTGAGCATAAATTGTACAGATTTTTTTTTAACATTTCTGGCATCCCAGCTGGAAGGTGAAAAAGAGACCCATCATTATACCTACATTTAACTTGACGTCCACTGAGGGCTGTCTTGTTGACTGTTCTAATTAATTACCTGCATTACCAAATGGTAAACTGATAATTTACTAAGCGATTATGCACCCTACACTACATTAATATGCCATCTCTGGGGTGGACAAATTAAATTACTCTCATTCCTACAGTGTGAGACTGATGGAACAAGCAGTTACCAAGCACAAAAGATAAGGATGTAGCTAATAAAATACCCTTGTAGAGTACAACAAACAGAAGTGATTAGCTCAAAAGGAACTGGAAGTTAATATCCAAAATACCCAAAATTTTGCTGCAAGGTAAACTGTATGGCTGAGACTTTCAAAGAAAAATTTCATAATTAGGTTGATGGATCAACAGTTTCAAAGGCATTCCAGAAAATGGGCTTTAAAGGAAGGTGACAAGAAAGAAGGTACAGTTACAAAAATAAATTGTTGTCCAAAAAGTAAGTGTAAAACATTGCCTAGAGAAAACTGTAGTGATGCATTAAGTCACACTTTTTGCTAGTTGTATGTGTTATCCCATCTTCAGACTTTGCACAATAGTCAGATGACACCATTCCCACGATAAATGTGGTGATGTTACAGGGATGATTTCAAGCTGCAGGGGATGCTAGTCTTGTCAGGATTACAAGTGATAGAAAAATGAGGCAATATACAGAATAACCACTGGATATAAATCTTTGCCCCTCTGCCAGAAAACTGAAACTGGGAAGGAAGTTTGTGTTTCAAGAAGGCAAAGATCCAAAGCACACTGCCAGGTCAACACTGTGGGAAATTAAAATGATGTTAATAGATGCCCCTAAAAGGCCAAGTCAGAGTTCAGAACTTAATCCAATTCAAAATCTGTGACTAAGTCTGAGAAATTGCTCTCCATCACCATTATCTCAATAATCTGACACAACTAGAGCAATTCTGCATGGATAATCACTTGGGATGTTAATAAGGAAAGAAAGAAAAAAATACTATAGCTGCCATAGGTAGGTTCAACAAAGCAGTAAAGCATAAAGATACACTTTTAAAAAAGTGACATTCATTTTTTGGGAGACACTAGTGACTGAAAAATAAAATCTCTTACTGTGACCACTAAAGGTGAAAAAAAAAATTGTACTGATAGGCTTGTGCCAATGGATCATATCATCAGATGTTGATGACTGATTACTTACCTCACCAATTGGCATTATTGTGGTGCTGACTTGAACCATGTGATTGATCATGTGTAACCAGTTGCAACCAGGCACTTGTATTCTAATTGTATATGGAGATACTGTAAATGCATGGTCCATGGGTTGCTTTACACTAGAAACTTTAGATGTGTCTTTAGCAGACAGTTACAAATCCAAATTTCATAAAATGCAGATTATCAAACTGAACTCTTCTTCTGTTGTAGAGTTCAACATGGTGGGTGTGCCAGAGGTTTGTATGCTTAAATGCATTTTTACAGATAAAGCTGTCTGCAGAGTATTATTATTAAGAGAAGACAACAGAATTAGAGGATATTCTATAATGCTGCAAGTGTCTCATCAAAGCCATAAGTGTGCTGTAGTCACTCTGGATGTGTCAATGGAGTCAAGAATGGTGGCATAAAAATCCTGTTTGGTTCATTTAGTGACCACAAATGGGTGTCTATTCTACATCAGTAAGCCAGTGCAGTGCGAATTGTTTTGTTCATTCTCATCAGCTTTGCAGGAGAAGTACATCACTCTCCCAAAAGTGAAGAAAATTCTGAGTGGCTTTAAAAAGGAGACAGCATTTCCTCAGTGTCCCAGTGCAATTGATAGGTCAAATATCCCCATCACTGCCACACTGACAATGTAGATTTATTCTTAGCTACTTAACAACGAGGACAATCAAATTGAAAACTTTTGTGGTAGGTTTTACAATATGTGGGGAATTACTGCACATCTTCTATGCAAGTGGTGGCAACATCCTTATATACTTTTATAGAGTTCTATTTAAAAAAAAATGAATATTTTACCATATATTTCTTCTCTTCTTTTCGAATTTCATAATATTTTGTTTAAATTTAGGCCATAGATACCTAAAGACATTAACTGTTAGCTCTGTTTCATAATTTTTACGCTACAACAAAACATTTGACAAGACACTGTGGATTACAAGAGTTCTAACAGTGCAATGTTGCTGAGTAAAAAAAGGATGTGGAGACTCTGACTTATTACAGAGTTGCAAAGTTAAAATGTTAAAGTGTCCCACCCACAAAGATAACATTCTCAATCAGCAATGATTACGAAGATGACAGATCAACCTAAGAATTCAATGCATCATTCAACCCTAAGGACTGGATCCAACTGTATTTAACGACTGTATTTTTTTTATTATTAAAATAGTAACTAAATTATTATTCTTATATCTTCAGAGTTTATCTTCTAGCTAAGACGTAAGGTAGAATAAAGTACATCTTAACTGCGGAGATAATTGTGACTTAGAGCAGTGGTACTCAAGTTCAGTCCTGGATGCCCCTGTAGCTTCACATATTCATCCAAACCAATGTCTTCTTTTAATTGAACTCCTGTTACTTCCCAGTTTGTTTGTTTGTTTTGTCTTAATCTAGAAATTGCAAACTGGTTATGCTAAATTTTTACTATATGAAGCCAGAATTTAAATGGATAATAATTCTTTTCACTTTGTAGCATTTTCCACTTTTAATTTTTATTTTATTTATACTATATTTTACTAATAAGCCCTCAAGTCATGACCACTAAAATAGCTATGATTTAGCAGCCAGTGTTGCTTACTGTGATGTCTCCTATGTTTGACAAAAGTGAATAAAAGAGTTAAGCATACTTCAAAAAATACAAATATTTTTTTATATATAAAATACTTTAGCAATTTTCTGAATACAAAATACATATATTTCTAAATTTTCCTTCTTCTGTGACTGATGGTAGTACTAAACTTCTTCCACTCTGCTTCAAATAACTGCTTTCTATTGCCCGTAGAAAGGGTGGTTGTTTAAGAGAAATAATGTCTCTCTTGGATTAAATTTGGGAGTGTGCAGGGGAAAAAAGTAACCGCTGGCTCCATGCCAGTGAAAGATTCTTATCCTTTCATATATGATTATATGATTACAGCCCAGCAACACTTGTGCCTTACCAAAGGAGAGCTTCAAAATCCACTCAAACCCAGATGGTGTAACTCAGGGTTTGACGAAAAAAAATCTCTTGACAGAGACAATGTAGCAAATGCCAATTAAATAGGAAGGTTACTCAGAAAAATGAAAAAAAACATCCTCAAAGTCATAACTGGGGTTGCTCTAATTTCAGTAATCTATATAAAAAAAGAAAAATATTCTCAATGGCACATAAAACCTCACCTACAGCAAAATCTGAACTTACATTTTTCTGTTGTTAATCCAACGGAACCACACTTGTTTGAATTCTACCAAATATTGCAGGGAATTAACAGAATAAAAATAATAACCAAGTTACATACGTATAGATGTAACTATATATAGGGAACACACTGATTCAATGGATTGTGCTACTGTCTTATTGCTCCAAGGACTTGGGTTCAATGTTGGACATACAGTAGTATGCTTACAGTTTGCACACACTGCTCACATTTATGCAGATTTTCTTAGAGTACACTTTGTGACATAAGCGCATCCTGACCAGTATTTTTACCTACTTTGCACTCAATGTTCTGTCCCTCTGCAATTCTATATTAAAATTACAACTCTCAGAAAAATGGATGGCTGGAAACTAAAAAGCATCAAGAGGCAAGCATGCCAAGCCGTAACATGATCACAAGAAATCAATATTTTAACTGTTATAAATTCTTTCTATAATTCTGTCACTTTATTTTTTGTTGTCTGCAGAGGTGCAGTAAGTTAAACATGCTGGTCTAAAATGAACCTACAAATTAAAAAAGCTAGCAAGCCATATAAGAGCAGCATTGTCCTTTTATTCTCCAATACTCATCACAACAGCAATCACATGTATCACTCCAAGCCATTCACTCCACATTCTGTGACATAATAAAATGCAAGTAAACATAACAGATGACAATTGCCTATGCTCCTAGAAGGATAATCATTTTTCATCTTTTGATGTATGTGAATATTATGTTTATGTGAAGCACACTGATGTATAAGACAAATACAGTTTTTTGCTTTATTTTGTAAGTCAATGCTTATTTTCAACATTTTTCTATCTCTCTGACTTTCTGATTTTTTTTAAATCTTATGAAAACTCATATATTGCTTTCTGCAGAATATGACAATTTGAAGCAAAGAATCAGAATTTCAAAGTGTGTACCTCCTCAGCAGTCATTAAAACCATTGTGCTCTTTCCTCTTATGTCACTGACAGGCAGATCAATACAATTAGCAACTGTTTTTCTCTCAAATGATATGGTGTGTTAAAGGAGGATTCACCTTTCAGTTATGTGCACAATCTCCTTAGACAAGAAGTGACTGTTACCAATTGTCCTACAAAATGGTACATCTAATTCAAAACTCACATGTGGACTTTTAGTAAATACAATGCTACAGACTAAGTGTGAACACAACAGAAGACTTTCTTTCCATCCAGTTGTACAAACATGCTTTCATTGATTTGTACAAACTTGCTTTCATATATATGACACTACCCATTATCTTTCCCACAGAGCAGTTTTTTTTTTTTGCTTCTGTTGACCTATAACCTTTAAGAGGAGCAGTTGCACAGAGAGCAAAAGTGCCATATCAGCAATCAATATACTCCAATCAAACATCTGGATATTGTAGTGGTCACACTACATTCTCTAAATTACAATAAAATATGCTCCAAGCAACTGTGAATTAGACAAACTGAGGCAGAGAATTTATGGATGGATGCAATAATTGGTGGATTTTACAGTTTTAAAATGTATTTAAATGATTAGTAAATGAACTCCAAACAGGTTTTCAACTTTGATTTTTTTTTTTAATTATTTGCCCATTACCTTCTGTTATCAAGTGAAGGGGATGACCATTATGGATAGACTGATGTCTGATTTTATAGTTGGCCTACTGTGGCTTTCAGGTTTGTCTTTTGAAATGTATGAGTATACATTATACATAATGCATTATTACTGTACCTCTTTCAGATAATACGTTCATATTACACTGTCAACCTTTTAATGTGCACATCTGATAAAATGATGTAACACTTATTCCGGCCTGTCTTTAATTGACTCTCCTCCACAATAAGTGGATCAAAAGTCAGTAGAAGAGATGTCAGTCTGAAAATATAAGAGGGGCTCAATCATTAGATTTTTCTCTCTTTCCAGCTTCATTGGAATGAAACCAAGACACAAATGAAATTAACTAGTTATATTCATATACTAGGCCCTTATTTATAAAGCTTGCATATGCACCAAAGAGGCTTGAAACATGTCTATGCAACTTTTCAGGCAAACATCAGGATTTATAAAAGAAAACTTGACAAGCAAACATCAGTATATTTATGACAACTCTAACACATGTGTATGCAACATTTCAGAGAAACTGGACAATAATGATACTATTGACCAAGTAGTAAAATGCAGCCAAACCAGCTAAATGACCATTAGTGCACATAATACATATCACCAAGCCTTTATTATAATGTGTGTTAACATGACAAACATATCACACCTCAAAGGTAATGAATGTGATATACAGATGTATTTTATTGCCTTTTCAAGAGGGCTATGGTCACATATTCACACTGAAGAACTTTTTTGGTTATTTATTGGTTTATATTGGCTGCCTGTTATCACTTCTCAGGGAACTAGCTGACAGATCAAGAACATCTCAAACAAGCTTTACTCCATCATGCCTGCTGTGCTGGAAGCCATTAACCGAACAGCAAGGTGTTACATCCAGTTTTCATATGTAAGTGCACATGCATAAAACAACATGTTTTTGCCAACATACAAAGGGAATTTGTAGCTGTGGCTGGTTCTCTTAACATAATCGGAAAACTCACTCATACTGCAAGAACAATGCTGCTTTTGTTAACTGTGAGCAGTAAAATTCTATTAATGTACAAGTCGTCTGTGATGCCAACATGACCCTGAATAACCCTATGGCTCAGTGGCCTAGGTCAGTCCGTGATTCATTTATTTTGAGGCAAATTAGCTTTGGCAGACATGACGATTCTGTATGTGGTGGGTGGCTTGTTGATAAGGTAACTGGCTGAACCCTCAGTTTTTCACACAGTCCTGCACTGTTCAATGTAACAGCAATCATATAAGGGCTTTTGTCTGTTTGTTACATCAAATAGCTAGTCTCTCACTTTCTGTCTATTTCAATTTTCACTCATCACCTGTAGCATTTAGATGTTTTGATCTTTTCTTAAATTGCTCTCTTCCCAACTGGAAAAACTCTTTATAATTGATTGTCAAAGTCTTAAAGCAAGCGACAGTTAACTATCACTTTGCCAGCAGTGACACATATCTAATGAAAACCATCACTTCAGAATATTTTTACTCAAAAACCAACATTTCTGACTACTGAATCTAGTAAAAACAGTAAGATATTGTGGCAGATTGCCGGGGTCATTACCTGGCCGGGATGCCTGGAGGGACCGGAAAAGGGCAGTAATAGCTTCCATGTCACGAGGGGGCATCCGCCCTGGACAAAAAGAGGACCATGGGAAAGGGACAAAGAGGTTCTGGCCTGTTGGGAACCGTGGCCACCGCCAGGGGGCGCCTTAAACCTCATTGGACCTGGGGAACTGTCACTTCCGCCACACCAAGCAAGATGGTGGATGAACCTGCCAGGGACGTCTGGAGTGCTTCCGGTGCAAAGGGCAGCACTTCCACCATACCAGGAAGTGCTGCCGGAAGATCCTCACCAATCACCTGGAGCACATCTGGGCGGGAATAAAAGGCGGCGCCTCCTTACAGTCAGGGAGCTTGAGTCGGGAGTGGGAGCAGGACGAAGCTCCCAGGAGGAGATAGGCGGCCAAAGGACTGAGGAAGAGGTTTATTGTGGTGATTTATTGGCTGAGTGCATTGTGTGGTGTTCGGGACTTTAATCCTGTGTTTATTGGTGATTAATAAACGTGTGACCTTTATAAAGTTGTGGTTTCCGTGAGTCTCACAATATACTGATATGTTTGTGAAAGTAAAAAAACTGGCATAAGCATTATAAACTCAATACAACTGGAAAACAGAATCCTGTCTGTTCTTTGACATAAACATTTTACACTGTAACAGTACTATATAAGATGCAAATACGGAACTATATAAGATGCAAATAAGGTTAAATCTGTCTGAATGGTCTTCTTGGCTTTTCTTAGTTATGGAAAGGCCCTCACTGCTGCATAAAGTTCATCAGAGCAAAAATTTGATTACCCTAAGTAAAAATTGAACAAAATGAAAAAAAAACGAACTAATTTTATAAAAACTGTGGAAATTTCTCTCTGCTGGGAATTAGAAATGTGAACAATTTTGGCAGGCATTATAACTGAACCCAAAAACAACACCACTTCCAGAAAATCATCTTTCTTTTGTGAGACAGAGTCAACAATCAAATAAAAAAAAAAAAACAGTCGTATCCAGTACTAACAAAATCTGCTGTTTTCTCTCTACTGTCAAAAAAAAAAAAAGCAATGCAAGACCAAGTATTCAGGATGAATTTAGTCTAATTACTTTCTAGGAGTTTGTCCATTATTTCTTTCAGCTGACTCTATACTTTAAAATAGTATCACTATTTAAAAAAACACCAGGCTTTTTCTGAAAAAAATACCATTTGCAGGTACCCTTTCAATTATAACTGGCTAGTAACCTTCAAGAGTGAATGGTAATAGCACACTTTACATACAGCCAGGAACTGCACCACGAAAGGGCTCTGTATAGTTGACTTTTAAAGTAGTAGTTGTTGTTTTTTCAATTTCTGAAAAACAAAGTCTGGTATAATAAAATTCTGCTTTCATGTAAAATAACCTGAAATCATCATCACATGTGAAACACCATACTGATTTTAATCTACATCAAAAATAGAACACAGCAATCATATTAACAGCAGTCCAGGGGCCTCATGTACAAACGGTGTGTACGCACAAAAATGTTGCGTACAAACATTTCCGCATTCAAATTGCAATGTATAAAACCTAAACTTGGCGTAAAGCCATTTTCACGGTAGCTCCAACCCTGGCGTACACAAGTTCTCCGCTTGGTTTTGCAAACTGGCAGCACCAAGTGTCAAAGCAGTGCTACGATTCCATTGTGGTTTCCCTTTCTTTTTTTAGATCCACATCCCAGACGCGGCTTTATAAATACACTGAAATTAACTGTGTATAATATACTACTGTTTATTAGTTTAATGCATGTGATTGTAGTTAACCTGTATCAATATGATGGTCCACAGAATGGTCAAACTATTCTAAATACCATAGCTGCTTAGCGTTGTTACACACTGCACCTTTTTCTTATTCATCTTTCAGTTACTCCCGTTAGGGGATGCCACATTGGATCATCTTTTTTCACATTACTCTCACTGCACCACTCAGAGTATTTATATCAGTAGCAGTATGACTGGTAAGGGGAGAGTTAGCCGATATGATGGAGAGAAGGAAGATTGATATATTGTGCATGCAAGAGACTAAATGGAAGGGGAATAAGGCCAGGTGGATTGGAGGTGGATTCAAATTGTTCTACCATGGTGTGGATGGGAGGAGAAATGGGGTAGGAGTTATTCTGAAGGAACAGTATGTCAAGAGTGTTTTGGAGGTGAAAAGAGTGTCAGGCAGAGTAATGATTATGAAGCTGGAAACTGGAGGTATGATGATGAAAGTTGTTAATGCACCGCAACTTGGGTGTGCAATGGGTGAGAAAGAAGATTGTTGGAGTGAGTTGGAAGAAGTGATGAACAGTGTACCGAAGGGACAGAAAGTGGTGATTGGATCGGATTTCAATGGGCATGTTGGTGAAGGGAACAGTGGAGATGAGGAGGTGATGGGTAGGTACAGTGTCAAGGAGAGGAATGAAAAAGGTCAGAGGATAGTGGATTTTGCCAAAAGGATGGACATGGCTGTGGTGAATACGTATTTTAAGAGGGAGGAAAATAGGGTTACGTACAAGAGTGGAGGAAGATGCACACAGGTAGATTATATCCTATGCAGAACAGTTGATCTGAAGGAGACTGAAATCTGCAAAGTGTTGGCAGGGGAAAGTGTAGTTAAGCAAAATAGGATGTTGGTCTGTAGGATAACGTTGGAGATTAAGAAGAGGAAGAGAGGGCAGAGCCAAGGAACAAATGGTGGAAGCTGGAAAAGGAAGACTAGAAGGTTGAGTTTAGAGAGGAGGTGAGACAGGCACTGGGTGGCAGTGAAGAGTTACCAGACAGCTGGGAAACTACAGCAGATGTAGTAAGGGTGACAGCAAGAAGGGTGCTTGGCGTGGCGTGACATCTGGAAAGAGGAAGGAGGAAAAGGAAACCTGGTGGTGGAATGAGGAAATACAGGAGAGTATACAGAGGAAGAGGATGGCAAAGAAGAAGTGGAATAGTCAGAGAGATGAAGAAAGTAGACAAGAGTACAAGAAGATACGTTGCAAGGTGAAGAAAGAGGCGGCGAAGGCTAAAGAAAAGGCGTATGATGAGTTGTATGAGAGGTTGGACACTAAGGAGGGAGAAAAGGACCTGTACTGATTGGCTAGACAGAGGGACCGAGCTGGGAAAGATGTGCAGCAGGTTAAGGTGATAAAGGATAAAGATGGAAATGTACTCACAAGCGAAGAGAGTGTGTTGAGCAGATGCAAAGAGTACTTTGAGAAGCTGATGAATGAAGAGAACGAGAGAGAGAGAAAAGGTTGGATGATGTGGAAATAGTGAATCAGGAAGTGCAACGGATTAGCTAGGAGGAAGTAAGGACAGCTATGAAGTGGATGAAAAATGGAAAGGCCATTGGTCCAGTTGACATACCTATGGAAGCATGGAGGTGTTTAGGAGAGATGGCAGTGGAGTTTTTAACCAGATTGTTTAATGGAATCTTGGAAAGTGAGAGGATGCCTGAAGAGTGGAGAAGAAGTGTACTGGTGCCAATATTTAAGAATAAGGGGGATGTGCAGGACTGCAGTAACTACAGTGGAATAAAACTGATGAGCCACAGCATGAAGTTATTGGAAAGAGTAGTGGAAGCTAGGTTAAGAAGTGAGGTGATGATTAGTGAGCAGCAGAATGGTTTCATACAAAGAAAGAGCACCACAGGTGCAATGTTTGCTCTGAGGATGCTGATGGAGAAGTATAGAGAAGCCCAGAAGGAGTTGCATTGTGTCTTTGTGGACCTGGAGAAAGCATATGACAGGGTGCCTCAAGAGGAGCTGTGGTATTGTATGAGGAAGTCGGGAGTGGCAGAGAAGTAAGTAAGAGTTATACAGGATATGTAAAAGAGAAGTGTGACTGTGGTGAGGTCTGCAGTAGGAGTGATGGATGCATTCAAGTTGGAGGTGGGATTACATCAGGGATCGGCTCTGAGCCCTTTCTTATTTGCAATGGTGATGGACAGGTTGACAGACGAGATTAGACAGGAGTCCCTGTGGACTATTATATTTGCTGATGAAATTGTGATCTGTAGCTATAGTAGGGAGTAGGTTGAGGAGACCCTGGAGAGGTGGAGATATGCTCTAGAGAGGACAGGAATGAAGGTCAGTAGGAACAAGACAGAATACATGTGTGTAAATGAGAGGGAGGTCAGTGGAATGGTGAGGAGGCAGGGAGTAGAGTTGGTGAAGGTGGATGAGTTTAAACACTTGGGATCAACAGTACAGAGTAATGGGATTGTGCTGGCAGGGTGGAATGGGTGGAGAAGAGTGTCAGGAGTAATCTCTGATCTGGAAGGATAAAAGCTGACACACAAACGCTGGTGAGTCTGCCTTCTTTGTATCTCACTGTCACTTGATTTTTTTTTTTATTCAGTTTTATTGAGTGTTCCTGCTTATGCTGAATTAGTATGCAGCTTATAGTCTATGATGTCAAAGCCGCACTAACAAAAAAAAAAACAAAAAAACAGACATAGGTATATATGATATTTGGAATTATTCGTTTTTTGACTTGTATAGTGCATTTCGGAAAACATTGTGGCACGGATGCAACATTATTCATATTATTCATATTCATTTGCATAACATCTTGCAGTTGTAATCAGTGACTGCGTGTTTTTTTTATCCCCCGATCTTGCCAGTCTCCACGTTGCTGTATGGTGGTGTTTCTTTTGTACTAAAGGACATGCAGAAGGAAGAATAGTACAGAGAGGTCAATTCAGTGCTATATGCAATCATCAAATTCAAATGTTAACAGTTCACACACACGCAAGGACCGCCCTTCCTACATTTACGACATGTGTACCTTTTGCAGTGTACACACTTCTCTCTGTGCTGTGGTTTTTATTATTTGAACCTTTTGTGAAAGTGTTTATTTCATCTTTGGACTTCAGGCTTCACACATTATATAGTTTATGCCAACATTTTGTCATTTACTACTAAAATATGAAAAACATTTCTGTTTTAACAATGTGTTTACACAGATTATTGTAGAAACGGAACACACATGAAATGCATGTGTTCCAAATAATGATCTATTATTTCCACTCTAAAACTCCAGCACTTCACTCCCAGATAATCAAGGCATGAGCTGGGAGAACTTTGTGCACGTTCTGCGGCGGTGGTGGGGATGGAATATCAGGCTACTTAAAACAGAGAATTAGAAATACTGTTGCAAGGCTAAAGCAAACTGGTTGGAGTAAGCAATCATTTGTCTGTTGAACAGTTATTTTTGTTGTCTTAAATGCAAGTAGGGTCAGGGCTGTCTTCTAAAAAGGTCACAGTCTTCTTCAGGTGATCACCATGTGATGGGGTTCAACCTGTTGCTCGTACTGTCAAAGCCACCCTTGGGTGTGTTACAGTCTAGGATTGTGCTAGGACTGCTGCTACTTATGGTATTTACTGATTTTTGCTTAGCCTTATATAGACCAGCAGCAGCTGCAGTGCCTGCTACAACTATAACTCCTGTATAATGAAGAAGATGTACTTAGCCGCCTCCTCACAAACATCACTCTTCTCCTTTTCTGAGTCTTCAGTTCTAACACAGTCATGTTGTGCGTTGCTGCCAATAATTAAAAGTGGCATCACAGTCTATGGCACCATGGCACCTACTGTACCAGACTCTGGGCCGAAGACAGGATAGACTTTTCCCAGAGAAGTAAACCCATATCCTGGATGATTTGGTACAGATCCCTGAGACCCAATGGTTCAGAAGAGACAAAGTTTATGTGTCATGCAATGCTACAGCTGTTTATTTTTGAATGGGTGGTTCCAGCATTTTCTTTTTTTGAAGGCTTGCTAACAGCACTCCACAGGCATAGACCCAAGCTCTTGAGAAGATCACTTGGTGCTGTAGTGCTGGACTCATTTTTGAAGACACAATCAGAGCACTGGTAGCACTTGACTTTATAATTTTCTTAGACCATCCCACTAGTGTTCCTTCTGCTATGTGTAATGGTGGGAACTAAGTGGTCAAGATTTTGCAAGAATTTTTCTGCATTCTCAGTCAGCTGCTGCTTAAGAGTAAATAAAATTGAATATCTAACTATAAACCTCAGTACCATTAGATGATGTCTTAGACCCATTTTCTTCAGCTGCAAAGCATACACTACATCTTTAACTCGGAAAAAATGAAGTACATAATTAACATAGAAGAATGCCATTGTTCAAGTTAGCAACCTCACTTATTGTTATTATGGCAGTAAGAATGTCTCATCCAGTCCAAAAGTAACAAACAATCAAAATGTATTAAATTAGAAAAAAGCCATCTCAAAAAAAAACTCATCATAAAATCTCTTTAGTATTAAAACGTGGGCTGATATGTCATAATATATTTCACTTCTATATTTTGAGCTACGAACCTTAAGCTTGTATAATCTATTGGAATGTTGTTGTTGTTGTTAATGGAGAGCACGTTATAAGAAGCTGCTAATGAAAAAATAACTTTCACTCTTCAGAAATATGCTGATCACAAGTAACGGGAGTTAAACTGCATTTTTGCTGTGCCAAATGTTTAACTGACTGCATAGAATAATTGCTGGAAAGAGTGAAAAATGTAATTTAAATATTACCTCTTTGTTCTCTTTTCCCTGAAACACATTCTACAGTGAAATAAGTATCTAACACTGGAAGCACATGGTTCTGGAGCAAAGTAAACCTTGAAGCTAAACCTAGGTACAACAGCCATACCACATGCACTTCAGAAGAGGTAATCGACCTGAACAGAAGTATATTTGGACATGGCCACAACATTGATGGAAGACCATCTTAAAAAAAAGCTTGGGTTGCTGGTGAGGCAATTAGGGTGTGCTTACCCTATGATCTGTATGTGGAGTCCAGTGCAGTGACAGGGACAGTGTGCTGTAAAAATGGTGCTGCCCTTCAGATGGGTCATAAATTGAGGTCCTGACTCTCTGTGGTCATACAAGATCCCTGGGCATCCTTCAAAAAGTTTAGAGTGTATCCTAATGTGTTAACTAAATTGCCCATCATGTCCTTATTCATTTTGTCCCCCTAATCATCACTTGTTTCTGATTATCTCTCTTAATCCCTTTACTAAGCAATTGCTAATGTGTGGTGGGTGTACAGATGCAAAATGGCTACAGTTGCATTACCAGGTGGGTGCTACACATTGGTGGCTGAAGTGGCTCCCAACTCTTGATGTAAAGCTCTTTGAGTAGTGATAAAAGTGGAATATAAAATGTAATTAAGTATATAGGCACTGTACTGCCCAAAATTGCAAAGTGCCAGATTGAATGGAAACACAAAATCATACAGATTATTATACATAAGTGAGGAGATTTTCTGTGATGCCTTGTTCTTATATTGTATTGTATTTTTATTTGTAAAACACAAAACTAAATTCTCATTGAGCTACAGTAAAATTGTCATTGACTATGGTGTGAACAAATGCGGGTGAGTGTATGCTCTGATATACAGTAGTATTTCAATATGACAGATGGAACAAGTAATCATGGGTTATGTTGAATGTTAAGTAAAGGCAGAAGTTCCAGAAACATACAAAAATCCAGATTAAGTGCTAGTCCATCTTACTAGGGAAGTCACATGAGCTTTAGACAAGCACTAGGAAGGCCACATTTATATTTGATCATTCTAGGAGTTTCTAGGAGAACTCTGAGGAGTATATGAAATACACAGGCAATTTTAACATTTGCGCCAAATTCAGATGAATTAATTAAACTACCAATGCTAAACAAGTTGTTCTCATTAATGAAATGCAAACAAACCTCTTGCCCCTGAGGTAAACTTTTCACCTTAACCTCTCCTTTTCAAAAAGGAAAATAAAAACAGAAAGGAGACATTCCAAAAAGGAATCATCCCTTAACTGTAAGCCAGTCCATTGCAAGGCACACTCATACATATTAGAACTCACACAGTGTCAGTCTGTGGCAGCTATTTAATATGCATATGAAACTATAAAGAGAAAGCTGAAAGAGAAAGGAGTGCAATGCAGTTTAAGATCACAAAATGCACATTGTTATTGTATGTTTAAAACATGTAATATAAAATTGAGTACGACAAAAAAAAAAACCTATTTCTATATACGTATATATTCCATAAACAGAAAAAATGTATATAAGTGCATTTTGAAAAATTAATTTACCAAATAGAATGCTATCACTAAAGACTGGTACTAATAAAAGAAATGGTTAATAATAATCTTATATATAAATTTCTACGCATGGAAGTGTGTCTGTCTGTCCGGCCAGGAAGTGCGATGCTACAGCATGAAGCTCAAAGAGCTGGCAAGGAGGCCCCAAGTTAATGAGTCGGAAGAAGAAGAATGTACGAGGCTACAGCATGAGGCTGAAAGAAAGCGACTCTGTCGCCAAAGTGAAACCACCAACGAAAGATAAACGAGAAAGAAACTCACTTAGCCGCTGATAGACAAGAGGGGCAAGCACATCTGCAAAACAAAACCGCCGACTCTGCATTTCAATTTTTTTCTGACAATTTCAATAGCTTCCAGGAGCCAGGGCTTTTTACAGCATAGGATTACACAGCTAGTAAAAATGATAATGATGATGAATTACATACCAGTACCATGCTTCAAGAAAAACATCAACCATGAACAGAACATCGGCCTACTACGGTCATGCACATATACAAACCTCAACACATGACCAAATTACAGTTTTCTACCTGTGCCTCTTTTGGCATGTGGTAGAAAAAATGGAAGTAGCCAGATAAACCCCATGCAGAAATAAGAAGGATGTGAAACCTATTGCACAGGCAATGCCTAACAAATGACTGGAACTCCGAAGCTGTGAAATAGCAGCAACAAAAACTGTGTCACTATAGTGATCCCAATATCCAACACTGTATAATTCATGAGATGTACTTAAATCTTGTTTTACAACATCACAATATATTTGGGACTCTTGTGGAAACACAAGGTCCTACATCAATTTAGTCTTTGTCTTCAGTACATGTGAGCATCATACTGAAGGCTATACTACTGGACATGTGGACCATATATAACTGTCATTGGACAATTTTGTTTTTTACCTCTATAGCTCTAAATATATTTACTTAATAAATCCATAAAATATACTGTAACTATATGTCTTGAAAGGCATTCAGAGACTTGTGTAAACAAACAGCTGCAAAAATTCGAAATTACTTGGATTTCTGTATTAATTATACAAATGTGCTTTGATCTTCAACTTGCATCATCTATCAGAATGATAGAGAAACACAATCTGCTTAAACTAACCAAACATAAACAATTGTACATCTTCTTCTGAATACTGAACACATTATTTAAACTCTAGAAAATTACCTGTTTCAGTTCATTGATATTTCTGGGGTTCTTTGCATGAAAACTCTCCTTAAGACAGGACACCGCATATATACAGTATAGCACATTGCCTTAAAATGGCCAACAGTATTATTAAAGGCCTTGGTCATCCTGCACAAAACCTATTTCCTCATACTCTGCCCTGGGAATGATACAGGGTTATTAGAAATTGGACCACTCAATTCAGAAAATATTTTTATCCACAGGGGTAAGTCTTGAAATGTATATATCATTTGGTACAGCAATTAATCTAATATATTGTATTCACTGTCTTTTGCTGATATTGTATGATCTTTACTAGTCTGTAAGACTACTCAAGTGAGAATTCCATTCTGCTATGTAATAAATCTAAACTTGAATGTAAAAATTATTATTTTTTTTTATTTTGGTTCAATACACTTTGTTAATCCATCAATCAACCTGTAATATCCTAATGACAGGGTCACGGGGGTCTGCTGGAGCTAATCCCAGCCAACACAGGGAGCATGGCAGGAAACAAACCCCGGGCAGGGCGCCAGCCCACCGCAGGGCACACACACTAGGGACAATTTAGAATCACCAATGCACCTACCCTGCATGTCTTTGGGCTGTGGGAGGAAACCAGAGCACCCAGATGAAACCCACGCAGACACTGGGAGAACATGCAAACTCCACGCAGGGAGGACCCGGGAAGTGAACCCGGGTCTCCTAACTGTGAGCCAGCAGCACTACCCACTGCGCCACCGCACCACCCCCTTTGTAAATCCCCAAAGGGATATTGTCTTTTCGCATGACCTTTGGGGGTCATGGATGGAAGAACTGGATTTACTATGAAAAAGTAAAAAAATGAGGCATGCCTTTTTTTGTTGTGTGGTGATGATGATCATTCTATTTCCAACTTGAAAGTGTGAATAACTCAGCCACATTAGTATACTTTTCTATTTGTAGGAGAATCGCTTCTGAAAATTTAAATTAATAACTGACATAATTTGTTTATTTAAGTGCATGAAAAATTATATGATACTTTTTCTTGATAACTTTCACACGGTATTGATGCTAAGCAATTCATTTATACTGAGTCCAAAATTTTCTTTTACAAAAAGTTTGGCAAACAAAGACCATGTAATCTGAGGGCATTAACACTGTATTTACAGTAATACTGTTCATCAAGTAAAGGACTTGCTGAGGGTCTAGTGAAGTATTGCAATTGTGAATAAAAATGTTAAGAATAATCTTTTGAAGTGGGAAATTTATTAATATTTTTAAACGTACACTTTTCAAAAGTATTCCCAATTAACAATACTGAAACAGTAGGAAGAGAGCTCAGTTTTATTTTAAATACGTGAAATAAACAAATTGTCTCCTCAGATTTAAATTAAGAAAAATATACCAAAACAAAGGATATCTAAAGATGCAAGTTGATCAATGAGTGTTAATCTGCTGTACCTATATTTAACAAAAATAATTTTGAGCTTCCTAACTGAACCAGAATCAACTTAATATACACTCTCAAAAACTGGCAGCAGTTCCTTTATAGTACACCTGATGTCTCTACAGCTCTGTAACTTGTAAATTAAATCAGCAAATTCCTTTCAAATGACATTAGACAGCTGTAAGTTAAACAGTGAGCTTCTCAAACCTGAAAGCCATCAGTCTACAACATTAACCACCACTATTGCTGTCAAAGTTCTGGTAAGGATAATAGCCACAGTGGTTCTCAAAATAAAAAATGGGGGAGAGGGCCATGTGCATGCATCCACTTCTTTTTGTAAAGTAATTTTTTTACATAAAATATTTACTTGATCAAATATAATACACAATAAATATGGACCTGATCCATTTACTTAAGTTAAACATATTAAGTACCGCAACTACAAAAACAAAGAAACAGATTTCTATTATTATTAAATGTTAATATTACAGTAGTAGAATTGACTTTTATTTTAATATTTAACATATGTTCCAGTAAAGCTGTGCCAGAAGACATATCAATTATAATATAGACTCTTGCAGTTGTACTAAAAGCAAAGCTGTAACTGACTTAGCACAATCTTCTACTTATACTTTTCATGCACATACAAGACTCCTATTCTCTGTTGTGAATAGGAGGGGAAAAAGTGGGTGGGATCAAGTTGCACTCCACACAAAGTGAAATTACCAAAGACATGTCTAACCATGACCTTTAACGTGAGCACTCAAGGCCCAGAGAGGCTCAATGTAAAAGCAGAAACATTTTCATCTATATAAAGTTTCACTTATAATCTGCTGAAACTCACTCTGTGATACTTTTGCAAACAATGGGATGCAGTCAGTGCCAATGTTAATGATTCCATGGTCTACAACCTGAGCAGTGGCACAAACTCTATTCAATGCAACAGATATTAAATTCCAAGAAGTATTTACCCTGTCACCCAGAATTAGTCTGTATACTGTAAGATTAAGAACATATAAAATTACAGTGTACTTACAAATATATATAATTAAAGATGGATTTCATTAAAACACAGTGGTTAGCACTGCTGACTTACACCCCCCAGAAACTTGGCTTCACATTCTAGCCCCTGGGGACTGTAGTTACACCCAGGTACCAAAGTTTCCTACTGTATCCCATAGATGTCATAGTGAAGGTTACTGGCTAGGTAAGCAAGTAATGCTGTATGAGTGAGTAAGTGCTCTACAACAGATTAGAATCTTGTCCTGGGCCAACATCTGACTTGCATCCAGATCCACTCACTGCACTTTGAAGGATTATAAAAAAAGATAGATTTTATTAACTAATCATACTGTATAATTTAATCAGCTATCCAGCAATTAATAATGTTTTTTTGGCTTTTTGTTGCACTATACACTGTATTTGAAACCCTAACACCCTATTGCACAATATTACATTTATTTTTCTCCCTGCTTCTTTTGAAGTCCCTCAAGTCAAGGTCGCCCTCATATACCTTGTTACATGGTAGCTTCTCATTGACACCTTTATCTTAAGAACTGTTTAAAATAAATAAAAAAGTGAATGTTCTTCTTGATTCATGAAGAATTTAGTTGCAGGCTAGATAAGCATGTATACAAATCAACTTTTACTGCATACTACATCTGTACAATAACAATATGCATCACACTTTTTTTGTGAAATCTAACTAGCAAATAAGAGATGCCTTTAAACTTTAACATAAATATTCTTTTGTTTTTCAAAGAAGTTTCTTTTTATTGTAGAAACGAATTCTAGCCTCTGAACAAACAACTTAAAAGCCCAGTTTTGCCTCAAACAACTTTGGAACTCATAGAGCATTATAAGCATAAAAAATAAATGACTGTGAATGAACCATTAGGAGCTAAAATACTGTTTTTTGCCCTGTTATGTACATGTTGTTTTACACTGTACCCCTGCAGTACTTATTTCCTAATTTGTTTCCACTAACTATAATCTACTGTATAACCAAATAAATAAAACAAATCAGCTTCACAGATGAAATGACAAACTTTCTGATAATAACTATCAATAAATTACGATATGAAACAATCTCAGCTTACCTCTTGAAGACAGCACAACTGGATCAGACCGCATTGTTTATAAAAATACAAAAATGAATGCCCAGTGAAGTAAAAACTCTGTGCTCAGTCACTAAAACTCATTAATTCCAGACTTTTAAAAGACCAACAGCAGGCCTTCACTTTCTTGATTTAGGTATCCTTCACCTTTCTACATTACATTCTCAGCACTCCGTTTTTTTTAGAAACATTCCCAGGTAACCTGTATCCTTTGTTCTTCACAGTATTTTCTCCATAGTGTCTCACTCGATAAATGACATGTAGATCAACACCAGGCTTGCCCTGCCTTGCATGCTCTTTTACAAGTTGCCTTTTCAGCGGAGAGAGAGAGAGAGAGAGAAAGAGAGAGAGAGACACGGGCAAAGGCAGAGCCTCATATGTTCCGTTCGCAGAATGAAAGAAAAAAAAAAAAACTTGTCTGCGATCTAAACCACACTGCCTGACCAATCTACTCCTCCAAATCCCAATAGCAGATGGGGTTCAGAATGTGCTAACCACCCCTGGGGAGGAGGGGATCAGCAACTTATGGTAATGAAAGGTAATTAAGGCACAGCCTAAAATCTTAAGAGGGCCAGCCCTCCCTCCTAATCAAGGAACCTATTGTTATGTGGCTGTCTGCATCCTAAGAACAAAGCATTTCAGGCCAGGCAAAAGTGTTCAAAGAGAAAAACAGAAATTGAAACATAAGGTTACCGCAATCAACCCCTCCCCCACCCTCCTGCCGACCCCCTTTCCTTTCCTCATTCCTAACAAAGTCTTAAATGATTAGCATTTTAAAACTTTTAAACATTATCTAGTGAATCAGACCTTATCAGCACAGTCAACAGTCTGTGTTTTTTTCTCTACAAGGGACCTGGCTGTTTCTTTTCAGAGAATGTCTTATTCAGATATTAAATTATATGCTTACCACTAGGCAACCATTTGCTTTTCATGTATCCAAAGTATATTGTATAGCATTTTACAATTTTATTGCTTTGAACTATACAGCCTTGTAATATGCTCTGTAAAAGATGCCATATAAAACAAACCGTGACTGATTGAACTGACGGGCTTTTATTTTATTTATACACTGTTTAATTGGTATTCTTATGTATTACTCCATCATCAAAATATTAAATCTACTAAATATTTTTGAGTTACCACTTTATTCGGAACACTTCGCTGATGTTAGATTGTTCCTATAGTTATCTTATAAAATTACAAATTGGGACATGGACTCGGGAAGGTGTAGCATAGGGATGGTGGCCCATCTCGATTCCATATACAGTATATAAGAACTCCATAAAAAAAGCTGGTGGTACATTTGTACTCTAAACAGCTTTTTCCATCTTATCTTATTAATGCTCAACTGGACTCAGTAAAATATTCCAAGTCCTTCATAGACTTGTATATCAGGCTTTATTCTGCTGGAAAAAAAAAACATGAAGATAGATACACTAGTGCCATGAAAAGATGTGTTTGATGTTATTGTACTCCTTTACATTGAAATGTTGTTCTGTTCAAATGAAAGTACAAAAACACCCCTGACTGTTAAACCATCAGCAGTTACTTGCACTGCCCATACACAATAAGACTGCTAAACTAAGTTAACCATTATGCCCTCCCTACATGTTTGCTGATTAATCAGATCCATACTTCACTGATACTGTTTTTCAACAAAAAAGATTAACTAAGGTTATCAGCAAATTATGCTAATGTGACTTCCTTGGATTCCAATGTAAAGACAATGGTTTCCTAAAAGTTAGAAATGACAGATGAGTCTAATATATTGAATGTAAACTTAGATCTAAAGCAAATAAATACATAAAAACATAACTAACTTTCAAATAATAGAGTGAGAAAGCTTTACAACTTTAAGAAAGAGACTTATGTACTAACTAGGACAAATTCTATTTTTACTGTAGATAACATGGAAGGTGTCATTAAAATGTATGACAAAAAATTTTTAATACATGTTTAATACAGTATACTTTATTTCTTTCTTTTTTTTTTAAGAAACGGGAGAATAATTTCATTGCAAAATTAAGCCAGAAACAAACAACTGTATTATGGAATTAACTTAGCTGTGACTGGTATTTCCCAGTTAATTCGTTTTCAAAAGCATGAGGACAGTGCCCCATTGGCATGTAAACAGATGTTCTCTTTTCTTTCAAGGTAGGAAATTATACTTAAAAAGAAGGCAGCTCCATCAAACCCGAAGATGACCTGTATATAACTAATGCTCATAGCAGTTTATACATTCCTGACCTATAATTAAGCTCCAGAAAGCCCTTGATCACTCCCAGCACTGAGACAAACTATCATTTAATCTGCAATCACCAGATCTCAGCTTTTCTTTAGGAATCCATATAGGATTAAATTGCAGTCCTATAAATCACTCTTCGTGTCTCCTGTTTCAGGTCATTCAAAGCACAGCACTATGTGCATATGTGCTGTTTAAAAGTGACTTGAGACACATCCATCTTAAGATCTGTTTAAAAGTAATTTTTCATTTATAGCCCTTGGCAGACAAGTATTTGAGAATACTTTGATGAATTTATCACAGCACGCTAGTTAAAACAAGACAGCAGATTACTTGCCAGTTTACTCACTGTTATTCTATAGTTTGAAATTGTGAACTTACACAAATCATATTTATTTCCTTTAAGAAAAAAAACGTAACTGATCATAAATATAATACCAAAATTTTTCATAAAGTCAAAAAAAAGATATTTAATATTTACCAATAACCCAGATGATTACATACTACTACTGTGTAATTTTATTAATTTACCACTTTTACTTTATTGATTTACTATTGCTAAAACTGCTATTAAAATATTTTATGGAAAAATCAAAACTGGCAATCACTCCTTCCAATCTATGAAATCTATGAAAACTGGCATGACTATATATAAATATGATAAACGGCCTTATGGAAACAAAAATTCAAAATATGACATGATTGTACAGCAGGGGCCCCCAACTCCAGGTCCTAGAGGGCTGCTTTCATTCTAACCCTTTTCTTAATTAGTGACATGTTTTCATTGCTAATTAACTTCTTTTGAATAAATTTTAATTTACTTGTTCTTTAAGTTTTGTTAACCTGAATTTCTTCATCATTCCTCAGAATTGCTTCATTTCTTTCCTTAAATGGCACTCAACAGAAATGAGTGAGCCAACAGAAGACCAAGTTAAGTCAGGGCCTCAAACGTCAACCAATTTCACGTTCTATCTTTCAAATCTTACTACTAATTAAACCTGTTCTTTAATTCCATGGCTTGTTGCTGCTCTCATTGTGCAATAGCAGACATTTCCAAAATTGCTGATTTTCTCTTTTCTAAGAGCACTGTTAAAATTTTTGTTAAAATTTTTTTTTGATCTGAGCATATGAACTTTCCTGAGACCTTCGTCCTTCTTTATTTTCAGATATTTTGTGATGGACATAGTTTGCTGGTCATGTTTTAGCTCATTTTGTATCGCATTATTGTTAGGCTGCTAATTAAGGAAAAAAAAACAAAGGGTCTGAGTCTTCAATAGCAAGTCAATTAAAATTAATTAAAACAAAGTTAATTAGCAGCAAAAACAGGTCGCTGATTAAGAAAAGTGTTAGAATGAAAACCTGCATCCACAGCGGCCCTCCAAGACTGGAGTTGGGGACCCCGTTTTACAATATTGGTGGGAATAAGGAAGAGTATATGGTACAAAATAAACAACAAAAAAATCAATGCTTGTGTTGTTCATGTTGTTTGCTGGGGCGGGGATTGCAGGTGAGGGTTATAGGTGCATGATGTTTCTCAATCATACACAGAACTATATTGTCATGAGATAAGTGCTACTGACAGGGGTACTCATGAAGAAAGGGTCTAAGAAGAGGTAGCAAACAAAGAACAATCTATAAATGACTATCATGAAAGTTTCAATTAAATCCAACACCAGCCCATATAGAAGAGGAATACCATGTGGGTCATGCAGCCTGACTGAGCTTGGTCCAGAAAAGCTGAGTGCTTCTGTCATATGGACTCACCACTCATACATATTCATATATAGAAGACCTTAGCAATAGGATATGAAAAGTGACTTCTCTGGTGGGGAAGAAGTTGAAACTCAAAAAGGAGGCTCAAATCACCAACTACATATAGCTGGACTCTACTGTATATGCATAACACTGGCAACAGCCAGACTCTTCAATCAAGGTGACTTCTTTTTCCTACTCTGGAGCTGCCCCATGTGAAAAGCCTCAAATGGGGGTGGGGATACTGACAATGCCCTAGCTGATGCCCAAGAGTTATAGGTTGCTCTTGTAGTCGAGCAAGTCACCTTTATGTGAATGGGAGATAGGAAAACAATTGATTGTTGTTTGCTTGTATGCAGCAAACAATTAATATGTATTTAGTTACTTTAGTGGCTCTGGATTCAGTGCTTAAAGAAAACTAATCAGAGACTATGTAGTCCTATGTCGAGATATCAACACTGGATACCTGGAGGTGTGTAACTAGGAGCTCTAGATACACACACCAAGTTCTTCA
This sequence comes from Polypterus bichir lapradei, assembly GCA_026402145.1. Classification (NCBI taxonomy): domain Eukaryota; kingdom Metazoa; phylum Chordata; class Cladistia; order Polypteriformes; family Polypteridae; genus Polypterus; species Polypterus bichir. Next base: position 43,713,474 of record JANRMT010062808.1, read on the forward strand.
CCCTATTACAGGGTGAACACAGCAATCCTCCTCACAGTCTCATACTTTTAGTTGTCACCCATAGCTTATGCCCACATATGAGGATCGGGACGAAGACTGATGAAAGAATTAATTGTGGATTTACCACAATGTTTTGATACAATATTCAAAAATCTTTGGTTTGCTGCAACAATTTATTAGTCAGTCTTACCTTGACTCCTAAATACAGGAAGTGATCCACTTAGGACAGCTGCCTACAGGGAACAATCTATTTGTTTCTTGGAAAAGACCATGACCCCAGTTTTTGAGGTGGCAGTTCTCATCCCAGCCACATCAAACTCTGTTGTGAATCATTACATTACACACCAAAGACCACAATGCACAGATGCAACCCTTACATTTCCAAACTGGACCACTGTTCTACAAGCAGGACTGAATACACATGACTTCTCCTAGACCTGAGGTTCTGCTATCAATGGGAATCTCCATTCCATCACCCTTTGCATAGTTTCTTTTTCCCCAGGAAGTGGGATGTTTCTATAACTAAAAGACACCTTCTTGTTCCCTCTTCTCAAAATTGGAGTCCAGCACCTCAATCCGCCCATCCTAAGATACCATCCATTCTTCCATGCAACATAGTTGAGGGGGGTTTGCCAAAACATTCCCCCAATATCCAGTGCTTTCAGCATTTCTGGTCAGATTTTATCCACCCCATTGCCCCTAAAGACCTTTTAATCAACACATCTCCCTCAACTAAAGAGAAAGATGCAGTCCCAATCAATATTTCTGGCACTACTTCCTTCAAATAGGATTTATCCACCAGTTTTAAAAATTTCTAAAAGTCCAGACTCTCACTCAGACTCCCAACAGTATCTTCTGTAAAGGTTATCTCAAACTGAGTCAGTCAACATTCCCAGCCAGCTCCAGCTCTAGGCCAAAATGGCATATTTGACAGACAGCTTTATTAAAAGACATTTGCAAAGTCAGGCTACAGTATAACTGTTGACATACAGTTTTTCAGATGAGGATAGTTAGGTTAAGTGAATAGCTCAGGATCAGACAATGAAATAGTATTGACATTTAAACTAACATATCTATGATTTAAGTAAAAACACTGCAGCCAATATACCACACTGCTTGAAGGATAAAACATGACTGTCAAAAATGCCACAATCATCTTATAAAGGAACACACTTTGTATCTTATAAAAGATTAAAAGTCAAATACTAAGAGCACAGGAGCCAAGCACCTTAGGCTCATATAAATAGCCTATGAGGAAAGTTAATAAAGAAAAAACAGATAACTTACATACCACACAATTAGAACAAAGCTGTCAAAGTTAAGCATTTAAAACATGCTGTGGCTTGTGTGTGTTCCAGTATTTTCTGGAATACTTTTATGTAATAATACTTCAGTAAAAATACATGGGATTGGGATTTTGTGAGCATACACCTGAATGACTTGAAATGGGATTATGAAACTCAAGAAATATAAGATTTTCCAGCATTGCTCACGATAGACGCTTATTCTATCAGAAACTTTGTTATCACCCTTCAGCAAGAAAACATGAGATTAAAAATTTTACTCGGTCATCGTTACAAAATTTTACTCAGCCATCGCTACAAACTATATAGGGTAAGTAACATATTTAAAAAAAAACATTTTTAGTTGCATATTCCTTTAAATCTATTGTCTATGAAGTCAGCAGACAGATTGGGAGAGCATGGGGGGTCATGTCGTCACTGGAACGGGGTGTGTGGTGCTATCAATATCTATGCAAAAGTCTTTAGAGTCTTGGTGCTTCAGGTATTGCTATATGGTTGTGAGACATGGACGCTATCTAGTGACCTGAGATGAAGACTGGACTCCTTTGTACTGTGTCTCTTTGGAGAAACCTTGGGTACCGCTGGCTTGACTTTGTGTCGAATAAGCAGTTGCTCACAGAGACCCAAATAAGACACATTACCTGCATTGTGAGGGAGCATCAGTTATGGCACTACAGCCATGTGGGGCGATTTCCAAAGGGTGATCCAGCTCACAGGATCCTCATTGTTGAGGATCCGAGTGGATGGACCAGGCCAAGAAGGCAGCCACATAACACCTGGCTGTGTCAGTTAGGCAGTCATTTCCGAGGGGTGGGACTGGACTGCGTGTATTCCCGTTTCGTTGTGTGGTGGATGAGGCAACACACTATACCAGTGCATGCTCTCCAACCTGACCTGACTGGATTCCTTTAAAACTCATGGCTGAGTACTCAATTTCTATCTTCCAATCACAGCATGACCCTAAGAAAGTAATTTAACCTATGTCAACTATAAATAACACATCTAAATATGTAATATTCGATCATTTTTCTTAATAAATAAATGACCAAGTATAATATTTTTGTCTCATTTGTTTAACTGGTTTCTCTTTATCTACTTTTAGGACTTGAGTGAAAATATGATGATGTTTTAGGTCATATTTATGCAGAAATATTGAAAATTCTAAAGAGTTCACAAACTTTCAAGCACAACTGTAACTGTAATATGGAATGATTTTGCAAGGTACCCTGGCAAAAGCACTTACTATAATAAATAATAAAATAAATGACACAAGGAGAGGAAATATAATGGAAATGGTCTCTTCCTACCACTGGAGGTTTTTTCTCAAACTACCAACTTTAAGGGGCTTAAATCCACCTCGGGCAACTGGACTCATTCACACACCTAGCTAAGTCAATGAACATAATAAACTTAAAGTGACATGAAGGATATAACAAAGTTCCAGTCAAGCTCCATAATCACTTCTTAGGTTAGGGGCAGTATTTACTTAGTGTTAGGGACACAAAGCAAGGTCTTTCCAGAGTAGCTCTTTTAAGGTAGCCTGCCCCAATAGGGCAAAATGCTTCAATGTGCTGCCATCTAAAAGGTTAGAAAATGATATCTGACCTACTGCACAGCCTCACTTCCCCCAGTCCTAAATATTCTGGAATCCCTTCTTCCATATATTTGCTATATAGGGTGGTCCAGATCTAATTATGCAATTTTTATTACACTATAACTTATTAAGTTTATTACATAGAAAATCACCTGAAAAATCCCAGACCATCGAGAAGTGTGTGAACTGACGACATGAAGAATCGTCTTTGTGCCGAACTGGAATCGTCCCCGCATAAATCAAAGTCATCCAGATGACCTGGATCTACATAATTAGATCTGGACCACCCTGTATAATCTGATCTCCTTGCCAACCAACCACTGGCTCACTCCCTCTCTCTCTATCTCTCTCTTTCAGTTTATAATTCAGTTTAGCTCATTTTATTAAAGTGGTCATCACTGGCTTCATCATTGTGAGCACTTTCACTTGTTTACAAGTATAGTTTTTTTACAGTACATTAACATTAAGCACCTTGAGCATGGAAAAGGCACTATATAACTAAAATGTATTATTATTATTATTAGCTGAATTAGTTCTTGGAAACCTATAATTATACTACCAGGCCATACTACCAGCTAATGAGGTTATTCTTTCCAAAGTGGCATTTAATTTGTATCATTCATGGCAGTTTTTTCTAACTTTCTCTGTCTCTATCACTTCACTTAGGGTCCCACTTGGAACTGCCAAAAGGGTGTCAGTCCAGGGATGCCCAGGTGCATTCCCAGATATGCTAGTGAGCCCACTTCAACTACTAAGGTCTAGATGGACACTGTCCCTTACAGACATGAGGGCTATCTGAGTTTACTCCAGGCATTATTGTATGAATGGCAAGACAGTATTTTTCCCATTTTACTGAGGACAGATGATGACTGTTTTAATTTGTAGGTACACTTTGAATTAAGAAAAACCTGACACACTTTGGAAAAACTATTTTCATTTTGAATGTTATATAATAAAATCATTCAGCATGTCTGGGGTGGAACAGTGTTACACTGGTCCCACCTTTGGTCGTTGAATCACCCCCAGCAGACATCACATGAAATTTTATTATCCAATTACACTGTGTTTTCTCAGGATGCTCAGTTCTAATTAAATTTATATTTTGCTCTCTTTCTTTCTCTTCAGACACAAACTATTTTCAGAAACACTACCTTGTATTCCTCCTGGCAAAAGCCAATAGTTATTAAGTTTCTAGGACTGTACCATTTCCAGAGTAATGTGAATGATGCTTAACAGAAAGATCACTTAAAGGCTCCCATTTAGTCATAAGACAGGCAGTTGAGGATTCAAACAAACAGTTTCCTGCCATATTTAGTTTAATATATCCATTGTCACGCACGCGCGAGTAGGAGATCGCGGACGGATCTACACACACCTGAAAAGGTATTCGTCGGCAGGGAATGGCGGGGTACTAACTTTCTCCCTCTTATTTCTTGCAGGAAAAAAGACGCTCCGCCACCCTAAACCAACTCCGACCGCAGTACGGTTACTTCCGCCCTTCCTCCGCCATCTTGCCTTGACGTCATCACTCCCATCCTCCCTCACGGCTCCTTCCCAGCATTCCTCCACTTCCGGCTCCTCCCTAATAAAATGGCCGCCGACGCCATGTTTGGCGTCGCGTGTATGAACTGTTTGTTTATATATTTTTGACCGTGTTTTTTTGATTATTGTGGAGCGCAAACAATATACGGGGCCGGGAAACCCCAAACCTTTATGTTGTGTACTCCTGAGTCTTTTACACCATGTAATAATATGTTTAAAGATCAATTCTTTGCTAATTGTTGTTAGTATTACACTGTACACCCTATTAACTGTGGGTGAGAAAACTGCTAGATACTGGTGCAATATTTGGGGTTCTAAGCCTGACAGAACTGGATGGGGCAAGGCTTAGGATGTGGCTAGTTGTCATCTCCAGGCAATGGCAGAAGTGCTGTGGAGAGAACAAGAGACACAGTTGGCAACAGCGCCCCCTCCTGCCTGACAGTGGTATTACTTGGCTTATGTAAGCCATCCAGGTTGTCCCTAAGCCTACATGTGTGACAACCCTAAATAACCCTACTTTACCTGAGAAACACTTCATCAGTTTTTTTTGTGAATTCAGTCTACCCTCAAGCATTATCCAGATCTGAAGAAGATAAATTAAATGAGGCTTTCAAAAGTCACAATTTTTTTTTATCTTTGATCATGTCTTACAAAACAAAATCAGATAGACAATACAATGTGGTAATGTCCTGCTGCCATCAGAAGTCCTGTGTTATCTTATCTATATGCTGCACCACTGAGGATTTTCAGCATTCTGCAGCATTACACTGTAGAAGTAGCTCTAATTACCTAAATTTAAAAAAGATTGAAATTCATGCTTGTGCAAGAAACATCGAGTTTTCCACTCCTTTTTGTACATTCTTGCTTTTTAATAAATAACAGGCTCCACAGTTCATATAGTCTATAAATTTCTGACATCATTGGTGAAGAATAACAACAAAAGTGCAGATTTTAATTATACCTAAAAATGGCCTGCTTTGTAAAATGTTCCACTAAGCATTGTGCTACTCTAGAAGTTTCACTTTCGTTCACACCGCTGACCTCTTTGATGCAGTGCAGATGCAGCCAGAATTTCCTGGAGAGTGATGTAACTAACTGGCTGAAAAAGTTTCCACATTGCTGGACATTCAAACATTCTGTTTCCTAATTGTGGTTTGCACAGCTACATTTTATCCCTGCTTCTTAATCTTTATTCTTTGCCTTGGATACCACTGGATGAAAGCTATGCTCATATGCTCTTCTCTGATTACTTTATGAAAAGCTGACATATTCAAGCTGCATAAATGTATAAATGGACTACAGTCTCAAATTACTTTATAAAAGAGATAGCAGTTTAAATTAATTCAAAAGTGAACTAAACCAAATAAAAAGAAACACAAATTAAACAGCATGCTACTGTGGGTGGTGAAAACAGAAGTCTAACTTAAAAAAGAATCATCATAGAAAAAGTCAGTTTTCTAATGCAAGCTGAGATGACACAGGGGTGTGGTGGGTACTACTGCTTACACATGGCTCCTGGTAATTTCCCAGCCCAATCAAAGTCTATATTTAAGTATCGTCTAGCCTTTAGTTACTCTGGTTTTCTCTTTGTACACATGTACATGTTGTGTACTAGGTTAACTGGTATTTCTAATCTGTGAATTAATGTAGGTGTGCACACGAGAGTGCCCAGTCAAAGCCTGGAATCTTGTCTAGGGCTGATATGTGACTTCCAAAAGCCTTTTGCTTCCTGTGACTACGTAGACTGTCAATGACTAAAAACCTGTATTCCTAATACAGTAAAGAAGGGAAGCACTTCCAGCGAGGGGTGAAAAGACCGCCCAATTACAAGAATTTATTCTTCATTTTAAAACTTGAGGTAAGTTTCAGAGTCAGGACAAGAATATACACTGATCACTTTCTTTAATGATGGATTTGAATATTACTGTTGATGTTCTTACTACTAGTTGTGCTCCACACTGTTCTTGCTTTTTAAATTCTTCTATTATATCTGATTTTAAAACCATATTCTCTAGTCTTGATGTACATGATCATTATGATGGTATCGATGATTCTGTCTTAGAATTTAATTCTTCTTGTAAAACGGTTTTAGACTCAACTGTTCCGCTCAAGATACGCTGTAATAAGGGAAGACCTGCTCCCTGGATAAATGAAACTATGCGACCGCTACGTCACGCCTGTCAAACTGCGGAACGGCATTGGAAAAAAGATGTACTGATTGCTTCTAAACAGATTTTTAAGACTTCTCTATTCAACTTCCAGGTTGCAGTTAAGAAAGCTAAACATGATTTCTTCGCTGATTTAGTATCCCGTCATTCTAATAATTCTAGGGTCTTATTTAATTCAATGCGGCCATTCACCCTCAATCTGTGACGGGTTTAAATAGTACTGTACTTTCATGTAAGCAGTTTCTTTAATTCTTTGTCAGTAAAATTGATACAATCCGCTGTGGTATTGTTCCAACTGGCTATTAACTTCCTACTGTTAATCATGGCATTGTCTTGGAATCTTGTCTCACTTTCACAGTTAAAAAGTACCATTGACACCCTTAAACCTACTTTTAGTCCTCTTGATATTGCAACACCACGCCTCTTAGTGGAAGCCTTTGATGTTTTGGTTCCACCTTTACTAGCCATTATCAATGGATCTATTAATGAGGGTTTTGTGCCCTCATTTTTTAAACATGCTGCGGTACGTCCGTGTCTAAAAAAGGCAGAATTAGATCCTGGAATTTTAGCCAACTTTCGCCCGATTTCCCAATTGACATTTCTGGCTAAAATATTAGAAAGAATTATTTATAATCAATTGGTTAATCACCTTAACTCCAATAATTTATTTGAGATCTACCAATCTGGCTTTAGGCGTTATCATGGTGTTGAGACGGCCCTCCTGAAAGTATTCAAAGACATCTCTATTATTACTGACTCAGGTGACGCTGCAGTCCTTCTCCTCCTTGACCTGTCTACTGCCTTTGACACTATTGACCATGAGATATTGCTGATGCGGCTTGAACATCTTGTTGGGCTTAAAGGGGCTGCTCTTAACTGGTTCAGGTCATATTTAACTGGTAGACACTTTTCAGTGACTTTAAATTCCTCTTTTTCGTCTACTGCTCCTCTTAAATGTGGTGTTCCTCAGGGATCCATTTTGGGTCCTGTTTTATTCTCTATATACCTTCACCCTATTGGAGCTATTTTTAGGAAATTTAACATTTATTTTCACTGCTATGCTGATGATACTCAGGTTTATATTCCCATCTGCAACTCTGCAATGAATCAACTGCACAACTGTCTTTTTGAACTAAAATCCTGGATGGCTAATAATTTTACTGATCTGAATTAAAATAAAACGGAGGTGCTTATAGTGTGTCCATCAGCTAAAGCCCAAATTGGTCTTGGACTTCTAGGCTTTTTCTCTGTCTTTTGCAAACCTTAAGTCCTCAATCTTGGTGTTATTTTTGGCAGTAACCTCTCTTTTAAGAAATAGATTAATTCTGTAGTTAAGAGTTCCTTTTTCCAGCTTCATCTTTTAGGTAAGAATCAAGCCTTTTTTATCTTCTGGGGATCTTGAGAAAGCTACTCATGCTTTTATTTTTTCTCGCCTTGATTACTGCAACTCACTGTATTCTGGGATTAGCAAATCCCTGATACACAGGTTACAGTTGGTCCAGAATGCTGCCACTCGCTTTCTGGTTAGGGCGAGAAAGTCTGATTCTATTTCTCCAATTTTAGCTTCTTTGCACTGGCTGCCTGTCAGTTTTCAAATTGATTTTAAAATCTTATTGCTAGTTTTTAAATGTTTACATTGGCTTGTCCTGCCTATTTATCTGAATTGTGTACTTTACACCAGCCATCCAGAGTGCTTAGATCTTCTGGTCAGTTGTCTCTTGTTGTCCCTCGTACTAAGTGCAAAACTAAGGGGAACAGGGCTTTTACAGCTGCTGCTCCTCGCCTGTGGAACTCTTTACCTCACCACATAAAGGATCGTCTACAATTGAACTGTTCAAAACAAGATTAAAGGCTCATTTCTATTCACTTGCACTCCATGACCTTCAGCAATACTGATGGTTTCCTCATTGTGAATATGTAATCTTACTTCTATTTATTATTTACAATATTTTATTTATGTTCTTTCATTTTATTTCTATTTATGTTATTTATGCTAATTGTATGTTTTCTTTTATTCTATTATTGTAAAGCACTTTAGCCACAGCATTCCTATGTTGTTTTAAATGTGCTATATAAATAAATTGACATTGACATTCACTACTCAGCAATAACAAAGGAGTGCTGAGTGGTTCAACCTGATTTATTTAACCAATGTAAAGAGTAAGATAGTACAGGAAGAAGAAGCGCCTTGGGTTGTATTTGGTTTTCAGAGACAGAAGCTGCACTTTTATCACTTCAAGAGAGGTGAACATATGCAATTTAATCTGTTTGAGCAGCAGCACATTAATAAGCATGTTGAGAGAAAAGAGACATGTCTGTGTTAATTACATTAATTAGTAATATGTTTTTCTTATTTGTTTAAGTCTGAAGAGTGTATACAAATACATTAAATCAGTACCTACAGAAATCATTTGAATTTTTAATTATATTATGATATGGATTTTTGGACACGAAGTCCACTCTTACCTCTTGCATCATATACTTAAAATCATCCTCATTAAATACATTTTTAATAATTCATCTCCACTTTGTATTACCAAAATCCAGATTACAGGAACTTTTAATCAATAGTATACTCTCTGCAGGATTAGAATTAATGAAGTAACAGTCACTGGGATGCAAGTTAACATTCTAAAGCTTGAAAGACAGTAGGAAAACTATATCTTTTTTTATAATAATTGAAATTAAAATGCATGAAATATAACAAAGACAGACATGGCTCACATCTCCTCTAAAATAATAGACACTGACAACCTAGGCATGAACTTGGAACAGAGTAAAGCTTCTTAGGAAATCAGAGAAGCTCAAAAAGACTGGAGGCCAAACTCAAGAAATAAACTGAAGATGTCTGAAAGCCCTACAACCCATGCTAATAATAACTGGAAGATTTCTAATATCACTGATAACTAGGTAATATCAAAACTGAGCCCACCTCTACTTCTCACGCAAGTAAATGTTATGAAGAGAAAGAAATCAGAGGTCAAAAGAATAATTACACCATTTACTGAGTGAAAAAAATTACATTAAAGAAAAATTTCACAGCAACCTGAGTTAGTACAAAACTGCCCATATTAATGTAAAATAAAAAAAGTTAAGAGCACAAGTTGTCTGTATATAACATTCAGTCTATCTATCTATCTATCTTTAATGTGTCTATTAAAGGAAAAAAATAGCTATTCTCTATTGAAGAAAAATACAGTATGTTGCTAAAGTACTATTGAATTTATGTCTGCAGTGTTATTCAGGAAATTAGCTTAAGGTTCACTGTACAAATGATACGTGTGGGCATTTTCTGTTAAAAGAATGTTCATTTCCGACAAGGCATAGTGTAGTGTAGTAGCTAAGGTATTAGACTACAGACCAAGTTAAATTCACAGTTCTCACTGTGTGATCCTGAGCAAACCATTCAACCTGCCTGTGCACGTACAGGTATATACACTTTATAGCATATAAACATTTATAACTAATACAGATCTTTTAAGTCAGCTTAGATTAAGGCATCATCCATATAAACAATAACAGCAATAATAATAATGATTTCCCCATTTGTGTTCCAAGTTCATTAACAAGAAGTATCCCAGTATCCTCTCATCTGCTTGCTGTGCATCACTTTGTCACTTCAAATGAACAATATTGCCTTAACTAATTCATAATACTCTTAACCCAAACTTTGCCAATAACACCACTATATTGTACATTATGCACCGTTAGACTCTCTTATATTATACTGACATTCCGTCAGCAACCAATTACATAACTTTAATCTACCATAAGCTTTAAATGTTGTATGTAATTAGTACAATACAATACAATACAATTTATTTTTGTATAGCCCAAACTCACACAAGAAGTCCCGCAATGGGATTTAACAGGCCCTGCCTCTTGACACCCCCTGTTTTTGTTGTGCTCCTTGTAGCTTTGCTTTTTACCCAAATATACAAGTTCCTTATAGATCCACTACAGTCTCTGTTGTGATAGAGCATACGCTTCTTTCAATATGCCAGCTACATTGAACGTGCATATGACAGAAGGTGAAAATAAGGCAAATTACATTATTAAGAGAGGCAGGATGGCAGATTGAGAAACCAGCCTGGGAGTCTGTCTAAGGTATGAAGTGAGCTATGACCACTTAGGGCAGTGGTTCTCAAACTGTGGGGCGGGCCCCCATAGGGGAGCACGACATAATAAAAAGGGGGGCGCAAAGATGTGAAAAAAAGAAACAAGAATCGAAAATATGAAAAATACATCTATTGAAACCAAAACAAATTAACTTAAACTACATTCTGATACTAGAAAAATAAATATAGAGTTAGATAAAGTCGATAAAAGTTAAGTAGGTATAATAAAATATGCATCTATGATATATCATTAATTAAAAACTAACAAATTAGTATTAGTGGGCTCCTTTCAAAAAAACGTTAGGGGGCGTGATTAAAACTGTCATGAAAACTCGGGTCGCAAATACATAAAGGTTGAGAAACGTTGACTTAGGGTGTCTCTCCAATCAATCTATTTTCAATGGAAAATAACTGTTATAATTCAGATTTTCCTTTTATTGCAACATTTTAAAATCCCCACTTTAAAGAGGCAACACACTGTGTCCTACAATTAGTCTCCATCTCGAGTGGCTGCCTAAAACGATGAGATAGATATACTTTAAAAATTTTCAAATCACTGGCAAAAAATTGTTCCAACTGTAAAGAAGAAAAAAATTAGACACTGACTTGACACCGTGCAAGTCTTGTTAGAGTCACTGAAGCTGCTTGTCCTGGCAAGTCCATATGTACCGACAGGTTTTTTATTCTGAATGCTGTGATATTAACTGTACTCTGCCACTGCACATTGGACATCTCCAGAATAATAAAACAAACCTGCCTTCAATCTGCCTGCCTCTTGACTGCACTTTTGCATCATTCACTATTTTCACCCTGTCACAATCTTACTAACTGACCGGTGTTCTTTGTGATCCCTGGCAGGACATTGAGCCATAAAAGCAATTACAAAAAGAGCTCCACTATCCTCTACATTATTATTGATATTGATATATTTGCAGCACCCCTGCAAAAAGTACTTATGACAATGTTGCGTAGGTCTTGTAGCACCCAGGTGGTGTCTCTGCAATTCATACGTGCTGTGACATAACAGTTGCCAATGTACCGCTAAGATTTTTTTTTCTGCAGCTGGTGTTTGTTCTTGATGTGAAACCATTACTTTAGTAATAAATTATAAAAAAAAAAACACATACAAACATTCATGTGTAACATCCAGAATCATTAAACTAAGTTCAAATATATTCAGATATTTGCTTAGGTTTACTTGGAATAATCAAGTTGTATTTTTTGGCTAATTTGACAGCCCTAACTCACATCGTAATATTGTTGTGATCACATTGGAAAAAAATGGAATTTCCAGTATACCTTCCAGTATATATTTGGAAGTAAGGAAGAAATGTGCAACTAGGAAATGAATGCCTTCAAAAATGCATGTTTAAAATAGTTGTTAGTAAGCAAGCTTGGGTTGAAGCACAAAAAGAATACAGTATAGCCTAAACAATAAAACCAAATTCGAAAATACAGTACAGAAACAAAGCAAAATAAAGCAAGTTAAAACCAAAATACTATATTAGAAATGTCCCTTTTAATATTTCCTTTAATATTAAGTTAAATTTTAGACACTTTTATGTGGATGCTGTCATATTTCATAGCAGCCTTATGATACTCTGCATGACTTCCACATGACTATCATCAGATGTTGTTGTTATAAACAATATAAACAATTTGAAGGAATAATACAGATGAAATTAATAAATGCAGAGCATGAACATCCCTAGCCTAAATTCAACATCAATCATCTGGGTGCTGTTACTTTCAGTGAGTGAGATACTGTACACAAGAACCTTAATGATAAGAATCCAAACTCTTTTGGATAGGACACAAAATATTGAAAAGAAAAGCTAGTTTAGAAGCAAAATGCCACAAGGAAAATTCAAGGAAGAACAAGGTTGATAGTTTGAGGTGAACAAGTAGGATGTTAACAAAATAAAAGTATATTAAAACAAGCTAATTAAAAGGTCAAGCACAGTTATAGGACACACTCTGGACCTCCTGGAGGTCATAGAAAGGCAAGAATTAAAACAAAACTGAGTGCCATTATGAACAATACTGCACAGACTCACTCTGACATTCTAATACTACTACTTTCAGCCAACAATTTATAAAGTATGTGTGTCAAGAAATGTTACCAGGGCTCCTTTATTCCAACAGCAATACGTCTGCATAATGCCTCACTCTGACTGTGGCAGCCAAGTCAGAACTTTTATTTCTTTTTAATTTTATTGCTTTATAGTCATTCTGGTAAGTGTTCAGACTAAAGTGTGAGTGTATATTTATTTATTTTCTTATCTACTTATTCATTTAAAGAGCTTCTGTGAAAAAACAAAATTTCCCCAGGGGACAAATAAAAATCTATCTATCCATCCATCTATCTACTTGGATGCATGGCCATGCAGCTCATGCTATAGAGGTGTTGGGAAAAACTCAATCCAATTCATACAGTAGGCTGTGAGTGCACAAATGACGTAGTGGTAGTGGAGTGAGCCCTTTAGTTTAGACATTGTGCAAAAGGGTTACAGCACACTGATGTAGTAAGCATGAATTTACATGTCAACAAAATATGTTACAGTCAGGATTTACATTTTTTTCTGTTTTATTGTTGTTTTTGTATTACTGTTTTTTTCATATATTTATGCAATTTGTATAAAGTTTACTTATTACTTCATATTTGTGTGCTGTCTCTTTACATGTCCGTAAATTACTTGTACTTTGAGAGTGGAGCCCTGATGTCACTGTTGCTGGGTCCTTCCTCTGGCTTTATATTGGATTCAGAGAGATGGTAGAAGCAGTGGATCACTGTGTTTATGTTTGCCTTTGATTTTTTTTTTCTTGATTCTGGACTGTATTGCTTTGTTTATTGGATTTCTGTATTTTTGATTGTGTATTGGGACATGTTTGCTTTGGAGTGCCTTTTAAGGCAGATCCTTTTGGCCATTTTTCCTCTGTTTTCTGTTTTTTGTGCTTATTTTACTTTTCTGCTATTTCTTTCTAATTCTTTACTTATAAAGAGGTTGGTGTTGAGTTTTCTCAGCAAGCCAGAGATTTATGGTTTTCCCTCCATTGTAAGACACTTTTGATATATTTTAAGATTTTCTTTACTTTTTGCACTTTTCAAGCCAGTTCTTAATTTTTAGGTCTGTATAGGCTGATGCCTGCAGGCATATAGGGGTGATGCTACTTTAAGGCAGGCAAGTGAAGGTCCTGGCCTGCTTTGTGGCTGATTTTAAAGACCTCACAAACCTTTTTACCATGATTTTGACTAGTCTTTACCGCACATGCAGTTGCTCTGGAGAAAGTAGGGATATTCTGGTACTTGTATGATGTGCTGTGAGCAGACAGAGATGCAGATACAGCAGTGACAACAAGTATAAGAAGTGCATAGAAGAAATTCCTGGAGATTCCCACCATTCTGACTTTTAAAAAAACCTCTCTGGACCTCAAGAGAAAAACATGATGAAAGCTGTGTAAGAAGTAGTAAACATTATGGGATTGACATATGGCCAATGAAAGCAGAACATGAAAGAACAGATGACAATGACCAGATGGACGTATTACGTGCTGAATGCTACGTTAAACAATGTTAAATGTGAAGGCAATAGTTGTTGTGCGGAGGAAGAACACACAAACGTGGTTTTGGCATGTGTAATGAAAGGCAGAGGATGACTGGGTGAAGAGGTGCACTAAGATAGAGGTGCAAGAGAGGGGATAAGGCCCAGAGGGAGTCCAAGGAAGATGGGATTGAAGGTAGTGTTGGGAGGATGTGTAAAAAATAGACATGGAAAAATCTGTTGGTAATCAAAAAGCAATGGCTACTGCAATCAGACACTGATGGACCTTGACCTTGGAGTTCAGCTTGTATCTCTATCGATGCTGTCCTTGGCTTTTTGCCTGCAGTTCTCACTATCCTTGTGCAAAATCTGAGGTTGATTTTCCTCTTGCGGCCGTGTGCTGGGAGGTTGGCTACAGTCCTACGGACCCTAAACTTTTTAATAATATTTGCAACTGTTGTCACAGGAACATCAAGTTGCTTGGAGATGGTTGTATAGCTTTTTAACATGTTTGTCTATAATTTTCTTTCTGATCTCCTCGAACAACTCTCCTGTTTGCTTTCTCTGGTCCATGTTCAGTGTAGGACATATGTTGATACCAAACAGCAGAGTGACTATTTTTCTCTACTGGATGACTGATTGTACACATGGAGACATGTATGATATTAATTGAAGGAAACAGCTAGTTTGAAATATTACTCTATTCCATTATTTATGATCGTTTGTAGGGGTACCAACAAATGTGTCCAGGCCATTAAAGAATATCTTTGTAGAAAAAGAAATATTTTATTTTTTCACACTTGCCTTTCTAGGCAGGCAGGTATACATTGGGTAATTGCTTTTTATTTAATTACCTTTCAGGTGGCACACAGCACTTTTTCAATGAGCTGCAAGGGCTCCAACAAATTTTTATATGTCTGTAATAGCAATAATTTTTAGCTATTTTCTTAAGTTGTTTTTCACATTTTTAGATGTAAAGAAGCCAGAGCCAATCCTACTAACAACTGACATATACAAGAGCAAAAGGTACATTTTCAGGATGCAGTAAAGCATGTCCTGATTAGTTTTATTTAAACTTTGTATTTGTATTGCCATTATTCTCTTTTTGTTACTTGTCAGGATACCATTAGAGAATATTCCGATTCATTTAAGTTCATTATTGGAGTTATTTCTGTTGTTTTTGTTTGTAATAATTTTTGCCATTACTTTTAATGGGCATGCAGCATGTTGTTAATGTTAAAAGTACACATAGGTAGCCAAGAGGCCCAACTGCAGCACAAAGCGTAATGTTAGCACACCACAGCTATAAAAGATTTCAACATGCACTAATCCAAACTTTAATGAACGTATAAACTGGAAAAGATCTCTGATTAAGATTTAGAACAATAAGTTGGTTAAGAAAAAAAAAAAATAGGGAAAAGCAAAGAAAATTATTCAGTTTGGTTTCAAATGTCATATAACACTTGATTCTCTAGAATAACATGATTCAGACCCCACTATCTCCTCAAAAATAACAACACTTTCTCTCTGCTGCTCTAACTTTCCCAAAGTCCATCCTTAGACAGAAGGTCATAAAGGTATTCATGACACAGGTAAAATGTTCATTAATACATGCACAAATACAAGTCCTATACTTTAGAATTCTTAACAGCTTACTATCCATGTTGTAATGGAAGCAGAATGCAAATAGACATAACATGGACAGAACATCTCTAAGAGAGCACAAATTCACCATTGCAGTACGTTCTAACCTGATGATGTTGTACATAATTGGATTGTGAAAGAATCCAAGCATACCAACAAGACCAGAGGGAGAATTTACAAACTCCACACAAAGCATCTCAGTGGGGGTCTGAGAGCATTGGAGAAAATTATGAAAACGAAAATTGAAATGTTAAAGCCTTCAAGCTAAATAACCTTTACCATAAAAATGCTCATCTGTTTAAACTTGATCACTGCATAACCAATTTACAATAAATTTACAGTAAAAACGAGCCCTAGCATGACCATAAGCAAAGCTCTTCATTTGTGATTTCCCATCTTATCAGCAGATGTAGAAAAACACTTGGATGTGTGCATCCTAGCCAACCACCAATAGAGAAGCCAAACAGCACACTAACTGTTCAAAATAAAATGATACATTTCCTTTTAAGATTTTGGCAGAGTGTTTTAGGATTTTTGCCAGGACAGCCAATTCTCATTAAATGAAACTCACTCCCATGGCTGGCCAGCAAGGTTATAGCAACACAAGTGATACCTTATAGTCTCAAAATAAATAATAATAACCCAAATGTATAAATCCATCTGCTGTTTTCATTGTCATGCTGACATGCAGCATAGTTGGATGCAATATATTAGGGTCAAATATGTGGCACTTTTAAGTGGCTTGTGGCTTTTCTTTCAAATCCACCTAACACCACTGTGCCGGTCATAGAAGAAACAACAGCAAAAATAAAAAATAAACTTGAAAAGAAGCACTTAATATTTATCCATTTATTTGTTAATTTTCTGAATACAGTCTTTCCATTAAAGGTTCACCAGACGTTGAAGCCTATCCCAGCAGTATTGTGTGCAAGGTAGGAACAAATACTCCCTCATGCCTGGCCAGTTTGGAAATACAAAATGAACCAATTGTCCTTAAGATGGAAATTACTATTGAAAATGTATAAAGTGTGTACAGGCTGTGACCATGTCAGGAAACAAACCTAGCTTCCTAGAGTTATGAGGCAGTAGGGCAAAATATGAGTTTAGCGGAAGAAGGGCCACTGCACTACTGTGTCTTTCAGGATTTAAATTAATACAAGAAAATAACAGATAAAAATATAAATTGACAAATCTTTATGCATGCCTCTTATCAAAAACACTAAACAAATCACCAGACATGTAAGTAACCAGTAACTTTTTTAGTTTCAAAAGCCTACAGTATGTACAGTCTGAAAATGTGAGTTTACAGAGTGAGTCATTCTAATCATTATGGGAAGGTTGCACCACCACTTAATGGCCATTGCTGGAAAGCCGGAAAATATGTATTAGCTACCCTTTAAATATTAACATTTTCATGCTGCCTGAAAAGGCAGAATGCATGGCTCTGGTTAACACATACAGTATGATTTTAAAGAATTAAGCAAGCACAAGGGGTTTAATGTCAATGAAAAATGACATAGAGATATATTTAAAAAAAAGGAAGATTGCAGACCAGGTAAGCTACATCGATGTCTACAAGCTGCATTTTTCTGATGCACTTTGCACACTTTGCAAATCCAGCTAGGATTGAGTTTTAGCTAGCCATGCTCTTTATCTGAGTCAGAAGCAGGGCAGAGTATGGGGGTATTCTAGTAATATAATTTAGGAGGTTGTGAGGAAGATATTAGACTGATGACTACAGTACAGTCTTCTCATACTGTACGTTGTGTCTGGGCACAGGCAACAACGATCACATTATTTTTTGTTTAACAAAGCATATAAACTCCTCTTCACAACCATCATTGCTCTGATTTTCATAAATACTGAAATTCTGGAACATTAATTCATGTCCATAAGCCTTTGCAACACAACTTGAATTCAAGTTCAACAGTATAAATGTACTGAAATTGAAATGAATGAGGTAAATTACTTCTGTAAGTCAGGTTTAGTTATAACCTTAAGAAAAGTATGTCTCTCACAAGAGCAGCCTTCATGAAATGTGATGTGTAACATTATAATCAGAATGCTGAAGTTATGTCTAATCAGAGAACACAGCACTCTGCCTCCTTTGTGACTGGCCCTACGCATATACCATCATCTTCAATTCACCATCTGCTTCTGCTGTTGCTGCTATCAGGAACATAAGGAAGGCAGTCATTGAATTTTCCAAGAAGCTATTAGTACATCTGTTGCCCAGAAGGGTCATACAATTACAACACGAATATATACACATAAATGAGTCTACAAGATTAGCCTGTTTCTGTGGAGCTGCAGAGGACTTTTCTCATGCAATATACTGTATGTTTTTGCTAATCATACATTAAACATCCCTTCATGTCTCTGTTTTCTGCAAGAGCAGACATAAGACAATACCCATTTTATGCTAGTGTATGCCAGAGGCTATTGTTAGGATTAAGACCCTGCTAAGCATTGCCCTAGGGTAAGAAGAATCAGGAAGGAGAAAGGAATACAATGGGGTCAAAGTAAAATTACATCCCTTTAAAATGCATTATTGGTAAAATGTATATAGTTGACAGAAAAGTAACTCAATGTAATCCGCTCCTTTAAAGAAATTTTAAAGAAGGCACGTATTTTCAGTAAGCGCACAAAGATTATAAAGGCACAACTGTGGTAACCAAATGAGACTCATGAGGAGGCCATAATTAAACAGGGAGCCATTAAACTTATTGTAATTTTGCCCAGGGTGAAAGAGATTTATCACCCCCAGGAGCTTTGGTTGGTCTGTCGCATGGTAGGTGAGGTAAACATAAAAATGCAATTAAATAGGCAACACACAGACTTCCATCAAAGATAGAGTTTAGAAGTATGACCAGAAGGATTAAAAATACCAGTATGCAATTAAAGGTGGGAAAAAGTACATTTTAGGTGGTAGACGGTGGTAGATGGAATAGGTGAAGAATGTTTTTGGTTTTTCATCATTTTATATTGGCTACCTGTTGTCACTTCTTAGGGAACTGCCTGACAGGACAACAGTATCTCAGCCAAGCTTCACTCTATAATGCCTGCTGTGCTGAAGGAACTACACCCAGTTTTTCTATGATGTGGTTGTACATACATAAAGCATAACATGTTTTTGCCAACATAAAAAATGAAAATGGCATCAGTGTCCAGTTCTACTAATGTAATCGGAGCAAATGATTAAACTCATATTGCAATAAGCGCATTTATCGAGAACGAAGCTGCTTTTGTTAAGATTTATAAACAGTAAATTGAGTAGAAATGTGCACACACCAGGTTTTACAGATATAAGGGTTTTGTTTTTTTGCCATATGTATTTTACTGTTTTTTTGTGTGTGCATATTTATAACATTCAAATGCATGCAAAAGTTTATAATGCTGCATAGTCATATAGGGGATCCAGGCTTGGCGATTGATTCTGGAGAAATAGCAAAGGATGGAGGGCACATTTGAAGTGAGACTGTTAGTCTGGGAATGGATGAGACTTGGATCTTGGCTATGGGTCCAGGGCATCATAGGATTGCACTCTAGTTTGTAGTTTTGTGAGCTATGTTTGAAAAAAGAGAAAGAAAACAACCCACTAGTGTAAATATTTCTCCTCAGACACAAAATAAGAATCTTATCACAGTCAAAGTAACCTATGAGCCGCCACTGGACTTTTCTTACTACATGACTTTTCCATAAAGTTTTCAATCATAGCCTTTATTTACATAATCAAAGAAAATTCTCCTGAGTTGCAGACAGACAGTGTGCACCTGTTGTTGGGTGACACTCAAGAAGCTCAGTCATAGGGCTCTAAACAGCTTCTAGAACTTCCTGAAACACACCACAACAAAATCAAATTGGTGTGATTTTCTCGTAGTGAGTCAAAAATGTTTGGGGTTGGTGAGCTCTTGTGTCTGTTGAAGTTAACAGCCAGGGAGTGCTCAACCAGAATTACAATGCACACAATACCTATAAACAGTGAAGACCTGGAGCAGAAGCTTATCAAACTTTGGAACCAGCACAGATATGAGGTTTTGAGTTTACTTTTTTGCAGTGATTCTCTTCTTATTCTTCAGTGCTTAATATGGACTAGCTGCTAAAATTACCTCACAGAACTTTCACGGCACAATTCATGATTTGGAACTGTAGCAAAAAGTCATGAGGGAATTATGGAATCAGTCATGCGATGTGATTCCTAGGCATGTAATTTGATATTCTTAGCGACAATTAGAATCAGGAACTGTGCTCATTCAATTTAACATGCTCTCTGACTAGAAGTCATATCAAGTACTATAATAAGGCACCAGCCTAACTAAGAAACCAAAACTTAAATACATGGACCACAACACCACTTCTAAAGCTATGGTCAGTATGGGGAGGACTTGAGTACTGGATTCGTAGTAGAGAATAGAGCTATTTTGAAGCCAACTGTGAATCTTAGACTTGCTCTTGCATTACCGGTGGTGTGGGGCCTCCATAGTTTGCCTGATATCTCCCCTAAATCTGTCCCACTGAATTAGCTCCAAACAAGGCAATATACAACTGTAGTTAATTTTGCAATAAACCATGCCAAACTATATTAAAAGAATATTTCAGTAAAGAGGTCCTGCAGACATTTTCAAAATTTTTCTGACTTCTGTGGAAAAAAAATGTCAACTTTACACACAACTATTGTTCATAGAAGCAGAATATCATATAAAAGCCAAACCATATCTTCTGACTCACAGCCATACTACACAGATAGTTTAAGCATCATGATTTTTGTTTCATACCTAAAACAGTACAAAAATATTTTTAGAATGGCTTCTCTTGCAATATAGTAATTATAAAGCACTTTAGGGTGACATGTGCTCCTTGGAAGGCACTGACGAGAAAAGGAGCACAAACTGCTGAATGAAAAACTCCTCTGAATATCATGTGTGCAGATGGAAGGTGCCTAAAAAAGGTACGCATGGTGTAGCAGAAAGCACCCTAAAACTCAACTTGTATATAATGTTGCACACAGGCACTTGGGGTGCATCTAAATGGCCAAAAGGCACTTCCTTGAGGTAACACCAGGGACAATAGCAAATAAATATGGCTTTTAGGGACTCCAGAAATAGAAGCAAGACTCACTCAGCTCTGGAAAAAGATTTTGACCCATTTTTTCCTATAACAATTTAATTCTAGAGCTATGAAACCAAACATAAGCACCTACTTTGCTTAGTTAAATCCCTTATCAGAACTTTTTCATTACTGTACAGTGTTAGGGATCCAAAGCCTATCCAGGCAAGTCTGAACACAAGCTGGGGGTCAACACTGCATGGTACACCACACAAAAAAGCCAATTTAGAGTACTTAAACAGAAGTACACATTAGCAGGATTTTGGAAAAAACAACAACTCAGACTGTGGCCAGGCTGAGATTAAATGCTAGGTGTCAAGAACTATGATGTGCCAATGCTAAGTATTTCAATACAATGCTGGCCTACTATAAATAAGGATAAACCATTTTTCTTTCATCAAATAATGATCGTAACAATTTAGTTAAGCACACTGACCCCAATGGGACACTAAAAAGATAAGTTGGGCACTAATATCTAGGCTTCATAGAAGGTAGCTAACATAGCATAATGTTTAGTAACTTTAATTCATGTTGGTGCAGCTGGCACTTCCCATGGCAAAAAAAAAGATGGGCTTAAGGATTAATTTGTTGCTTTTAAATATCAACACAATTTCTTTCCCTCCATTACCACAAAAGCGTAAGCTGCAACATAAAAATAAATAAATAAAATAAAAAAAAAGGTTTGAACAATGAAGAAGGAATTGTAAGCTGCTTTAGATTTCCTTTTTAGTGGTCTCTAATTGTGACTCTAAAGTTAATAGTGTAAACCATATGTGTGGACACATCTGCTCATGAAGAGCACTCAAATTACTGGGAAGTTGCATTCAGGCAAAGCAAACATTGGGAAGTGGGATGGAAAAAAAGAATCTTCTGTTCAGTTTGCTAAATTAGTAGCAAGAGAGATACACTGATGGCATGTTTGTTTACAGAAGCCTAACTGCTTGGAGGAGGTGTAAAAATAAAAATAGCATTTTCTGGAATACAGCCATAGGACATATTTTTGTCTAAAAGACCTAAAATCAATGTTGAACCCACAAAGGCCCTTAACATCTGCTGATGTTCAGATTATTCAGCAGATGCAAAGGAGCAGAATCACCAAACTTTACTGTATATGGCATTAAGGGATGGCAGAAAATGAACTTTTCATATTTGTAATTTTTTACTCATGTGCAATGTAAGTTGAGTTAAAATTGTAGGGTCTTAACAAGACAAAGTTATTGCGTCTTAATAGCTAATTCCAAGTTACTGTTATCCTTCCTATATGCTTTACAGGAAAAAAAAAGCCAAAGTTCATTAGGTCAACAATTATTATACATTATCTTTACAGCAAGACTTGCTACCAGGCATGCACAGAATGAGGGGTTGAAGGCAACCGAGTCCAAAAACGCAGAAATCCAGCAATTACAGATTGAACACAAAAATATTCATTCATTGTGGGCCAGTTCAAAAAATCAGCTAAACTGCCACACATATTTTTTAATGTTAAATGAAATGAACTCCTTGCAGGAAGCCCACAAAAACACAGACAGAACATGAAAACAAACAAGACAGGAATTAAACCAGGATTCAAGACCAGTAAGGGATCATCATAATCCAATGCAGAATCTTTAACATCACGGTGAAAAATGAAACAAGGTTTTGCAAACACATATTATTAGCTACATACTGGAGAAAAATATATATTTGTATGTCTGTAGTCTAATTCTTATTCACAATATGGATTTACAATACTCAAACAATGTCCAAATGGCTTGCAAAGGGTAACTGCATGTCAGAAACTCTGGAAAAAAAATAATAATCTGAGTTATCATATTAGTCTGGAACATCACTTGACATTTTCTGTTCATGATTAAATATAATAGATGGTTTCAAATGAACATTTAAATGCGCTTATTTCTGAAGACTACAAGTTAATAGTGATAGTCATTAATAATAAGCTTGATATTCAAGTATGCCACACGTTTTCCACATACTGTATGAGGTAACTGTTAAAAAATAACACAGCATATTTAACTCTTGAGTCTACAGCAGTGTTTCCTTATCTATGGGTCATGTTCCAAATTGGGTTGCACACATCTTCATGATAGGTCGCCACATGTTTGTCCATTGGAATTCTGTTGCAAGTGATATTTCCCTCATCTTTACTAAAGCTTACATTGAGAATTTACACTGGCAGTGATATACCTTAGGAGTATTTTACCTGTGTTGATTGGTAATTAGTACTTATTAACATTACATATTATTTTCTCTTTTAGTAACAATCATGTAAGAAATACGAGGTGAGACACAAAAATAACCGGAAGAGGCTTGGGGCTTTCCTGAAAAACCGTCTGGAGGTCGGTTGGACGTGAATCATATATTCCCTCTTACACGCCTTCATAAACTGCCAGCTGGCTAGGTATACCCTGTGAATAGCCCAGTCAGTATTTGCACAACAATCGCTACACGAGCTGCCGTGATAATATCGGGTGAAAAAAATTTAAAACAGCGAATCAACATCAAATTTCTCACAAATTTTCTCTTTTTCCATAAAGCAGTTTTTGACTGACAAAAACATTCCAGTCCTTGATCATCATCTCAATTCGCCTGATTTAGCTCCCTGTGATATTTACTTGTTCCCAAAAATCAAAAGTGACCTGAAGGAAACACATTTTTCTTCAATGGATGAAGTGAAGACAAAAACGGCAAGCCTGTTAAAGAGCCTTAAGCAAGAAGACTTCCAGCACTGTTTCAATCAATGGAAGATACGTATGAATTGGTGTAGAGATTGGGAGTGGGATTATACTATAGGTGACAATGTTTACAATGCTGTAATTCATCAATAAATATTTTATTTTTAACAATCCGGTTATTTTTGTGTCTCACCTCATATGCTAGAAGGGAAACAAAACCATTTTTTGATAAATGGGCATTATTATTTGGCTATAGGTATGTACAATATTTTACTGATTTTTTTATTTGAGTATTCAGCTTTAAAAGTTTAAAAACCCCTGGTCTTGGATTAAACAAAGTCAAACTATACTGTACATTATACAAGTTATAAATCCATAAATCCATAAATGAATATGGTATTATGCTGACACAGTGGGCAGTGCTGCTGTTTCGCAAAATCTCACAGCAATCCACGGCTTTTCTGTTTGAGGTCTGCATGGTCTACCCGTTTTAGGATGACAGAGACAAGGGCATGGGTGTGTGCTGTGCTTAACTGTACAGTGGTTGTGTTGGGGGAAACACTTGCTGGAAGACTTTCCCACTGAGTAAAAATAATTCTCTTGTTTATTGGCCACTTATGTCCAGGGCCTGTGTTGTGACAGGTGTTTGGCCTGTTGGGAAACACTGTATATGGTACAGCATAGCACAGCACTCTGAGGTGAACTTCTTTCTATTCAGATTCATTACAAGCTGAATCAATAAGCATCAATATGCAAAATTATGTTAATAGTAAACCATTCCACCAAAAATGAATTTAAATTGATTATTTTGTCGACAATGTGAAAGTGTATTTATAAACGGACTGGTGTTAATTCAATGTCTAGTTCCCGTCTTGCTCCTTATGATACTGAGACAGACACTGGCTCAGCCTTGTATCACATTTGCTTTTGAAAACTGATCAAACACAGACTGGCTTGGACACAAGTTGCCAATACAAAAGGTATTTTATTGGTGGTAAACTCTTCCTTAACAAGTGTTTCCCACACCACAAATGAAGTAACAAAGCAGCACACAATATTAAATACTCTGCAACACTGTCACTTGTCTTCTCTCAGTCATTTTCTCTTTCTCCCTCTGCTTATCCTACACTCCTCCAGCAAGCT